>AP025047.1:1662164-1675791 GCA_036186865.1 Eustoma russellianum | reverse complement strand
TTAAGAATCTTCTGACTGAGAAGATCATAGTATTAGCTTTTGCATTTCTACCATGTGATCTTTGTGAAAATCACATTTTAATAAATAAACATTCAATGACGTTAAATGAGATTTCATATTAGTTTAGCAACACATGCCAATGGCGAAACAATTACTACAAGATTGTAATGCCTGCTGTTACTGGAAAAAGAGAAGTGTCATATGAAGCTATTATAATCCTTGAGATCTACCTCATTGTTTTGTGAAGAAAATGTTTATGCTGTATGATCCTAGTGTTTTAAACATTGTGACAAAAGCCCTTGGCCCACTATTCAAAAATTGACTTTTTACAGACCTTCAGCAATTAAGCATGAGACTCTCATTAAAATAGAAAATGGTGCAAGTATATAAGCATGTATCTAAGTATTGGAAAAGTTAGTGAAGATAGTATAGCATACTATATAAGTACGTATCTAAATATTTGAAGTTAATTTTGAGTTACCATTTTTGAAAAACTAAAGACAGTATCATAAAAATTGACAACCAAAATTTTAGGACATTATAAAATGCGGTCTTTAGATAATGCCATGAGATTGCTTAATGTTATGAAGAAGAATGGATGTCAACCAGATGAATGGACGTATACAACACTCGTTTCAGGGTTGTCTAAAGGCCGTAGACTTGAGCTGGCTTTGAGTCTGTTTGAGGAGATGGTGAAGATGGATTTGCTTCCAAATCAAGTTACCTACACTGCCTTGATTGATAGCCTTTGCAAAGCATCGAAAATTGATGCTGCACTGGAAATTGCTCAAGAGGATGCCGGATGATGGTTGCATCCCAGAAATTGAAACTTACGATTCCCTCATCAATGGCTTCTCAAAAGAGAATATGCTTTCTGAAGCTGAGGTGTTCTTTTCAGAGCTGTCAGAAAGTGGGATTCTACCAAATGCCATTACCTACAGTATGATGGTTGATGGTTTTTGCAGGCATCAATGAACAACCGCGGCATTAAGGATTCTCCATGATATAAGAGCCAGAAATTGCTCACCGAATCTGTACGCTTATGGTTCAATTATCTATGACTTATGCTTAGAGGGTCAAACTAGCGAGGCTGAACCATTGCTGGAAGAAATGCAGAAACAAGGACTGGTACCTGATCTGGTGATATATACTTCCATAATCGATGGATTTGCAAAAACTGGTAGAGTGGATGATGCATTTTCGCTTCTTTTGAGGATGGTGAGTGCTGGCCGCCAACCGAGCTATCTTACCTACACAAAGCATTGGCCAGAGGATTGCAGAGGGATTGGCAGTCACTTGAGGTAAAAGTTGCTGCTGGAAAGAAAAGTCTTTGACAGTTGCCTTTGGGATGAAAAGGATGTGAGAATTGAAACCTTTTGTTGTCTTCTGAACAGAATGGCTGAGAATGGATATGAGCCTGATATTGATACATAATCCATATTAGTTACTGGCTTATGTAGAGAAGGTAAAGGTTATCAGGCAGAAGGTTTGCTTAACCATATGAAAGACAATGGACTGAGCCCCAATGATGCTATTCTTTGCTCTTTTATTTGCACTTATTGCAAAAACCTAAGCGGTAATTCTGCTATACAGATGTTTGATTCTCTGCTTAATAGAGGTCATGTGCCACCTCTTTCACTTTACGTGGAACTTATCTGCACAATCTGCAAATCCAGCAGGACAATTAGGCTGAGACTTTGTTTGGGAGCATGCTTGAGAAAAGGTGGAATTATGATGATGTTGTGTGGGCTGTATTGCAAGATGGTTTACTCAAGGAGGGACAGACAGAATTATGCGTGAAGTTTCTTCATGCAATGGAGTCCAAAAATTGCACTCCTACTCTGCCTGACATATGGTATTTGGCAAGAGAATTTCGTAATCCGGGTATTCCAGTTGGGAATCAGTTACCAACTCAATCAGATATCCGACAAACAGAAAGATTTATTTAGGATGCATAAGTTATAGGCACAGAACATATCTCATCAAATGGGTGGATATATGGCTGCCAGGAGCCCGACTGGAACAGCTGGCTTCAGCAAATGGAACAAACACAGCAAGCTTAATAGTTCCAAGAACTGTAGCAGCTCACCTGCTGCTAATTACATGAAGTGTCTGAACTAGAAGCAGAGATGTACGTTTAGTTTGCCTCAACTGTTAATCGGCTAGCCTGGAAGTCAAGTTTGTATAGCATCACAGAGTGCATTTGTTGCTCCCTCGAGCATTTAGGGGAATAGTCTGGCTGCCACATCAAAGACCAATAATGAGGTTGTTTCCAATGCCCAGGTGCATCCCGTCTCAAGATTAGTAGGATAGAGCATGTGGGCTGAGGAAGGTGAATGTCAGGCTTTACTCTACATGTCAGGAACTTATGAAGTCCAGGAAGCTTCAGGACAATGAAAGAGTGCGAGAAAAATAATGGGATCAAATAAAAGTGTAAGTGTTGTGTGTCAGAACAATGAAAGAAAATACATAAGTACATTCACACGTACGCATGTGTTGTGTGTCAGAACAATATTGGTCCGCGCACCTTAGTACTAGCATAAATGCTACGGTGGACTCTTGTCCCCTAATTTCGCACAAGTCAGGGGATATTCAACTACTGTTAGTATCTTTGTTTAGCAAAGTCCGGTTTCAAATTTTGTTGAAATACTTGTTTTGCCTTGCCCTGCTAACTCTGGGTAGTCGAGTTTTTGACTTCCGTTCCAAGCCTGAGTAAAAGAAGATTGCGTTAAGTTGATATTAATTATAAATCTTTGTCATTAAACATGATTATGGATCGAACAAGAAATTGCGCTAATGCTAGGATGTTCCTCATATGGAACACGCCTTATGGTCCGAATACATTATCTTGTCAAAGACAGTTGCATCTGGAAGGCTTTGATGTAGTTTTAAATAAGCAAAGGTCCATGCCGCATGGTCCCAATGCGGGGACATTGAGTTGGCCGCTGCATCTCCTAGAGAATTCAAAGTAGTGACGTAAGTTAGCTACTAAGAGATCGAATACTAGGTTAGGTAGTAGTATTAGACTATGAACATAGAACATTGAAACTCTAAAGATGAAGACAATAGAGATTAAAGGCACGATGATAAGGAGAAAAATAATAGTTTTATGTTTGCAATATAAAAAGTGGATAGGTGAGAAAGCTAGATTATTAGACAATTCAAGATTTAAACTCTGACACACAGAGGAAATAGTAAGAGAAAAAATGAAGTTAGGGTTACTGCAGATACCTCACTAAGAGAGGAAAAAGTAAGAGAAAAAATGAAGTTAGGGTTACTGCAAATACCTCACTAAGAAACGAAGTAGTAAGCGTTATTAGAAAAGAAGATAAAACTATACCTCTTAAGTTAGTGTTTGGAAAAGAAACAACCAATATTATTAGAGCATATGCTATTTAAGTGGAAAAGAAACAACCAATATTAGAGCATATACTCGAGTACATGAGATCAATTATCAAAGAGAAGTCGCGATTACCCCACCTTTACCTCTATTACTCGCAAGGCAAAACAGTGACAAAGTTGAGATAAATGGATACGAAATAGCCAAAACCAATGTCCTGATTAATGGATGGGCGATCAACAGAGATCCAACCTATTGGCAAGAAGCCAGACGGCTCTAGGCCTGAAAGGTTTCTGGGTAGTTTGGTCGGCGATAAAGGAACAAATTTTGAATACATGATTTTCCCAGGAATGACATTTCGTTGGCACTATTCCTTCATCATTTTGACTGGAAAATATGGAAGAAGCATTCGGACTCGGTGCCCCGAAAAAGAATGACCTTTACCTAATTCCAACTATTTGTAATCGTTTGGCACTTTTAGTAGTTTCTCAAAGTACATGGACGTCATTTGTAGCCTAATTTCAGTGATTCAATGGACCTTGTACTATACTTGTGGAATGCACTTCTTAAAAGAGCTTTATTTTTTTTCCCACTCTGACTCGTGCTTTGCGTATCTATACATCAGAATCTTGATTGGAAAGGTTTCACAACTGTATTAGGGATATGAATACTGGTAATTCCTACAGCCAATGAAAGCAACTGATCAATTTCATGATAATTATAAAACCGATAACTGTCATCAAGATCGTCCTACAACCATCACATGATTGAAGAAAACAGACAAGTAGATATGACAGTCTTTTTATAAGTGAAAATTTTCCTTCTTATAATTGGAATCAAGGACCAGGGGCGGAGGGAGGGGGTCGGAATGTCAACGAAAAAATCCTATATATAGGTAGGTGTATTTGTATCTTTGTCCATTCAGTTCAAAGTGTGTCCCTGCTTGACAGAACACTAACTCTTTGTTACGTGGTCACATAGTGTTTAGCGTTTCGCGATTCTCTGCTAAGTGACTAAAATGTGTCTAAAACTTACCGGAAGTTAGGTCTCTTAAATATATTTAAAAAAATAAAAAAGTTTAAAACTTTTTTTAAAATTGCAAAAAGATTAAAACTAAAAAACCCCAATGACTTTTCAGTTGTCCCCACGGTTGTTGTCCAAGCAATTTGAATAGCTAGTTTTTTTAATGTTATTGGTTGTTTTTACTCAATTCATACACGTTTTCCATATCGTTTAGACACATTTGGACAGTCCCCACACATTTTGGGGTTTATCTTCGAGGGTAAGGGTTTTCGTTGTTGGAATAGGATCTGGTTTGGTAATTTGAATTGTGTCGGTTGGTGTTTTCCTTTTCTTCAAAAGGTTTGGTTTATTTTGGAAGTTGAAATCGACCAAGACAGAAGAATTCAAGATTTGGAAAAACTTGGAACACAAATTGGTGGATTCCTTTTCCAATTCACAAACGCTTTGATGATTATTGATTAGGGTTTCCTCTTATGCACGGTTTCTGGGGGTGTTTAGATGGAGCTGAGCGTCGACAAAGAAGGGTAGCACGAACAAACGTTTTTACAGTCAAATTCTCAAGCAGGATTAACAATAATTCATTAAGAGGTAAATATTCGATAAATCTTGTGGTCGGTGTCGGCTGTTTGGATTCTGCAATTGGTTTGATGGTTTTCCCTTGCAATTAATCGTTGAAAACTAGCAGACTTCTTTGCATTAGTTTGCTTATGAAGATGAAAGTTTCTTTTTTTGTTGCTAATCTTACGAATCATGTGAGGGCTGATGCTTGATAGTTGATACATATTAATTTGAAAACGGCATACAGTTGTACCACTCCATTGGGGAAAGATGCTATAATTACAAAGCTTTTGTGATTTTATTTGGTTGCTCTAAAGTCGTTTCTTAGTTGAGAGCTACATATACCTTTAGGTTGCATTCATATCCTTAGTGTTTGTTGTTGCTGGTGTGAAAACCATCTTACGCATTCCAGGCAACTGTGTACACCATATATGATTGGTTCATTGATTCATCATTCAAACAGTAAACTGTAAAAGGTAACACGCTTTTTCAAATGCCCATTGTTACAGTAGCTTTTGTGTCAGTTGTTTGTTTCTAATTTTTCTGCAATGAATATCTTCAAGACCGATCTATGCAACAGGTTGCGGGATAACATACTATCGGATTGTTTATTGTGTTACTTTGAGCATGCGAATTTTTAGCACCATTGAAGATGAAGACATTATGCAATGATTTCAATCAATGTCATCTCGAAAAACCTTTTTGCGTCCTTTGACAACTCCTTGTCTTACAATAGGCAAATAAAAGGTGTGTATTGATGCATATTACTACATTCATGTATATTACTACATTCATTCAATAATTATGATCCACGTATTGCTTGTTGTGTATTGTTTATTTTTTTGTACATTGGTTGGTAGATATGTTTTCTTTCATGTATTTTATGTTACGATATAAAAACATGTCTAAAAGATTTTGTCGGTTTTTCTAGTTCGAAATGGTAACCGGTGGTATTCCTGTAGCGAAGCCTGTCAGTGCCTCAAGAAGGGTATGCTTGCTTCCTCACTGTCAAGGATATTAGACAATACTCATGGAGTATCTTTAAAGCATACTTTTTGTGAATGCGAAGGGGAACTGGGCAAACGTTGATACCGTCCCGGATCGCTTGTGTCTTCTAACTATACTTATTTAAACTCTTCCAGATAAACATGTTCATCAGAATTGTCACCTATCGACCCTTAGCTGTCAGCCTCAGCACAACTAGATCAAGCATACCTGTAATCTAAATAATCCAGTGTTATAATACTGGCGATGAAATTTCTTGTTGTATAACGTCTTACCTATAGCAAATATAGACCATGTTTGCAATCTGAGCGTGCTCAAAAGCAAAACAATCACACAACAACATTACCCTATTGCCTTAAAGGCTCCCGCCTCCGTCTATGACAAGATATGCGAAAAGCAAAACACTCCCGCCGTACACAAAAGGAACCTCAAGCTCAAAAAAGATTTGCCACCATATTGGGACATCATATTCACACGATCAAAGCAACAACAGCAAGCAAAGATTAGCCATTTACAACACGCCAAACGACAAAATGGACAAGATAACCACGTCCAACACTACCACTTGCACTTGAAGCCGAAACTAACAATTTTCAGGGTCGCATAGGTATTTAGTTTTGTAAAAATGAAGGATGACCGGAATTAATTCTACACGAGTATGAGTTGTGTTAAGTGCACATCAGAAATACAACTGCCTACATTGATTACCTTCGATCAACAAGGGGCAATAAGGACACTTAAAAGGTCTTGGGCTGTTGTATTTGGCCAGTTTTGTAATTGACTGCCTGCAGAGCACATGGCCACAAGACAACAGCATGGCTGGATTCTCTTCACTCGCCTGTTCTCGACTTACGGGACAAACAAAGACGGAATGAAACTGAAACTCTCGATCCAAGTCCATTGGAACAGGCAAATGTTTCACCGACTCCCATTCCTGCTTCTTTAGAGCCATGACATTTGCTAGCTTCAGAAGGGTGGGCAATGCCTGGAGTCCAGCAGCAATGGTGACACTTAGTGGACTTCCGTAGGATTGGCCTATCAGCTTGCAGAAATGGCGGGTAAACTCCTCGGATAGATTGTCCCAGTGAACAGGTGATAACAGTTCCAAATATGGTGACTTATCAAGTCGGCCAGACCATAATAAACAACCCATAAGCTTCTGGGATTCAACCATGTGACTAGTCGCCAAAGGTGCCAGGTGTGTCTTTGCATATTTAAGAGCTTCATCTCTACCCCTGTTCTGTAAAATTTCCAAAAACTGGAGACGCTGAAGTTTGAACTCAATATCAGAACCGTTTTGTTTAAGTTCTTCACGCTTATTAGCCACCCACTTCAGAGCAGGCTCTAAGTTTCGTGACTTCATGGAATCAAGTATCTGATACATCTCAAAGAAAGAAGATTTGGCAGCCTCAGCTTCAGATTCCCTGGCCTCATTTACAAAACAATCCCCAGTATCAAATTGTCCTTCCCTACAGAAATGGCTAGCAATTATATGGTTAACTGTATGTACATCAAATTCAACATCCCTATAAGCCTTCGAGATACAGGAGTTAAAGGATTTCTCGACTAGCGTGAGGTATTTGCTAAGTGCAACATTCACTTCCTTCTCTGCTGCTACAATCCAGCTTAGGGGAGTGATTTCCTTCAACTTGGCTTTTAATTCACCTAGCATCAAACCATGACTATTAAAAGCCTCATCAATGGACTGCATTGTTGAAAGGGCTGCTTCTATTTCAGCACCGATCTGTTCTGTTATTTCTTGGGATCTTGAGGATGACAACTTTCGCTTTTTAGTGACACGATCAAATGCATCCTTGACTGAGTTTATCTCCATTTTACTGGCTCGGGTAACACGTTTATTCAAGTGTAAAGTTGTCCACAAACTACAAACAGGCCAAAAGAACCACATATCATCATAACAAGCTGGGGGCAGCAACAATCATCAAAAAGAAAAAGAAGGGAAAAGAGAATGCTAAAAGAAGCTAATTCGTAAGGAAAACACTTACCTTGCTAACAAAAGCATTTGCAGATGATGAAAACAACTCCTACCTAGAGGGTGATGTCTCAAGGAACATGGCCAAGACGCGTATTACTCAAATTTACAACAACAGAAACCCATCAAACTCTACTTATCATCACAACTAATGCAATTAATCAAAAATATGCGTGCGGAATTTGCATACCAAAAATAAAACCAAGTTTTCAAATACTCCAAAACCATGTTCTCGCCATTATTATGTGATACTACATGTAAGAAAGCCACTAAAAGTCTAAAACCACATAGCTGATAGGAATGTCAAAGATCTACTCCAAAATTGCTGCTTCATATCTAAGTAATCCAGAGCTACCATTTCTAATGGAGTTAAGGACACACTTTTCTTTGACTTTGGAGTATGATGGAATAAAGCAAAATGACTCATTAAATAGTCTACGCTTCTTGTATTATGAAGTAGCAGTCAACCGACACAATTCATTACCGGTCATCTGAAAACAACATTTGTGTTCCCAACATGGTAAGGATGCATCTACCGACCCCTCTTACCCCGTCATAGGCGGAAGCCTCCAAGACAATGGCGTAATGTTGTTGTGTATTTAAGTAATCCAGAACTATCGATTTGCCTGCACTAATTGAGCTAAATGACTTAAGGTGGACAGTATGACCACACTATCAAAGTTTTCTGCCACTAAATTTACGTCAAAGTACATTAACTAAGCATTAAGGGCAAGAAGGCAACAAGTTGATATGTAGCTCCAAAAAAAAAAAAAAAAGGAAAAGGAAGATGTAGCTGTCATGCCATTTGTCAACATATACTGTCCACCTAAAAGATCTGCACAAACAGCATAAGTAGCCTTTAAAGGAGGAAAAAAGGGTATAAGTAATTTCTATTGAGACGCCATGGGGCCTAGAAATATAAGTAATTTCTTTTGAGACTTCATCCATATGATTAATATGAGAAGTATGGAACAGCACTCAATTCTGACACAAACAATAATGAGATAACCACTGTGTCCTGTTTATACAAGAAAGGAAAACTCTAACTCCAATAATGAAATTTTGTGCAAAGAAAATAATTCTTCCGTGATCGGATGGGAAATATTGAATTAGAAGGTTGCAGACTATTCAAGAAAGAGCAAAAAGAATAAATACGGTTTATTCAATTCATGATGATATGCTTTATTCAATTCATGATGAAAGAAATACGGTGTCCAGTTTTCTTCACTGTACTAGCTTAGACACTACAGAATGGTACGCTGGAAATCTAGTATTATTTCTTTTTCTTGTACGGAAACTAAAAAGAAAAAAAAGAAAAAAAGAAAAAAAAGAAGAAAGCGTAATGGTAACACTCTATCTTTTAGAGATAATGCCAAGTAGACATTTTCCAAGTTACGTGCAGTCATCAATGAGGCGTAAAACGACCAAGAACTAAATCCAGTAAAGAAGCCGGTTAAAGAAACAAAGTCAAAATTCACAAGAACTCCATAAAAATTTAAAGAGTGTGCAAGAAAAACAAGAAGATTAAAATACCACCCCTTGACCGACTAGTCAACTGCTGAAGACATTTGACACTCGAAGAGGTAAAATCTTACAAAATTAAAGAAAGTGAACAAATTAGAGAGAGAGCAGTCAAAACTAAGTGACCAATCCACGGCGCAAAGAAAACCAATAAAATCTTTAATTCACGAAAGTCATCCTTCAGTGCGTTCCAGTGTAATTACATCTATTCAAATGGATCACCACTACCATGTAATCACAAGTCCAAAACCGTCGATTTGTAATTTATATAGGTTTTGCCATAAAGCGCTACTGATTGTTAAGAAGATGGCAGGGACTTACCAGCTAAAGAGGACAGAGTCAAAGATTGTCCTGGTATCTTAACGGCGGATCATTAACTACTTGGCGGCATGAAATTCAGGGCTATAAACAGTTGAATGATCATGTGCAGGTAGACGCTTCAGGAAGAAAGGAGAGGGAGGAGCGAAGAGAACATCGGGTTAATTGTCAAAAAAAATTAATAATAATGTACAGTGAAATCGCCAAATAGCCTCTCATGTTTCAAAATAGTCCAAAATCACCCTGACATTGGTGAGGCCTGTACAGACAGAAATACCCTTTAGATGAGTATATCACCTTCCGTCTCTCTTCCATCTTCAATCTAATTCTTCTTTTTTCTCCATATGCAGAAGGTGAAGCAACATCAACGACAGATCCAAGCATCCTCTTTCTTCTACCTTGTATACACCCTGCTGGTAAAAGAAGTGCAGCAGTGAACGATTCTCTTGTAGATTTTGATGTGCAACTCAAGCACATCAATGGCAAGGGCGAATAATCTGCAATTTGCATAAAGAAAATGTTATTGTCGGCATAATGCTTTGCTCCATATGGTTGGGTCCAACAAACCAACAAAGGGGATGCTTTACGTTGTGTGTGAAAACAAGTGCTGGGTTCTACTCTAGCCGTGGTGTGTGCCTATCAACAGTGGTGGGTTTGAGACTATTGCAGGGAGTGAAAGATCTAAAGAATGTGAGAGCTTAGGGTTTAGAAGTTCAACCATTAGTATAGTCTGGTACCTTCTACACTTAAATTCCATGGTATTTTGAGTACCTTTTTAAATACATGCACATACACATAAATATAGTTTGTGTATATCAGCTTATATGCTTTTTGAAAATTACAGTATTATTATACTTGCACCTACTCCAGCTTCGCTCCATTTTAATGTAACTTAGGTTAGTACATATAGAGTCAAAAATTTTACCGGAATTAAATTTTTTATCTTTTAGATGGAGTTATTTGTTGGTGAGAAAAAAAAATCCATGATGATTTATTGGCTCCTCAAATGTCCCATCTAGATTATCTAGACTCAATTGGAAAATGTTTTGATGGATTGAATAGAAGAAAATCGATTAAAGGAAGAAAGGTTTTGTGTTTGAGATTACTATTAATCTATGTAGATGGCGTTATAAAAGAACTCATAAACAAATCGGAATCGGAATAATACACCTCAGAGTTGTTATTAATATAGTATAAAAATTGAAATAATCATCGGTTACTAGTTGATTCTAAAAGTGAAATCAAATTAGAGGTATGAAGGTTCTTAAATATTTCTTTTCTATATTTATAAAAATATTTATGCTCAACCAATAGTTTAAAAAAATGGAAACAATATTTCTGAATTAAATAATTCCTTTATCAATTTTATGCTCGAGTAAAGATCATATAAGTATAGAATATAACACTTTAACTCATATTGGTAGATAATTTTTAGATTGCTAATAATTAATTCAAATAATTCTAAACATATTAAGCCTTGAACTTAATCTGAAAAAGCTTGATATGCTCGAACCAAATATAAATTCAAAATCAATTTATAATCCTCATATCGTCGTATTTAAAATTTTAATAAATAAAATAAAAGCTTAAAAATATTTTCATTATATGCTTTATAATTCTTCTTTCCCGATGAGTAGTTTGAGCTTAATTCAAACTCGTTTATCCTCAATTTAAGAGAATTATTTCACAAGACAAAGAAGTTTATAAGGCATCTTAATAAATTCTATAAGTGAAATACATTGCATTTTCCGATTTTAACGATACTTCTAATCTCCATTATTGTTTTGCATGTGCATGTTTGATTATTTTCATAGAAACCAAGAAATGTCACCGGTTGGAGTCTCTCTATTAGGGGAACTAGGTTTGAAAATGAGCTGAACCGAATTTGAGTTTTTAAATTTAAATTTATTTAGATGAACGAATACTTTAGTTTGGCTTGTTTGGTGTAGCGAGTTTTAAAATTTGTTTGAATTTGGTTTAAACACTTTATAACTTTTTAAATGAGCCAAATAATTTATGAATAATTCGACTCATTTTAACAAACAAACTAGAACCAAATATAAATCAAACTTTAATTTTTTACTAACAGCTCGGTTTGCTGGCGGGGAAGGGGAGCCGCGGGTGAGAACCGACCGGTCCAAATTCGTTATAAATATGAAAGGACAACCAAAACCTCAGTACTCATTTCTTGCCACAGCCGGCTCTTCCCCTCCAATTTTCTTTATCAGGATAAAGAAAATCTTTTATCTATTCTATCTTCCCTTCATCTTCAGTCCAATTCTTTGAAATTTGCACAGGTAGATTTCCCTCTCTTCTCTTTTGTTTCTGTGTATTCAATTAGGGATTATTTTCTTGGTCGCAATGCTCCACCACACGGTGTATTCAATTAGGGATTATTTTCTTGGACTCGATATACTCGAAGAAGTCCAAAAAATGCAAAAGAAGTAAATTGCCGCAAAATTCAGGAGCTTCCGATCAATTATGTTGGGTTTCTTGCCCTGAATTGTTATTTCAAACAGTGGAATTTTTTCGTTGATTCAAGGGTTCGGTCTTGAAGAAACTGATCTTTACTCTCAAGGCTCAAGGGTGAGTTGGGAATCTCCAACCAGGGTTAGGAATCGAACCAGGGTTAGGGTTACATCAGGCCCCAAGCGCACGTTAGAATGAAGCCCTCTGTTTCTGGGTCCTTCCGTTTCTCTTCTTCTTATGTTGCCCTATTACTCTCTTTATAAATCTTTTTGTTGATTACGCTGAACGAGTCTCTCCTCATTTTTTGGGCTATTCTCCTGATATCGGTTTTGCCCCAGTTGGCTTTTTGGCGATCGGTTTTCGGCGCCTTTTCTGTTCCTTGCATCAATTCAGGTAAAATTTTGGGATTTTTGGATCTGAAATCAGCAATCTTGGTTAATCTTGATAAATTTTTTAGATTGTTTGGTCTGAAATCAATCATATAGGTTAATTTGTTTCTAGATCTGGTTGATATTTTCTCATTCAAAACTCGATTAGAAGTCGGTGGAAAAAGGTTAATCGATCAAAATTTGGGGCTTTTTTTTTTGTATCGTGGTTTGTCTGGCCGCTTGCCAGGCGAAAGTTTTATATTTTCACGCTGTTTCTTCTTCTGTGTTGATTTACCTTCGATTCTGAGGCTTTTGTTGCCGATAAAGTTTTTTTTTTTTAAATTTTGTTTCGTCCTGTCATTCTTGCGGGTTTTCGCGATGGTGATTCAAGAAATTAATGTTTATCTGTTTGCTTTATCGTTCTGAGAATGTTTTGAGTAAATTTGGCATATTAATAGGTTGCCATAGGCCTCTATTTTGATGAACGAAGTCCTTTGATCTTTCTCACTCTTTTCTTCTTTAACTTCTGTGTTGGACTCTGATAATTCCATCTACCGTTGGATGTGGTTGCGCAAGAATCTTGAGAAGTTTCCTTCACCCACCCAAAAAAGAAAATGAAGAAAGTCTTTATCTTGGTAGCCAGAAATCAGTGTGTTGTTGGTTTATAGCTTTAAAAAATGCTGTTGCTAGTCTCAAGTTGGTGAATATATGGGACTACTGAATTGGGGTGGCATAATCCCGCTTATGGTCTATGCCGAATGGGAAGAACGGGAACTTGTTTGTCACGTCTGAGTACCTTACTTGATGTTGAAACGTGTGCACGATCCTTGTTTATTTTAATACCTGATGTTTCCCAATTCTTCTACAGCTGATGAGTACTTTCTGGAGTTCATTAAGTGTTTTTTTGGAATTTGTGATTTCAGATTCTTGCTGCAATACTGCTCAGGACGTAGACTTTTTGTCTTAGTGAGTTAAGTACTTCCATGGGAGGATACAGTGATGTAAGAATATCGCTTTTTCTTTTACCTGTAT
>AP025047.1:1593298-1657942 GCA_036186865.1 Eustoma russellianum | reverse complement strand
TTTTTTTTTTTTTTTTTTTTTTTCTGGTTCAACAGTGCGAGGATTGCTAAGCTAGAGGATGAAGAAGAACTCCGTAAGATTGAAGAAGAAGAACGACGAGAGCGCTTGCGAAAGGAAGCGAAGAAGCGGAAGCTGCCTAAATAGGAGAGCCGAGTGTTTTTGCTGTCTGATTCTTCTTGTTTGTTTGGCTGCGCCCTTCAGCTTTCACCAAGGGGATGAATTTCTGCCTTCTCGTATCCTTGTAATTAGTAATTAATTTCTTGATTTGTCCCTCTTTCAATTGCATGTAACATTCTTACCATGGAGGGGCGGAATAAGACACTTTGTCTACAAAGCCGATTTAGGATTGTGTCCAGCATTTTGTTTTGTTTTTAAAATTAATTTGATTCTGGATTAGCTTCCTGTTCGTTTTTCCATTGAAGAAACAAGACAGAGTGGTCACCGCTGTTTGTTTTCTTTTGTTTTTTTCTCCTCCCTTTAGCAAAAGAGTTTAGATGGGGTTGCTTCTGATCACCAGTTTTAGCCTAGGCGAATGGAAGTATAGTGAGTACAAAGATCAATTTACAAATTGTTTATGAGGCAGTCATCGTGACTTGCTCCGATATTTGGTGGATAAAAAGGAGCAAAAGTTACAAGGATATCTTTTTTTTTCCTAAGAAAAAGATCGAACCTCCCAATTTGAATGGTCGTACTATCTTGGTTGTAGATTTTTGTGGACAATATAAATCAACAGGTATGGTTTAATGAATAATCTTCAATATACAATAGATCTACATGCTAAGGATCTATTTTCTAATCTCTACACAAATAGAGCAACTCTACTCCAATCTACCTCAGAAAATAAAGCAATCTCTTTCTTTAGGAAAAATTGAACAGTTCCTGGAATGTTTGAGGGAGAATCTCTTTAAAAGGTGGAGGGAGTTCACCAAAAGTAACCACTCTTTATCACTTACGGTTTTGCATGATGTATAAAAAACTGGGAGTGACAGATAATGTTATGAGGATTGCGTTATACTAATATCTATCAAAAAGCACTTTGCTTCAATCACTTCACACAGAAACCATTCAATCTCTTTTTACAAGAAAGGTAAACGCTTTGCCTTTATCCCTTCACAAAAATCATGCACTCTCTTTCCTTAATTATACCTCTGGTTTTGCCTCCGTTTAATCCTTAAACCTTAACAGTTATTGTCTTGATACAACAAGGGCTTTTTTGTCGTTAAGTACAGGAAAAAAAAAAGTCGATCTCTTTACTGTTTTTTCTCGGCCAAAGAACCAACCTTTGAATTCATTTCAACCCAATTATCATCACTTAATTCGAGTGTTCCTCGTGCTGGCTGCTCGAGGGATTCTTCTTTTTCACCTCCACGATGGATACACTATCTCATATTTCGGTGGCTTGCGCCAAATTGCCTCCTCCTTTGCCCAAAACCAGTTTGGCCAAGCGTAAATGCCTTCGACCTCCACCTTCTTTTTGCTTGGGGTAATTTCTCCATGAATTGTATTGCTACTAATTCCAACATTGTTTCTTTCCTTGGATCTTTTTAAGACTGCTGCATTTCTTGTATTTTTTCTGGTTTCAGGGAAAATAAGGGTAGCAGTGACTTGTTTGGAAACAGTCACCAGACAGAGTGAGCACCCTTAGCTTCATCCGTTACAGTTTTTTTTTCTTTTTCTTTGGCTAATTTTTCTTTTTTGCCATTAGCATATTTCCTGTGATATATAACTCCATGGCTACTGAATTTTGAGTCAAATTTCAGGTCTGAAAGCCGTGATGACTTGAAGATTAATAGGGTACGGATATTCCTATGTCTTTGATACCAGCTGCCATGAATTACTCACATTGACTATCCAAACATTTTGTGGTCATTGTGTAAATTATCCAAACCTTTTTACAATTATTATCCGAACTTTGCTAATTTGGTCATTAATTCGTCACTAATTTATTCAACTGCTCTTTTTTGTGCAACAAATTAACAATATTTTGATAAAAATTATAATCAGCGACCTCCAAGGATTTGATTAACTTCAGTTTGCATTCTAACATAGTAGTTTGAAGTTTGGATTATCTCCCTTTTTCATTTCCAGAATCTTTCTCAATCAACAACCATGCGACTAATGGATAATCATGCTGACGTCTGGAAACTTTTCCAAGAAGCACAACGCAGTATGATATCATCTTTTTTTCAATTCCACCAAGTATTGCTCCTGGGTTATTCTTCATTTCATGGTGTTTTTTTGTTATGCTTTCAGACATTTTATACTTAAATAAGCAAAGGATCAGAGCCTTAGAAGAGTTGGATAAAGTGAAGAGAGAAAAAGCTTTGCTGCTCTCTAGACTAGAACAATTGAAGGCAGATGAAAGGCTAATCTTTGGAAAAGGTAACTATAGGATAGTTATGCATGGTCGTTGTTAATGCTTGAGCTGTTGAAGTCCTACGAGTTCACCTGCTTTTGTTGTGAGCGTCATTTCATACTCATACAACTAGCCTACTTTCAGCTGGATTTGGTTGAGTTCACGATAAAGGAGAGGCTTTATGTGACATGTTTTTTTGTTGTGTGCATAATTTCAACCTCATCAAAAAAGATACTAGTGTTGAACTGGAAGTAGAGGGTGTAGATATGTATACATGAAATTGTTTAGGGACTTTTGGTTTATTTAAGTAACTTATTGTTTTCATTTATCTATTTGTCCTTTCCTTTTTTTTTTTCTTTCATGAAAGCGTAGATAAGGTTTCAGTTAGCTCAGAACTGCTTCTTAGGATTGATGGAATGGTCATAAGTGGGAAAATTAGCAATGTAGAGGCTTCAGAGTTGAGGAGGCTAGTCATTGACTCAAGACTAAGTCTGGCTGATAATTTACTGGAATACTTACAAAAGAATGACACTGAACTTCTGGTAGAACTCCGACATGTCTCTGAAGAAAGAAAAAGGTAAGGCCTCTCTTGTATTTTCTCAAGTCTATGATGGTATTTTTAGTTTCATCCTCTTGCGGAGCCTTGAAGTATTGTCAAATAAATAACCCTAGACTTTTTGATAACATCTATATGTATTCTACTTGCTACATAACTCGATGCACCGTGCAGATGGGTATCTGTCAACTATTTTGCTTGTCTTTTAGGTTCTACATCTCATTTCTCTGACTTTTTTATATATGATCTGCTAGATTCGGCTAGCTTCTTGAATTTTGCATTGATTATTGTGGCAACCTTTGAGTTATGCCTCCTAATAGCATCTCAGATACTGCGCTAGTGCTTTGCTGTATGTCTAAGCACATTTAGAAGTGCCTGTGCAGTTTCTAACATATTTCCACCTTCGCTACCTCAGGAAAGGTGTACATGTAATCCACATTTGTGCTGAAATGGATCCGGTGATCTCTGTTGGATCCTTGGCTTCATATGTGACAGGGTTATCTCGTGCTCTACAGAGGAGGGGGCATATGGTTGAGGTTATTCTGCCCAAGTAATCGAGGGTGCCCCTCTAATATAATATTTGCTAAAATATTGCACGTGAAATCCAATTATAGCTGTACATCTTTCACAGTTCATTACATCTTCCAAGGTCTATTCCCCCCCCCCCTCTCTCCCCCCCCCTTTTTTTTCTTTTCTGGAGGCAATGGTACATGTAGACTACCATTACCACATACTGGTGCAGGACGCTGGGTGTCCTCATCATAGAAATTTCATTTTAATTCTCAATCATCAAATCATATTATATTTTGTTAGAGATGGAAATGGTCAAAAAGGAAGAGATCCAGTTGCAGGTGAATAAATTACTTATTTCAAAAGAGGATTTTTAATCTGAAATAGTTTAGGTCTAAGTAAAATTTGTAGAACTGCAAAAGAAGTTTACTTTACTGTTTAATCTTAAGATGGACTGTAATTAAACATGGGGCCTGTTTTTTTTTTTTCAGTTTCTTTTCTGCGGAGCTGGTGTTCTGTTAGAAAAAAGTTTCGCCTTTTGTCTCACATACAAAACTTAAAATTGGATTGATATTATGAACAATGTTACACGATTTTTGTAATTTTGTTTCTTTGTTTGTTCATTTGTTTTTGAGTTTTTTCCTTCTTCCTCTAGGCCAAGCCTGCTGTCAGGTTAAGTTTGCTGGGCAAATTGTACCTTTTATATTGGGAGGAATTATTGTCTCTTGGTTCTTCTAGCCTGACCTTTTTCTCTTCATTTGGCTTTTGTGTTCACCCTTCCATAGGATGGTCAATGTTTATCCTTATCAACATTCAAACAGGAAATGCTTGCAATTTTGTGATGTGAAACATCTTTTTTCTTTCCCTTTTAGTGTTATGTTTCTGAGGGTACTGTGTTCACCCTGCAAGCTTGTTGCGATGAAGTTGGAAGACTCCAATGTCATAGTTCTTTTCTGATTTCTATGCAATGACTTAAAAAAAACTATGTTTTTCTGAGGGGGAATGTTAATCCAAGTTATACTTTGTCATTTATTGACTGCTAAAAATATATTGTGCTATGAATTCTCTTGTCTTAATTATTTGCTCATGACACATTTCCAGTGCTAATTTTCTTCTCAATTGGATTTTTCGTTTTTCAGGTATGCATGCTTAAACATGGATGAAGTTAAAGGTTTAAGAGAAAGCGAAGCAGAATTATATTCATTTTTTAATGGTCAGCTGCACCGGAACCGAATATGGACTGGGTGAGTTTGGACTTATCTATTAATAGTTGATGGGTCTCTCTTCCTTGAAGGAATTTAGCAGTTAAGAGAAGACAGAATTTCATAGAAATTTATAGCTCATCTCTGCTTGCTGTTGTACTTGTTGAGCAGGGTGGTGTATGGCATTGGTGTTACTTTCATACAACCCGTTGACTACTCATCATTTTTCTCTCAGGAGAGGGTCTATGGCTATCCAAATGATTTTGAAAGGTTAATTTGGTTTATTTATTATTATTGTAAGTGCGTGCAGTGTACTTGACAGTTGGCTTTCTCTTCCTTGGCTCATCATTTTGGCTGAAATTGTGCTAAATCATAATATGGTTTGCTTCTCTTGCTACCACAGGGGAGAATCTGATCATATCATGCTAATATCTACATAGATCTCTCTTCTTCTTCATCTTTCTAATTTGTCGCACTTTTTAGATTGATATGATAGAACCGAATTGAGCTTACTAAGCATTTTATCGGTTGCTCGTCTAGTTGAAACTTTGAAAACGTAGTCTCACAAATACTCTGGTGAATCATTTTTTACAAGCTAACTCTTTGTAATGGGGAAAAAGGATCTTCGTTTTAAGTGTTTTTTTTGAAGGGTAACCAACTTGACTTGGACCTCTCAGATTTACATACTTCTCTCGTGCATCATTGGATTACATTGTCAAATCAGGAAAGCAGCCTGACGTGCTTCATATTCACAACTGGGAAACGTCTATTGTGGGGCCTCTTTTTTGGGATATTTTCGTGAATCAGGTAAAATTCTTCTATTCTCTCACTTTCCTTCTAGACTGTACATGAAACAACAGAAATACTCAGCTCTATCTATTGTCAAGGCTGTTTATGGACAAGAACAATCACGAGGATGATTTATTCATCGCTGCTTTGGTCCATTAGCATAATAAATTCATGGGCCTTTTAATTTCTTTGGGTACAATTAATTGTTTTATTTTATTTAGCTAAAGCCAGTAGTTCATGGTGTTTTGTGTCTTGATGTTTTGTTTAATTTTCCATCTTGTGTAAATCCTTTAGCAGACGATTGTGTTACCTTATGCGTTGATATCAATGATGAAGTGGATTAGCAGCACAACTTCTTGGAACTTCAACATTTATAATTTCTGTTACAATTACTTTCGCATGCAGGGATTTGAAGGCACTAGAATATTGTTGACATGCCAGAGCCTCGGATCACAGGCAAGTATTGTTGCAGTATTGTTGCTCAACTTAGGCAATCATGATAAGAATCATCACATTTTCTCCATAGTAACTTGCTCGATGATTCTTTTCAGTATCTGGAACAACCTGAAAAACTAGCACTGTGTGGGCTTGACCCTTCAAAACTGAACCGTCCTGATCGCTTACAAGATAACAAGAAGCCTCATCTAGTCAATACTTTGAAGGTAAGGTTTCCGTAACTTTTTGGAAACATTGCGCTAGTTTCAATGTTATTTATTACTAATGTCAAGATGTCTTTGAAATTTAAAAGGAAAATGACACAGGTATGTTCCATTTTTACCCTCAAGTTTCTATTATTCCCGCATGTGATTTTGTTCTCTTCTTTTTATGGTCTAGATGTCTTCTTTTGATTTTTCCTTGTATTTTATTTGATTGTATTGATGCTGTAGTATTGGTTGTTTAACCTTTTCCACCAGCCTAGCCTTGTTCATTGCAAACCCTTGGCAAAGCTGTGTTTGATTGAGTTGCTTCTCCAATTTGTTAGTTGCAGCCTGGCCTGCACGAACTCGGGGTTGTTTCACCTTTCAGTTTCTGCTCCATTGCATATGTCTTATAGAGAATTGAGAATAATATATTCATCAAAGTTAATTCAAATTTATAAGAGTGTTGCCTTTTATAGAGGTTGTTTACCTGACCTCCAACAATCAGATTGTTTTCTAACGGCTAGTAGCTCAAGTAGTCACAATGGCCACTTTCTCCTTTACACTATACACGTGTTATCTAATATTACATTCGTATTATTAGTGTAATATATTGTATTATGCATTTACTGTACAAGTATACTATACCATATATTACTGTTCATATGTACAATATATACATGAGTATATTTCTACACTTTCCCTCAAGCTTTGTTATATATTTTCGTATAATCAAACTTGAACAATAAAGTTTGAAAAATCTTGGTAAAGACAGGCTTTGTCAAGATTTCAGCCAGTTGATCCTTAGAAGCAATATGCTCAAGATTAATCACCTTGTCTCAATCTTTTTCGAATAAAATCCTGTCTATCTCAACGTCTTTTTTTATCATATTGCACAGGATTTATGCCATGCTTATAGCAGAAATATTGTCAGAAAACACCCTGATTGGCAGTGAGCTCTTCTGTCCAAGGTCTTCAAGTATTTTTCTTGAACCACAACCCTTCACGCAGTCCAAGTGCAAGAGATCTCAGTTCTGTATATACACTACTTCTAGAAACAACAGGTTGTTTCTTACTCCTACAAATGACCAAGTTACCTTATAAGTATATTCCATACCCTTTTATTGACCTTATATCAGTCTTAGATCCAGCCCAATCAGCATCGATAAAGACTTAAGTAGTTTGTCTCTGTTCTTTCTAAAATATAATTCTTGTTATGGTGCTTTTTTCAAGTGCCTAATAATTCTCAAAGTATCTTGTAGATGTTAATTAATAGGATCATGCATAAATTCACTAACAAAACTCGCAACATGACATATATCAGGTCTAGTATGAGATAAATAAATTAATCTGCCAACTAACTTTTGATATCATAGTCTACCACTAGGTGCAGTATCCCATAACTCTATAGGCTTATATAATGGTTCAACTGGAGTACTTGTCAGCTTAAAACTAAGCATTCCAGTTTTATTTAATAAATCTACTATATGTTTTCTTTGAGAAATGCATATTTCATCTCCTGTTCTAGCTATCTTCATGCCTAGAAAGTTTCATTTCAAACTGTTTAGACCACTGAAGTTTAATAGACTGAATACCTTAAAGATCATTTCCCATCACAATGATATCATCAACATAAAAGTAAAACAATAATTTTCCCTCAATCGATGCTCTAGTAAACGATTTACAATCACTATGGCTCTAAACAAGCTTGTGTTCTTTTACAGTCTTTAAACCAAGCTTTTGATGATTATTTTAACCCATATAAAGGTTTCTTTAGTTTGCAAAT
Organism: Eustoma russellianum; assembly: GCA_036186865.1. Classification (NCBI taxonomy): domain Eukaryota; kingdom Viridiplantae; phylum Streptophyta; class Magnoliopsida; order Gentianales; family Gentianaceae; genus Eustoma; species Eustoma russellianum. The sequence goes on along the minus strand of AP025047.1, from coordinate 1,650,105 downwards.
TTTACTACTTTTTTACTGTGTAGTTTCCAGCGATCATCAATGAGATATCTATTCTTCTTGCAATATCTAAAAAAAATATACCTACTTCAGTGGCTGAAGATTTCCTCTTAACTGCTAGGGCTGAGGCATTCAAAGTCGGGTTTTTTTCTAAATAAGGCAGAATTTTTTGTGGATAAAGTAGGAATGGCTCCCATCATAACTTTCTTTCTGCTTTCCTCATGTTTAATTTGAGAGAAAGCTGCCTTTAAGCTAGGCAATGGCTTAATGCTAAGTATCCTGCTTTTGGCAGCATCAAAATTTGGATGTAATTCAATGATAAGCCTAAACACCCTTTTTGTCAGCACATTTCTATTGATGTACTTCAAATACATCAAATTGTTGCCAAGAACGTGTCAACTGTATATAATATCTATTAACAATCATGTTTCCTTGCTTAATTTTATAAAGCGGAGCTTCAATCTCATATAACTCAGAAGTATTATCTTGTTTGAGATACATTTCCTTAACTGCAGCTCATATTTCAGTTGCATACATCATAAAATCATCACTTATGTCGGGCAACATTGGTCTTATTAGCCAAGTCATAATCATACTATTTTCATATTTTCATAATCTGAACTCGGGATCCAATTCATGAGGAATAGTAATAGTCCCAAAGAGATATTCCTCCTTGCCTTTACTAGTGTCAAACATCTCAACACCTCTAGACCAAGGAAGGTAATTGTCACCATTTAGTTTGTGACTAGTAATGATAATAGAAAAATAATCAAAAATAGAAGAGACATGAGACTCTGCTCTAGAAGATTGATCTGGAGTGGAAATGGCTTCTAGTGAAGTAGAAGAAGTCATTTAATGATCTTCAGTTTGACAGCTCTGACACCATATAGAGAATTGAGAATAGTATATTCATCAAGTTCATTCAAATGTATGAGTGTTGTCTTTAATAGAGGATGTTTACATGACCTTATTGTTTTCTAACGGCTAGCAACTCAAGTAGTCATAAACGTTACTTTCTTCCTTTACACTGTACGCGTGTTATCTAATGTTACATTCATATTATTAGTGTATATATACTGCATTTATGCATATATTTTACAAGTTACTATATCGTATTTTACTGTTCATATATACATTATGTATGAGTATGTATTTCTATATGTCTTTTTTTTTCTCATGAGTTGGGTGTGCAGAGGGTTGGTGTTGTTGTATGTATCCTATATTGCTAAGGAAGTTTATTTATTTCAAGACATAAGTTGATGGATTGGGTAAATCACACTCCTAAGTCCTAATGCTTCTATATACCATTTACGCTTTGCCAATTTCAGGGTGGAATTGTGTACTCCAATAAAGTCATTTTCATGTCATCCATGCACAGAAAGGGCCATATTATTCGGGCGTTGGGCCAGGGGTTGGAATCCACCTTACATGTCCACGAGTGAGATTTGTATTTTTGTATTTGTACTTATTCAACATAATTTTTTCTCAGCAACTTATCATTGACTCTGCAATATGATATTTTTTTCCCATAAGCTTGAAATTCTCAGTGTCTTGACTTGTAAACTTCTATTCGTCTTTTTGTTTTGTCATCATGAATTTGTTTTAGGGACAAGCTGTTTATTGCTCCTCATGGAATTGATAAATCAATTTGGGATCCCTCCATTGACACAATTCTACCAGAAAGCTACAGCGCACAAGATATGACGGGAAAAACTACCTGTAAAACCTCATTGCAGCAGCACATTGGATTGAAAGTGGATGGTTCAATGATACTTGTAAGTTTCCAGTAGGCAAACTGTGTTTGGACACTGAATGAATGGCCTAAAATGGGGGAAAAGAAAGGTTTAGATCAGTTCTTTACTGCCTATAAAAATAGGTCTTTACTGGTGTAAGAGTTGAGAGGAGGAATCACCCTATATCAATTGTTTTCTAGATCATTCTGGAATGCTTTTGAGATTTCCTTTGAAATCTGGCACATGGAACTGGAAGATGCTCGCTAATTCTACTCTCTCACATGAGAACCTTTGTGGCATTAGGTGGGATGTGTAATTTCAGACTTGTCAGATATTGATCTGGAGCACGTTAAGGGACTGGTTCAGATGGCTTCCAATCAAAGTGTTCAGGTTCTTTCTCCGTTATATTTTTCTCTTATCCTTTTAGGATTAGTGGTGTATCTGTCAACACCAGTGACTCTGTGGTCATTTACTGGCTTAATGACATTCAGTATTGTAATTTTTGATGTAGAACTAACTCTCTCTCTCTCTCTCTCTCTCTCTCTCTCTCTCTCGCATTGGGGTTCTCTGCAGTTTATCTTCATGGTATATATGCAAGATCCAGTTATGGACAGAGAATTTGAATCCTTTCAAGAAAGCTTCAAGGTATTGCATTGTTAGCTAAGTTGCATGACCATGTGTACAGTCTGATAGCAAATAGCCTAACGCACATGTATCAGGTTAAGGGACAATACAAGAATCACCGGTGTTTGGTTTGTCTAATTGATAAAAACGCCTATTGGCAAGTTATTTATTTAAAAAGTTAAGATATATATATGTGTGTGTGTGTGTGTGTGGTGTGTGTTGTGTGTGGAGAGAGAGAGAGAGATGTGACGACATTCTGGAATTCTGCAATGAGCCAACACAACCCCAGCATGGAATATTTGTTCACCTGTGCTCTCTAGCGGTTTCAGCACCAGTTAACATGAATTTGCAATACCTAGTATATTACTGCCTAAAGAATTAAATAATGCTTGGGTTGCTATTAATGTGACTCCCGCTTGAGAAGTCTGCTTTGTTTTCTTTCTGTCTGCTAGCTGTGCGTATTATCATATCAAGGTTTGTATCTTTACAGCTTAAACGTTGCAAATCTTCTTATTGTTTGTTATGCTATCACTGCAGCAAGCATATAGCAAATGGGGTGTTTTTTTTCTTCTTCTGCACGTTTCTTGTATTGTTATTCAATCATTTAAAAAACTTAAGAAGCATATACTATTTGCTGAGTTTGATCACTGAATGAACGTCTTGACATTATGGATGTTTCTTCATTTGGGCAACTGGTATATGAGTCCTTTTTTTTTCCCTTTTCTTTGTTTCTTTCTAGAATTTGATACGGTAGTTAAAGTAAGTGGCGAAAACACTGCCTGTTTCACCCTCATCTCATTTAATTTTGAATTGCATTAGGATTGTTTTATTAAGTTCTGGAAATTCTAATCATTTTCTTTTTCTTTCAATAAGCAGGGACTGGTGAGGTATAACAAGTATGATGAAGATTTACTGCATTTTGTACTCGCCGGATCTGATATTATGTTGTGTCCGTCCTTCAATGATCCTCTGCTGCAAGTGCCGGTATGTGTCCAGAAAAGTAGTTTTTATGCAGGCAGGGGTTTCTTCTTAGTGTTTTCAGAGGTGGGCTACTTTACCTAGCATATGCACAGCTTTGAATTTCATTAACTCAGCCATATACACAAAAAGTAGTTGTGAGATGTAGGTTCTTTTATCTAGCATATGAACAACCGTGAAGTTCCTTAATTCAGATATTTATTAGTATCCTACATTGTCTTGATAATCCTCTAACATTGTACTTGTTAAGATCACTCACCCTCCTCAGACCCTAGCGATAGCTTTTGCTGTCGTTGGGATATAATGAGTATGATTGATCGATCGATCGATCGATCGATTGATTGTACTTGTTAAGATCCTTCCCAAAATGTTTGATATTACAATAAACTGAACTAATTTATGATTGTACTGCACTAGTGTGGGTCCCAAGAATGTGTGTAGTAGACATGTCTAAACATAATTGTTTTGGAGGAGGATTCATGTGCTGGTCTAGTATAAAATCTGTCTCTATCTTTCTTTATCCTGTTACCCCTGTCCTGTTTCCTGTCTGCCTACTGCATATGTTACTTAAAAAGCTGTCACACTAATGTGACAAAAGCCCGCTTGTGCCTTATGGTGTCCACATCTCCAAGCAGGTATTTTGCTGCACCACAAAATTTAGCATTTAGTGGTGTAGACACGAGTTTAATCCCTAGCATGTCTGTGTAGACTGGGTTTCTTCTTCTATTCTAACTCGTCCTTCATCTCTATTGGACTAATAGCTGCAGTTATGTTGAGTCTAAGCGGCCTATTATTCCCGATTATGTTGGACCAATCTTGAAAGGAAGCCGTTGTGTTTGTTGTATGTTGTTTTGTAGTGTGTAGATAGGAATTTATCTAGAAATATGTTAGATAGCTTATAATCCTAGTTTTTCGAATTTGATAGGATAGTTTGATAGATATCTCAAAAGGAAAAGAGATCAACCTATTTGTAGGAAGTGATTACCCCGAAGGAAAAGGGTTAATCAACTATAAATAGGGTATAGGTTTTCTTCCTCAAGTAGTGGGGTTTTCCTATTGTTTCTACGGATGGTTAATGGAGAAGGGAATTCCATAAAGTATTGTGTGTTTATTTTTCTGGTACCTTTGTTACTTCAATTGGTATCAGGGCAAGGACGGCCTTGGGAGTTCCTATCGTCGCTAAAGATCCAGAACCATGGAGGAAGCTTCCACTTCCTCTGGGAAAAGTGTTGCGGACGAGAAGAATTTAAATCTCGCGTTTCAGTGTCCAGTATTAAACCCAAACAAGGAAACTTGAAGAAAAGACCAATTTAGCACAGACTACTGTGACCAGCCCGCCCTATTAATGGCCGTAGCAGATTTGAAACAAAAAGGGTCAATCTGTACAAACGACCATGAGATGCTCTCAGCCATGTATGAGCAGAATAATGAAGGAAACTCAGTATGGTATCTAGATACTGGTGGTCATATGACTGGGAATAAGAAACTGTTCACAATGCTTGACACAAACGTAAAAGGTACGGTAGGTTAGGTTGGGAGACAGCTCATGTGTACAGATAGAAGGAAAATGATCAATCTTGATAGAAACCAAGAGTGGAGAACATAGGCTGCTTACGGATATTCTGTATATACCATATCTCAAGAATAACATTTTTAGCGTTGGTCAAGCGGAAGGAGGCTGCAAAATTGAAATCAAGCAAGGAGTGCTATCTATGGTTGAGCCTGATGGGACAATTCTAATGAGAGTGCAGAGGTCTTCAAATTGTTTGTACAAAATAAACCTCAAAAGTGCAATCCCAGTATGTCTGCTGACCAGGTTTGATAACCCAGCATGGCTTTGGCACGCTCGCCTTGGCCATGTAAATTTGACACTATCAGACGTTTGGGAACAGGAAAATTGGTTGAAGGTGTACCATCACTTGATCACCCTAAACAGATGTGTGAAGCTTGTTTGGCAGGAAAACATGCAAGACAGTGTTTTCCTGACCAAACCACCTTCAGAACAACAAATCCGCTAGAACAAATCTACGCAGATCTGTGTGGACCTATATCGCCCACTACACCTTCAGGAAACAAGTATATCCCTGTTTGTGGATGACTACAGCAGGTACATGTGGCCATACATGTTGAAGACAAAGGATGAAGCCTTCGATCAGTTCAGAAAGTTCAAAGCCTCGGTTGAGAATCAGTATGGAAGGAGAATAAAAGTCCTAAGGACAGATCGCGGTGCAGAATTACATCCAAAGAATTCACTGAATTCTGTGAGCTAGCAGGCATTCAAGGCAATTAACCGTGCCATACACGCCACAGAGAACAGTATAGTTGAAAGGAGAAATAGAACGGTGATGAGCATAGCGAGGAGCATACTGAATGCAATGAACATGCCTCAATACTTCTGGGCCGAAGCAGTGCGTCATGCAGTGTATGTTCTAAATAGGTTGCCTACTAAAATCCTAAAGGACAAGACACCATATGAGGCTTTGAAGGGAAACAAACCAAATCTGGGTCACTCCTAGTTGGAATCTATGTGGATGACTTGATTGTAACATGAAATAACGCCGAAAATATTCTTCAATTCAAGAAGCAGATGGAAGAAAAATTGATATGAGGACTTAGGATTACTATCGTACTATCTAGGACTGGAAGTTCTACAAGGTGAAGACGGAATAAAAATCAAGCAGTCAAGTTATGCAAATAAGATATTACAACAAGCAGGGATGTAAGACTGCAACCCCACAAAATTCCTGATGGAGCCTGGACTAAAACTGATTAAAGATGATGGTAGCAGTTGTGTAAATGCAACAGAGTACGAAGAAAACAATTGGTTGCCTTCGCTACTTGACCCACACATGGCCAGATCTTGCACACTTAGTAGGATATGCAAGATATATTGCAAAACACCTAGATCCACCCACTTCCAAGCTGTGAAACAGATATTGAGGTATGTGAAAGGGACATGGATTTTGGAATTCAATATCGCAAAAATGGAAGTGATTTATGCTGGGATTCAGTGACAGCAGTTTTTCAGTAGAGCTTGACGATGGTAAATGGATAACCGGGCTAGTTTTCTATTTTAATGATGGACCCATTGCTTGGAACTCACAGAAGCAACCAACAGTGGCGCTGTCATCATGTGAGGCGGAATTTATGGCTGCAACTTCAGCATCCTGTCAAGCAATTTGGCTAAGAGGCCTGCTAGCAGAAACGACTGGAAAACAAGAAGAACATGTAGTAATCTATGTGGACAATAAGTCTGCAATTGCACTAATGAAGAATCCTGTTTTCCATGGAAGAAGCAGCAAATCAATACCAGGTACCACTACATACGAGAGTGTGTTGAAAAGGAGCAGATTAGAGTGGAACATGTTGGTGCAAATCAGCAACGAGCCGACATCCTCACTAAAGCCTTGCCAAGACTGAAGTTTAAGTTGCTGAAATGAGGAGAACTACTTTGAGTAAAGGAGACCACAGAAACAAGAGAATGATGGCATGCTCAAGGTCAAGATTGGGGGGGGGGGGGGGTGGGTGATTGTTGGACCAATCTTGAAAGGAAAGCCGTGTATGTTGTGTAGATAGGAGTTTATCTAGAAATATGTTTAGATAGCTTATAATCCTAGTTTTTCGAATGAATTGATAGGATAGTTTGATAGATATCTCAAAGGATAAGAGATCAACCTATTTGTTGGAAGTGAATACCCCGAAGGAAAAGGGTTAATCAATTATAAATAGGGTATAGGTTTTTCTTCCTCAAGTAGTGGGTTTTCCTATTGTTTCTACGGACGGTTAATGGAGAAGGGAATTCCATAAAGTATTGTGTGTGTTTATTTTTATGGTACCTTTGTTACTTCAGATTATAGTCCCATTGAAACGTGCAAAATTTGTGCTTGTAAGTGAATCATAAATAAAGACTGTCTGGCATATATCAACTTAATAAGGCTTAGCAATTAAGTTTTTTGCTTTGGTTCTCGTTTCGTAAGCCATAAACTCCTATGAATTGGTCGATTCCCTTCTTATGTTGGTGTGTTAATGGAGAAACATTATTGAAGTTTTAGTCTACAATGAAGTTGAAATAAGTTTACCTAGTTTTACATGCTGTATTGTGACTATTACCCATTTTGTAAAAGGGTTCTTCCTTTACTGAGGCACATTTCTTTGGCTTGTTGTTTTACTATGCAGCTGAAGGCTTTACGATACGGTTCTGCACCTGTTCCACTAAATATTTCTAACAACTTACACAGGTTAATCGAATCCTAAAAAGTTGCATTAATCTCCACATTATTTATTTTTATAAGAAAGATGAAAGTTTTCCTTTGCAGGCACTCTGCGGATAATAATTTCGAGAGCTCAAAGTTCTGGATGTACATCAACAATTCCTTTGGAAGCATGTCCTTAAGCCAAGCCATTGATGAAATTGTGAGCATATGTTGTCGACCTTATTTTTTAGGGGATAATGAACTTGAAATGTCTTTGCTGAGGTTTTCTGCTAGTGATTGATATTTCTATGCCCCCCCCCCCCCCCTCTTTTTCCTCAGAAAAGCAACACGTCTGGTTGGAAGAGGAGGATCAGGGATGCAATGACAATGGATTTCTCTTGGGATTCAGAATGTGGTGATATCCACGCTTCAGCATATGCATCACTAAAGAACTTATGATTTCATATTTTCTCCTCATTCCTCGGGAAAAGGCAGAGAAAGTAGTTCCCGCCCCCCCTCCCGTCGCTCTTTTTTCCCCCCTTTTTTCCTAAAGCTGTATATGCTTCACTCTTAACTGTCTCTGTGGGAATTATACAGCGAGGTATTTTGTGATCGAAATATTTTAGCCTTCAGAAATTTGGAACTATGTGAGAAGTGCATGCTGTCCAGAGGGAAAAAAAAAAAAAAAGCCACTAGGGTGTCGATGGTGTTTACTGTCAAATAAGACAGATGGCATGGTTGAACCATCCAGGATCAGATTGCTAGAAAAAATGATATCCGTAGACATATGGATTGATTATTTAGAGACTTTCTCTCCGATCGCGAACATTAATACTATCAAGGTCTTGTTCTCGATAGCGGTGAATAAGGATTGACCGTTGTACCAGTTTGATGTAAAAAACGCATTCTATATGGAGAATTGAAAAAAGAGGTTTATACGGAAGCATCACTAGATTTCTCCAACGATTTCCAAAAGAATGAAGTCTGCAGACTCAAGCGGAGCCCTATACGGTGAAATAGTTTCCCAGGGCGTGGTTCAGGAGGTTTACACTTGTTATGAAGCAGAATGGATACAAGCAAAGTAACGCGGATCATATCTTGTTCCTCAAACATAATGGTAAATTAGTTACATATCTCATCATGTATGTAGATGATATGGTTATCGTAGACAATGACAAAGAAGAGATGGCCAACTCCGAAACAATTTGTTCATTAAATTTGAGGTGAAAGGCCTAGGAGCATTCAAGTATTTACTCAGAATCGAAGTTCGATCAACAAAAAGAACATTCATATCCCAGAGGAAGTACACGCTAGATCTATTGACTGAAGTAGGGATGCTGGGCTGTGATCCTGACTGATACACATATAGTAACCAACCAGAAACTACAGATTAAAAAAAGAGCTCTGACGGTGGACCGAGAACAATACCAGAGGTTAGTCGGGAAACTTATTTATTTTTTTTCATACGAGGCCAGATATTGCTTATGCGGTTAGAGTTGTCAGCTAGTTTATGCACAAGCCACAAGCAGCACATATGGAGGCCTTAATACGAATTGTGAAGTACTTGAAAAGGACTCCAGAAAGAGGAATCTGGTTTAGAAATCATGGACATCTGGAAGGAGGAGGTATACACTGACACATGCTGGGCAAGTAATCTAAGTGACATGAGGTCAACGTCTGGGTGTTTTTTACTGGTAGGAGGTAATCTCGTTACTTGGTAGGAGGTAAACCCGTTACTTGGAGAAGCAAAAACCAGAAGGTGGTCGCGCTATCTAATGCGGAAGCAGAGTTCAGAGGAATCGCCAAGGGAATTATGGAAATCTTGTAGTTGGGAAAGTTATTGGAGGAGTAGGCTTTCCAATACAGTTTTCGACTAATTAAAATGTGACAATAAAGCAGCGATCAGTATTTCCGAGAATCCAGTCCAGCATGATCGAACAAAACACATTGAGGTAGATAGACACTTCATCAAAGAAAGCTCGATGCTAGAATCGTGGAAGTGCCGTTTGTGCGATCTGAGGATCAACTTGCAAATATACTAACAAAAGTTGTTGAAAGAATCTTCGAGACAACACTTCGCAAATTGAGCATTGACGATCCCATGTTCAATTTGAAGGGGAGTGATGGAAACAATAAAATCATACCGTATAAGAAGATATTTTTCGTAAAGTGTAATTAAGATGGTATCATATCAAATCACGTGTAAAACAAAATTTACCATAATTATCAGTAAGAAAGGTACTATAGATAGAGACTATTGTAATCGATCAAAGTTTTTCATTCTATACCATGTCTTACTCGCCTCCCAAATATTCTTATAGTTATCTGCCACTGTCTTCTAGGTTTTGACAACTGTTAATGTCACTGATGCCATCGTTTCATCTAAGAGCATTGCTTCTTCGAAGTTTCCAGATTATAATTCTGGAAAGGTACGTTCTTGTCTGCAGCAATACTTTCAACATATCATTCTTGTCCAATACATGTCTGTCCATGTAAATCACATACTGATGCCACACTTCCTGCTCCTTGAGGTTCAGTATTTTCACCAGTATGCGACATTAACTACTTCTGCGGCTCTGAATCAATCTCCAGCACTTGATCTTTTACTCACCCTTGGCACACAAATCTTTGCCTTTTCACAGAGGCAGGGTATGAGACCACTGCATGAATGATAACAAAAATACTTTTGACTTTTTTGACTCATACATTAATCCAAACCGAGAACGGGCATTGAGCAACTAGTAAGGTTGATGTTTCGTGACCTTGAGGGAGCCGTAGAAACAGCCTCTTGCACAAAGTGTAGGGTAAGGCTGTGTATATCAGATCAAGAAGCAACCGGTCCCTTTCGAACCTTGCACAAACACGGAAAACTAGTGCACCTTCTCGCCTTTTTATACATTAGTCCAAACTAGGCCTTCTGATTCGTTTTGGGTAAAGACGCTTATTCCCAACTCTCTTCTTATTATATCCAGTGAGTTTTTGATACAAAGGCCTTCGATAAAATTCGTTAGTTTTGGCATACCCCAGCGATCAATCTTTAAAGCGAAGAATATCCTCTCTCTGGCACGTAAGGAGAGAAGGCTCTTTGCACTTTTCGTAGCCAACTATCACGGAATGGCAAAGAAAATTTATTAGGTTGTAGCGGTTGAGTATCATTATTCCATTTTCGGGTCTCGAGTTCGATTTCCCTTCCAATTTTTTTGGGGAAAAAACTATCACGGAATGGGTTCAACACTTACGAAAGATGATAGAGTCGAGAGACGATAATGACATAGTTGTTAGGTCCCAAAATGTATTATATGTAGTAGTTCGGTAGATATATTTATGTACTTCCACCTCTTTGGGAAAACCAAGGTTCAGCATCAACTGATTAAGTTAATAAGTTTCTAATTGTGTAAGCAGCCAAGAGTCGGCTTGTCTTCTTGGTTTGCATTGACATTTTTCTCTATCTCCTTGTGATGTTTCTGTACTGTTTAACAATGTCAAATTCACAGTTTTGCAGAATTCGGGTCTTTTTATGCATTACACAGGCATGGTTGAAGTAGAATTCCCCTTCCAGGTTTAAAGATTATTGCAGTTCATGTCGTTAGGTAAGTTCGAATCTCATTTCCTTTCTTTATGGTCGTGTATAATTAAAATAAGGATAATTATAACAAATAAGAAACATTGTGACATATATTCATCCTTGTCTAAAAGTACTCACATAAAAAAAGGACGAAAGGTGCCTGTGACAAAGACATGGTGCCACTGCAACTGTACAGATTTTTTATTTTTTTAGACTAATTTTTCAACTCGAATATGAAATGAGTTACGTAAAACAGATTTTTCATTTTCTAACAAATAGTTCTCCCAGGACCCTTTTTCCCAACTAAATCTTACTGGTGGACTTTTTGCAGCATGCAAGTATTTAAACACTATTTATGTATTAAAGTCAACGTGCACCAGAAATGCTTGGTGTATTGCCATATGTAGTATGTACAGCCAACAAGTTCCACTTGTATATCGCATGTGTTTTGACAGTTAATATATCAATATTGATGTTCAATCACGTCATATTCTCCTCTCGACCACTGTACAGTGACAGTAGTAGTTCATTATGTTAACTCTTGGAACAAAAGTTGAAATCCTTCAATCTGGGGTCCATCGTCCCAGCCCCAAGAAGTATGTATGGAGGATGCAAATCAGGAGCTCAGCAGCTTTCTAGATTGGATGAGATCTTACGCAGTGATCTACACAAGGTGTCTCCCGCAAACCAGGCCGAACACTCACACTGTACGTTTCCTTGGAATCGAACTCTTAATCTTTTGAAGTAAATTTCAACCCAAGTATCAACTGGATTATCACATGAAGGCATGTTGTTAACTCATTTTGCTCATAATTCTAACTTACTAAGAGACAACAAAAGTTTAATGTGAATGTTTGTCAATTGCTTATTTTAAACCTTTTACCTGGAAAGGTAAACTTCATGAAACTTATCTCTTCCCATGCACTTGTTGTTTACCCTGAAACTCAGTTGTTTAAGCTAACACTAGGTCAGTCACAAAAATATTTCATGAAATTATTTATAAATTGGATGAAATGAAATAGTACCTTTTGCCCTTAAAAGTAACAACAACAACAATCATAATCATATCCAGTATATCCCAACTACAGCAAAAGCTATTGTTTGGGTCTGGGGAGGGTAAGAGGCAGACAAACAATACCTCCATCCCGAGGGATAGAGAGTTTGCTTCCAGTGAGACCCCTGGTCTATATGTACATGTATAGATAGTACAATAATAGGACTATGTACTAGTGAATGAATTTTATTAAAATAAATCAAAATCTTAAGATATTAAAATAACCAACAATGGATATGCACAAATAGTTAAAAGACAAATACCAAAACAAAAAAAATACAAATCAACCTAAAGTGTAGAGACGATCTAGTGTTCTAAGGTGCTCCTATATCATGTCTACTCCTCTTTAACTTTAATCCTATGCCTCTATGACCTCTTATCCTGGACCATGTTCTCAGAGAGGTGCAACTCTAGTAAGTCATGCCTAATCTGCTCATCCTACGTCAGTTTGAGCCTGCCTTTACTCCTCTTCCCTTCTACAGTGAGGCTTTCAATTGCTCTGATAGACGTAGTTGTCTTTGCCCTTAAAAGTGATTAAAGGGAATTAAATTTGAGGCTACATATCAGATTTATGTAATTCTCACACAAGAACATAGCTTTTTGACCCAGTTACAAAGAGGGAAATTATGATACAACGGGTCTTCAATGCGTGGGACAAGCAAGGATCTTCTAACACATCCATATATCACATATGTTAATTTAAAGATAACTGAATACACATAAATATTCCAATTGAATGTGTTAGAAGATATGAATCACATGATATAATATGTGTTAGATCTTAAAACATCGTTTCCGGCATGGTATCAGTAAAACTACGACATATTTAGAAAATAAAAATAAAAAATGAAGCATCTCTCTATTACCGATCTAGTGCATTAAAATCTATCCGAGTACTATGACGAAATTCTTAAAGAACGATTATGTAACTTTTGTCTAACATTAAAAGAAGTAACAGTGTAATCTCTACTCCCTCTATATTGATTAGGCATAATCCTTCAACTATACATCAATCGCTGTGAAAATATACGGTCATGTTATCATAGTGGCACCATGAATAAAAGGACAGGGGTGATTTTTATTTTAATTTTTAATTTTAAGATATCATGGAAACATAGGTATGGTTGGTATAATTGCTTAGACAAGTTATTGCATCAAAGATCGTCATTTCGAATCTTGACAGCTATAATGTGGGTGTTTAGGTTATGCAGACAGCTCCTTATAACGAAGTGAGTATGTCAGATACACACTGAGTGACCTGATTTACATCTCACTAAGTCCCTTAATCCACTTTAGAAAAAAACTCTCAAAACTTGCCAAGACATTAATAGCAACGTTGACGTGGCTTCTTCTGCCACTCCGGAGCAATGGTAGATACGTAGGAAGGAAACAGCCAGGTTCCTCTGAATCAACAAGCAATCAAAATCAACGGACAAGATCACAGAAAGCTCCAGCCTCCACCCAATCAACGGCCCAACTCCCAATGTAGATTCCTCCACTTCTTTCAACGGCACGTCTTCCCCGCCTCAATTTATTTATTTTTCTTTTTCTCATTAATAGACGAAATATTTTTCCGACTTCAGCATTATTCAATGCAAAATCGTTTCATTACCAATATCAATCAATATCCTCCATTTAAATTAAAAATTCAAACATTTGAATTTCGATTTTTCTTTTTAAATTGAAATCCAGCCTCAATAAATGTGTTGTTTGTCTCTTCTCTTCACTAGCTGTCTCCACTGTTCCGTCACCATCTTGCAGTTTCTAGCAGATTTGGCAATTTCTGCCGGGAATTTTATTAGAATCCGGCGTATTCTCAATTCCGAGGAGAACTCCGGTTTCTCCTTTACGGTTCCTCTTCTATGTGATAGATATTCAGCTCACACGCTTGGGATTTCTGATTCCCGCTGGCTGTTTTCTAGCTGTTATAATGTTAAGAGAATATCCGATAGCTACTCATGTAGCATGAAGATCAAATTTGTCGATTATAATGCAATTTTGAGTAGTCGAGGTTCCAGGATACAACTACGTTGTATGTAGGCCCATATTTCAATACGAGTTGCGGTGATTTTAATGTATTCAACAGCTCTTTAGCCGAATGTTACTTCAGCATGCCAAGTATCAGAGCTCCGGCAACGAAGAAGAGCACAACCCTCACTGTTAGTGCATTTTTTTCGTTTTTGTTGTTTTATTCATTTTATATTGCGAAATTTATTGCTTCATATCAGTTAACTGAGAAGAAAAGCTGATTTGTTTTATGGACAATGTTACTATTTCAACCAGGTGGCGGTGAAATGTCGGCCAATGACGGAAAAAGACCGCGGTCGAGATATAGTAAGAGTACATTGTGATAAGGTATGCTCATTTTAAAGCTTGCTTTTCAATAAGTTCAAACCAACAGTTTTTGCCGGTATCTGGTGATTGAACTAGCTTCTTCGTTTGTTTGTCCTGTTTGATTCATGTTGAAGATTTCTGAATTGAGTTATGCATGAGAATTGATAATGTAGGAAGTACATGTATTAGATCCTGATTTATCAAAAGGCTATCTGGATCGCATACAAAACAGAACCAAGGAGAGGAGCTACAAATTTGACTACGCTTTTGGTCCGGACTCTAGAAACTTGGTATGCATTTGCAAATGTTAATTACTCCCTCTGTCTCAAAGTGGTTGTCCACTTTCCATAAATGGTAAGAAAATAGAGGTTGAATGACTATCTTTTCCTCATTAAATGAGTGGATTTGTAAAACTAGAAGTTTTTTCATGGAAAATCGGGGAGTACAATATTAAATTCATGTTTAACTTTTCTTAAACTATGTACAAGTTTGACATAGACAATCTTTTTGGGACATGGAGTAGCATTTATTGTTAGTTTGACATAGACAATCTTTTTGGGACATGGAGTAGCATTTATTGTTTTTCCGTTGCATTTTTATTTGTTCAGTATAGACGGAAAGAAAGAGCAGGCTTAGAAAGAAGTTTCATCTATTGGTAATTGGTAATGCTTGGGGTCCTTTAATCATTGTGATAAAGATACACCCAACCGTTGGAATTTTTATCGTGCTCAAAATTGGTCTAGATTGTCCTCCTTCCTGTATTTGTGAGATATATTACAGTGATATATCTGCTGCAGCATCTTAGGTGCAAATGTAGATTCCTCGTTGGAGTAATTTTTGACATTCATTTTGTGCTTCTGACTAGATACTTTCTAGATATTGATCTAGAATATGCTCCAGTTGAGTTATGTCAGTTCCCTTGGCCATTAGATGTAGCACAACTTTGTTAACTTATCAATCACTGGGGTGGTCCCTGTTAAATTTGCAGTTGAAAAGCCATTTTGGAATAACCAGTTATAGATTATTGTCCATGGAGTAAAGAACTTTCTCCAAAATTTTGTGCCTCATGGAAAGAGATCCAAGGGTTAGACAAAGTTATGGTGCAGTTAATTTCCATTGTTTAGTTATGAAACCATATTGCAAAATATTTGTTCATGTTGTATGTCAAAAGTTGGCAGTAGGTATTCACCGAATTCTAGAATTTCAACAGCTTACACTATTTCTGAGAGTGGGAGCCCTTCCTTTCTGCATAAACTTTATCGGCCTTGCTCGTGTTCCTAGAGGCTCTGGCGTTTGTAACAGTACCCTAGGTTCAAGAGTACGATTGGTGCATGTTTCTAATGCTTTTCCTCTATGGTTATTTTGTCACAGGATGTTTACAACAGAAGTATACACTCCACGATTTCTGGGGTAATTCAAGGGCTCAATGCAACTATTTTTGCATATGGTTCAACCGGAAGGTATTTTGAAAATTTAATACTAAATAGGATAAACTTGTTGGTTCGTTATTGCTTTCTCAGTATTAGATTCTGTTTTATATATCTGTACTTTGCTTCTGTTGTTTCAAAATTTTCTCTAAGGATATTTAATGGAACTCTGGGTCATTAAAATGAAGTCAGAATATACTTCATGGTCTTTTACTTTGTCTCCAGCACCAGGATCAATGATGTCTATTAATTTTGATAAGTTTGCAACGTATTGTGATACCCAGTAATTGTATCTAGTTTCATTCACTAAAGTTTGTTCCTCTTCAAAGAAATTGGAGAATGGTTGACAATACAGACAATGCTAAGTTGCTTTTGCCCGCCAATCTGCATTTACCATGTCATTGCAAACAACGCATGTTAACTTGTAGAACCTTTCCTTAAACAAATAGACACTTTTTCTTCCGAATGGAAATGGAACTCCCTTTGTACCTGATATTACTCTTGATATAAAGAAGCACCAATGTTTATGGCTTTTCAAGTAGCAATATGCATATATGATTGTGCCTGTAAATGTAATTTGAGCCCACGTATGTAGATCAGACTGATCACTAGGATGGTGGTATACTGCAGTACGGATCTGAAGAGTTTAATCATGCTTCTCAAAAGGATTTTATGTTGGTTTATATGGTTTATTGTCGTTAATTTAACTGTGCTTTGACTACACTGTCATAGATCTGAGTTAAGTTTATTTCTGCAGTGGTAAAACATATACAATGGTTGGCAGCCAAGATGACCCTGGACTTATGGTTCTGAGTCTGAAGACAATTTTTGAGCTTATAAAGCAGGATAATAGTTCTGATTATTTTGAAGTTACATGTTCATATCTTGAGGTCTACAATGAGGTACAATATAAGGATGTGTGAGTGAACAATTGCTGCCTTTGACATTTGTCTTCATTATGTGTTTAAAAGATTGATGAATGCAGGTGATATATGACTTACTTGAGAAATCATCTGGGCACCTGGAACTTCGAGAGGATCCAGAGCAGGGTATAACCGTTGCTGGTCTTAGATGGATAAAGGTTCATTCTTCCTTTTATTGATGGGTATACACAACATTTCTTCATATGATTCTTATTAAATGCGGCTGTCAACCTCAAAATCTACAGGGTGGTAGACATAATTGGTGTTTCTTTTGTTCATATAGTCTTAAATTGGTGTATGTTTATGGTTATTTTCTACCAAGTGAGGTTGTTAAACTTTTGTGCTACGCAAAATTCTCCTTTCATGATATCAGATAACCCTTCAATTGGTTTTGCCAAGGTAAATATATTCCATTGAGCTAACAACTAATACCAAAATACATGTACATTAATGTGTAAATATTCTTAGTGAATTTGTTAATTGGGCATTTTAATGGCGCTTATTAGTGCTGCTGATAAATGAGTCTTCTCTATAGCTGCAAAGAGTCTAAAAAGTACTCGTATATTTTATACGGTTTTTTCTTTAAAACTGGTAAGTTGCTTATGTGCATGCAATACTACCTTCCTGGCTTAACATTTCAGGTTGTTTACATTTTTCATATCTAAGTTGCATTGAAATTAAAGGCATAGCTATAAGCTATTTGTTTGTTGAAGTGACTCAGGTTGTCCAATGACCATCTGCTTCAATTTTGATATGATCTTCTTGATCTCCATCTTTCATGACGTTCCTAAATAAAATAAATCATTGGTGACTGGAATTTTTGCCCTTTGGTCGATCCTTCATGTATAGATGAAATTTTATTCTCATGCATTTGGTTAACTTTTGCGAATTACAACCTTTGTCACGGACTATCCAGAAAACTTATTCATTATCAGTATATTTCTTTCTCTTGCATGACTTAATATCTCTAGTCTGTTTGAAAGCAGGTTAGCTCGGCTGATAAGATTCTTGAGCTTCTAAACTTGGGGAACAGTAGGCGGAAAACTGAAAGCACTGAAGTTAATCGAACTTCATCTCGGTCTGTAATCTACAAATCCTGTTTTGCTCAGCATATCTTTGGTTATATATTCCTCGGATGTCTGTTGCTTGAATTTCCCATGTATTGGCCGTGAGTAGAAGTCTTCCTAGCAAGTTGGATATTTAAACGGCACCATGGGAGTCAAGGTTTTCTGTTTAGCATCCTAGATGTTCCTGCCACCATTTTCAGTAATCATGTTTTTCTTTCCTTTCTTCTATTATACGTACTTTTTTGTGCAAAATTATGGTAGTGCATATGAGTTTGGTCATTGTTATTGAGCCAGAGTTTTGGCAAATAGTAGCATTAATGAACATTTGGGGTTAGTAGCTCTTTTCTGCTGGTTATACTCTGTTTAGATGATGTGCTTTTTAGTTTTATAGATGATTTGTTTCCATAAATCAATCGTATAGCACATGCCCAATTTAATTGTCTCTGACATTTATCTAGACAGAAAAGGAGAGTCACAGTTTAGATTAGTATCCTTTTGGTCTTCTCGGTAATATTATTGGAGCCGACTACTTGATCAACTATTTTTCGTTGCAGATTCATCTTTTGTGCAATATATATGACAAAAGTTTGTCTCATTTGCAGCTCACATGCAGTTCTTGGGATAAATGTCAAAAGGATGCAAAGTGACCAGTGTCCTAATCAGGTCACGAGAGGAAAGCTTGCTCTTGTTGACCTTGCTGGCAGGTTGTTTCTGTTCTGTCTCTTTATTCCTTAGATAGTAGGGGCTGATTCTAAAGGGTACTTGGTATTATCAAAATGTATTATGAAGTGAGCGAGCATCTGAGACAAACAGTGGTGGCAAGAAGTTGAGGGATGGGGCAAACATTAACCGGTCCCTTCTTGCTTTGGCAAATTGTATAAATGCTCTTGGAAAGCAACAAAAGAAAGGTCTAGCATATGTTCCTTACCGTAACAGGTACCTAAGTGTTTGGTGCTATTGAAATTCCTTCCGCCATTATACTTAAGTTTGCAATTGCCTTCAGCAAATTGACACGATCCTTAAGGATGGTTTGAGTGGTAATTCTCAAACAATAATGATTGCCACAATATCCCCAGCAGACAATCAGTATCATCACACTGTCAATACACTGAAGTATGCTGATAGAGCAAGGAAATCAGAACACATATCCAGGTGAGACTAAACAATCAAGTTTTGGTGTTGTTTCTCATGTGTGATAATTATCAATTTTCCGGAGAGAATCCTTTTTGTATGATTAAACAGCGATGTCCAACTTCTGTTTAGACACTAGTTTTTCTTCAAACATTGTTTTCCTTTTTTCTTTTCTTTCTTTCTTTCTGCAAAATGAAGCCTTGTTTTTTTCTTATGTATCCAGATCATTCTGCAGATGTTTCTTACATAATAATACGTGTAACCATGATTTATTTGTTAACTGTGTCAGCATTTATGGTAGTGTATCTTCGTGTGGTCCATGAATTTGAAATATTTTCTTATGCTTGACAGAAAAATATAGGCACAGTAGATACTCACGTGTCTGACTATCAAAGGATGATTGAGAACCTACAGGTATCCTTCTGAATATATGAAAAAGTACATTTTACTAGTGGAAGCATTTAAATACTGTGAAACATTATGATATTGCAGGGTGAAGTAAGCCGACTTCGAAAGGAATTAGCTGAAAAGGAATCTCAGCTAAGCGCTAAGTCAAATGAGCAATCTGTGGATGATGAAATGTCCTGGTTGAATATATTGAGCCAAGAAACCAGTGAAAATGTACATGAACGAATAAACCTACAGAAGGCCTTGTTTGAAGTTGAGGAAACTAACCTTCACAATCGCACTGAACTCCAACAACTTGAGATGCTATTGCAACGCAGGCAGGGTCCGAACAGTTGTTGATCATTTGAGGCAGAGGTTTTATAATTGTAGGCAAAAGTGTTTCTAGATAGTTAAAATAGAAATTGTGGATCAAGAAACCCAGTATAGGGTTTGCGCATTACTCATATATAATGAAAATTGTAGTGGAACAAGTACGTTACTAGTAACAAGCTCAAGTATATGTTCTCACTTTATTACAAATTTTTAGCTGATAGAAGCAAGCTGAAGGTAACCTGACTCACTTTCTTTGAGTTCGGGGTAGTAGGTTATTAGTGTTTCTTCTAAACATTATGCAAGCACTAAAATGCTAGTAATCTACTTCTATTTTTAGCTAACCTAACCTATGTTTTTGTCCACAGATGCCTCTTCACCTACTACCAGTTGATTTGTGTGACAGATAATTGAAAAAGATGGAGCAGTTGTGCAGGCTTTTAAGAGCAAGGCGACAGGTCATTCTTGATAATATTCGTGATAATGATGAACTTGGCAATCCATTACCAGATGGTGAGCTGCATCTGCTGCTTTTTGTTGCCTGTTATGCTTGCTTGCTGCTTTACTAATTCTATGTACTACAGGAAATAGAATCAAATGAGAAGCGAAGGTGTCAGCTGCAAGATATGATTGAAGAGGCAATCAACAACAACGGAAACAAACCTACTTGCATATTCTGAGTCAATACCGCCTCCTGGTAAATGGACATCACATATATTAATATTGCTAGAAGTTACACACAGAACTGATGAAGAAAATTTGAGACATAATATCACTATAAATAGAAGTTCTGAAATACCAGAAAATTGATCCAATGCCAACTTTCCTGATAATGTATCAGCAATATTGGTCCTGTTGTAAAATTAGTTTCCCTGTAGGCTGGATACAAGTGACTTCTATTGGTTATTTTTTCCAATAGAATTCCTTTATTCTCATCACAGTGTTATTGCAACCTACTCAGGGAATGGGCTAATACAGAGCTGCAATTTGAAATGGCAATGAGAGACCAATTCATTTACAACCAGAGGGAAAACACACAGGAACCTCTGAATCTGCTTCTTAGTTTAGGACTTGATGAGAAGCAAATATTAGATCTTGCTGTGAAGCAAGGAATTACCATTGAAGATTGGATGACGACACCTCACTTGGACTGACAAAGAGGAGTCTCTCACCGACTTCAGGATCCAGAAAACATGTGCCATCTCCTTGTACACCTCATAGTAGGTTACGCCCAAAATCAAGTAGCGGCTTTTCACAAGCTGAAGGCAATTGTGACATTTCTCAGACTCCTTCAACGTCACGGGGAACAGGCCATTCTTGTAGGCAGTGGTTTTGCAGTGGGCCAAGTCCATGGTACAGCAGTCCAGATGGACGTACAGTGGATGTTCATAATTCCAATTCACAGAGAACTCTTTTATACGAGGATAATGGGCCACAGGTACTAATCTTCCTGATTACCTTTACCTATTCCCCCCCCCCCCCCCTATCTTGATTTCCTCTATTCTTAGCTCCCTCCGAGTCGTGTTTCTCGCAGGATATGTGGAGAAATTCTATCAAGCAACATAGATCATCAGGTGTTCATGTTGGAGCAAGTAGTAGTATAGAACAAACGAGGGGAATGGCTGCAAATACTAGTGGCGAGGGGAGATATAACCCATTCGCGCTAGCATCCTCCGTAAATTTATCTTCTGCAAAAGCTACACCATCTGATCAGCAGGAGATATCACAGTTGCAATCTTTTTACGATACTTACAGGAAAAAGTTCCTTAGTACACGAAGCCTTGATTCTCATCCCTCCAGAATTGCGTAGACATTTTTCTTCTTCTTTTCTATTTTTAGTCCAAACATCACGCTCTCTAGTTGCACATAGCATTGGACATAGAAGAGCACACATCCTCTCTTTTTCTCTTACGAATTTATTGACTTAGGAATTGTAGTTTGGGATATATTCGGAACCACTTGCAAATTATTTTGAAGGGCATGTAGGTTAGAATTAAGCCAATTAGTTCAGGAGAAAATAGTAAGCAGACATCATCATTTGATCAATTCGGCCGAACGTTCAACAGAGAGTTTGAACCTTGATCTAGAATCACACGTCCAAGCCAAGGCCTACACCTCAAAACCTTCCCTGTAAAACACCTTAATTCTGTTTACATACACATGATCTTTTTCTCACATGAATCAGGATGAGGTTGGTCATGAAGGGCGCATCAAAATCCTGTGTATAATTCTGTTTAAAAAAAGGAAACGAAGAAGAAAAAGAAAGGGATCATGTATAATTCCCACGTGTCTGTATATTCCTTTCCTTTATTATCGGCACTAAATTTAGCGATTCTGTGACTGCGTTCTTTTAATTCTTTTAGCAAATTTTAAAATGTTATTGGAACAGTAGTTGTTTTGGCATCATTGCTTTGTATATACATATCATGTAATTCACATTGATATATGACAATTATAAAATTTGTGCTTTTCCTTTTGTGAGTGCGTTCCTTAATTATTGAAGCCCGTAAACTGTTGAAACCTGTTTGATCTCTTAATTGGCCGCCACTATAATATAATGGTACATTTCAATAAACTACGCCATTCATGATATCCAATCATATTCATATATAATTTTAGTTGGTTCTAGATTGGTTATAAGTCATTCTAATGGTTGATTCTTGTCTAATTGAAAAGACGATGAAATACTCTCTATACAAATCAAAACTATCCACTTATGTAGAATTTTTTTTAATTATTTATTAAGCATACACTCGATGAAATTTAACTAGTCATACTAAGATGAGTTGTTCTACAATCAACATAATACACAGGTCATTCGCCGTATTATGAAAAGAATGAGAAAGAATATCATGCTCTAATTAAAGCTAAGAAAAACTAGTCATGTTACAGGTTAGTAGGTTTCAACTTGCCAATCCGAACTCGATCCATTTATTTGGTGAGTTGTGTCCAGGTTAACCCGTCTAATCTGCATGTCATGTTCAATTTGAAGTGCCAACCTAGAAAATTAAGATTGTGGTTAGAAAATTAAAATTGTGGTTGTGGTACCGAGTGAATGAAAACTATGTCAATGATAGTAAATTGTTTTGAGAATATACATATATATAATCTGGTTCAGAAATTGTGAAGCGATTGAATTCACTTAATAAGTTGATGCATGAAACATAACAACCAAATTATCATAAATTTTCTCTTTTCCGTTTTGCCATCTAACAACCAAAGAATAGTTGTGATGTAAGTAATCCACAACGAGCGAATGTTATGATAATTGCAGACATTAGGAAGAAAAGTTTCATGTTTGGAAGATTCATTATAAGATACATTCCAACTTTTTTGAAATTAATTATTTTTATTTTGTTGGGTTGACTTGAACATGACTCCACAGCTTTGCGGGTGTCTTTTGAGGGTTAGGATTCTCTCATCTTGTTTTCCTCACCCCACGCGTCACCAATCTTCATCCAGTCTCACCATCTTCCTCTGTTGCCACGTGCTGCACGGTGACGCGTAAGGTAAGTGAAAAGGAGGCAGGTGATCTGATCCCGTCTTTGAGTTCCACTTAATTCTGACCAAAACCCCCAAAATCAAACCTAAATCTTCGAAAGTGCTATAGTGTCAGATTGACATGGCGAGTCGAAGATTCCTAACACTAGCTGTAATGACAAAAATGGGCCCACTGTTATTGGGCCATCATCGCAAAACAAAACTTCACACAGGACAAGTTTGGAAAATGACTTTAGCTCTAATTTCCCAATCACTCCATCAAACTGTGTCTTCCTTATTGTCTTTTACCAAAGCAGTGATTTGAACGGCCCACCATATGAAATCGACAAAAGGAATTCAAGGGGGGAAAATTCCAATTGATTTTGATTAGATCACTGAGCCTAGACATGGTATCCTTGATTAACCTGAAATTGTGAGCTGTAGATTTCGGGTTTTTTTGTCAGGTATAGTCAGTTGGGCTTTCTGTTTGTTTTGAAAATGTTTGGAATAAGACAAATTTATCTCTATGATTCAGCCCACGATTATTGGCCCATAGAATCGTCTTAGTAAGCAATAGTCCTATCGCTGCTGATCCGTCCCAATCATGAATGGACCACTGTATATTGTCGTGAACCCGCTGTGTCATAGCACGCTGGGCTTCTTTCATTCAAAAGGCTACTTTCTTTAGCTTCTCATAGTACTAATTATTCATATGTTTGCTTTACTTTTACGCAAAAAAAAAAAAAAAAAAAAAAAAGTTGAACCCCAACCAGTAAGGGTCTCTGCTACATCCAGTTCCAAAGATAGTATAGGGATGTAAATCAGGTACCCAACGACCCGCTAGCAGAAGCTCGGTCATATACACAGTAGTCTGCATAACGAGGTCCTAGTACTGCAGGCAAGCCTACACGCCAAGGAGATCCCACACTATGCACTTGCTGGAAAGGGGCTCTCTCAGTAGTCTGCATAAGGTGGCCCCAGCACTGCAGACAAGCGTACAAGTCAAGGAGCTCCCACACTATGCACTTGCTGGAAAGGGGCTCTCTTGCCTTTGACAAGAATTAAACCCCTGACCTCCCTTTCGAGAATTCCTGTCTGGAACCAGTTGAGCTACGTCCTGTGGACACTTGTACGCAAAATTATCACAAAGGTTTGATCGGTATACAAGAAAACTGAAAAAAAAAAAAAACACATTATGATCTGACATGATCGGGAAAGCAAAATCTCAGTCCGAACCAATTAAACAATCACGATTTTCTTCTTCTCACTTTCACTAACTTATTCAATTTTTTAAGGCTATTGATACAAAAGTCGGTCAAAAATATTGCAGTTTTAATTTAAAAAACTCATAATTATCATAGTTTTGGAAGTAATTCTACTTGTATCATATACGGTCTTGTTAAAACCGTATAAAAACCACAATACGGTTTCCAACAAAAGCGTGATGCATTCATTATGACCGATTACACATTACGATAAAATCATGACGTCAACTTGTAGACTTTAGAAAATAAAGCCCCATATGTCCTTCCCTCGTGTTCCATAGGTTAGGTAATGATATAAATTGATATAGCTAAGACATCATATTAAACGGAATGGAGACTTCTTATGCAATATTAGGCACTCAAAAGCAATGGAGACTTCTTGTGCAATATTAGATAGGATGTAAACGTGTTATGGTGGTGGAGTGATCAATTATTAAGTAGTTATTAGACAATTATTATAAGAAAATTTGACATTTAACAGTGATGAATGCGTAACGTAAACTGTTTTCATTTTTAATGGAGTCAATGACACATTCTTCATTGACTTTGGAATACGATGGAAGAAAGCAAAATGACTCACTCATTGACTGCGATTCTTATATTGTGAAGTAGCAGATGATTGACTCAACTTGACGATTTTCATTATGGGTCATCGGGAGACAACCTCAGTGTGTTTATAACTCATGAGTACGGTTGCGTACATCCGACCCTCCCATACCCCGCCATAGGCTGGAGCCTCTAAGACATTGGGATAATGTTATTGTTGTTGAATGAGTAACGTAAATGTCCACCTATTATTTTTTATTTTTTCAATTAGTTGATAAACAAGTAATAAGATTTATCAATCCATAATGAAAAAAAGATATAAGAGATAAATTGGTTTATTGATGAGGATATTGATTTTTCTTTATGCATAAAGAATAAGGCCTTTTTTTTTTAATTTATGTATGTGATAAGGTATCCTTGGTTCAAAACACCATGACATGACCACTCTTCCATCCACCCTCATAGTGTAAGTGGCCATCACAAATTCTAAAACGAAAGCTCGATTATTTGATAAGTTATTTTATTGCTCGAATGTTTTTCTTTTCTCCTTTCTCTCTAACTACAACTTTGAGTTTGTGTCTAAACCTCTTCCTTAATGGATTTCTGAATATCTGATTTATATCTTCTAAGCTGTCTCGTCGCACCGGAGTGTAGAAGACCCCTAGTTATTGACGTTATGTTTTCTCTTAACGGACCATTGAATACCTGATTTACATCTTCTTAGCTGTCTCGTCGCACCGGGGTGTAGGAGACCCTTGGGGTTGAGGAAACAACCTTTGCTACATAGTTATTGTCGATATGCATTTACTTCACCAGTACCACTGGTTGTTAGAAGGCCTCTTTGGCTATAAAAGGTGAAGATTGCCTTGTCCAAGAATAGAGAAACAGCAACATATCAATATCGTATTCTGACAAGAGTGCCCTTGGGGAAAGGCAAAGCTCAACGCCACATGTACCTGCAAATTCAGTCTAATACAGAGCTGATATTTGATTTAGAACATTGCTCTTGAAAATTATAAGTTTCAATCGGAACACACGTAGCGTGAGAACAATCTGAATCTGAATCTGAATCTGGATCAATTGGATGTTAGATTACAGTCCCGATTTACAATAGGCATGAATTGTCTAGTAACATTTTATCAATCTAAAAATCAACTGAGTTCTTGGTTAACATCATCAATTCGACTCTATGGTACTGAGACAACGCAAGCCTTTAAACCAGAGATTTGGAATTTGATCCAGAAATTCGAGCGGACTGAAATCTGAATACTCTGTAAGCGACTCTACCAAATTTTATGTAAACCACTCTTTCACAATTATTTCATGCGGTCTTGTCTGCGTCTCTAATAATAAAGTCGTCACCTAATACTATCGTCACAAATAACCGCTATAGGTTGCTATCGTGGGAAATCATAAATTTAACTTACTTTTGATTGGAGGGATACCTTCTCAAATACGTTCTGTAATTGAGCAAACTGTGACAGTGTTTCGCATAATTTGTATAGTATAATTTCATGACAAAGCAATCATATAATGTGCACATAGTATTTCATGCACATTTTTGGTATGTATAAAAACATTTTAAAAATTAGGATCACATTGATTTAGAAATTAATTTTTATGTTATTGGGTTATTATTTAATGATAATCTGATTTATGGATGTGTATATATTTAGTTAATTTTTGTTCTCTATTTTATTAATAAATCCAAATAAAAGTGATTATTTGGTTTAGATTGGAATTTAAATATCTTATCCTTAAAGTGTCGATACTATAAGATTAATATATAATTATTTTGACGGACAATATTAGATATTATAAATAAGAGTTATGTTCCTCAGTTCCCACCAGCAAGAAAGAATAAAAGTTTTGACATGCTATTTTGAAAGATGTAATCTAACAATCACAACAAGAGCACAAATAGATCCATATATGCTTTCGGTTTATTTTACTACTCGGTTTTTGATGATTTAACATGATTTTGATCCTGTTTGTGTGATAGTTTTTATAGTTAAATTCTTTCAATTGGTGGTCTCCATATTGAATCATTAAGGACTTTGATTTTAAGAATATTAAAGTCTGCGGCAAATTTTACAATAATACGAGACGAAACATGACAATTTACTCCTTCACCAATAGAATATTAAAGTCGATTACATGTCACTTAAGTTTTTTCGAGAAAAGTTACAAGACATTTAACGGTTCTTTTATAGACACAAGATATTTAACGGTTGGTCAAATAAAATCCAAAAGGCATGGTTCGCCGATTCAGGAAATATTTGATTAAAAATAGTTGTGAACTATATCACATAAAACGAAGACCAAAAGTATGAATTATCACAAATATAAAAGGTCGTTAAGATTCATCAAAGAAACTAGCCTTCTATCTAGATGGACACATGCAAACGCAAAATCACATTGATGAATCATGTATGATATGCCACCACCAATCAATCAATCATATCCAGTATATCATAACGGCAGTAAAAACTATCATTAAGGTTTAGAAAAGATGAGCGACACTCAAACAATACCTCTGTCTCAAACGTGATATGCCACCACCATGAATGACAAAACCTTCGTATGTGGTCGGATAAGCACAAACATTACAACCCTACACGACATGAGGCAAGTGGACAAGATGCAGGCAGTGACAAATCTGAAGTCGGTCATTAAACCAACTACTATTAATTATCTTTGGTAAAATGACAAAT
Organism: Eustoma russellianum; assembly: GCA_036186865.1. NCBI lineage: Eukaryota > Viridiplantae > Streptophyta > Magnoliopsida > Gentianales > Gentianaceae > Eustoma > Eustoma russellianum. The sequence goes on along the minus strand of AP025047.1, from coordinate 1,622,357 downwards.
TAGATGGATGATATTATATATCTGGCCTCATATATCAAAATACAAATGTGATCTGCATCATTACATAATTGTGAATAATGATCATTGTTCAACTAATACACGTAGTTTTATTCATTAACCATAAAAACGTTTGACACATATATTATAATACACAGGAGTCGGGATACACCATTTTTTGCATGTTCTCTTTTTCCCTTTCCACCATAACATAAAACATCTTCTGGTTTTCGTTCAAAATGACGTGTTCGTATTGTTTTCGACTTATGCAGTGTCGTTTTTAAATGTGAGGCTTATTACGTCAATTAGTCCCATGTTCTTTAAATGGATCTCTTAGTTGTTGAGAAGGTTGCTCAAAAACAATATATACGGCATACTATGTAAAACTTACATCAATGATAGTCCTTCGTTAGTGCGGCACGCACTTTTTTGTTTGTTTTGAAGCCGGTCTTTAGAGATAAAGATGGATATGAACATTTTGTACGTCGTGTGTCTATCTTTTTTGAAACATTTTCCGTTGTTTTGGTTGACGCTGATGGAATTTTTAGAACGGATGTTCCGTTTCGGAGCGAATAAGAGAGCGGAGATAGTTGAGATTTAAGATGATGAAAAAAGAAGCAAGTGGAGTCTCGCGCTTTCCTATCTATTAGTATCTGTAGCAATTTTATTAATAATTAAAGTTATGCACTTAATTGTATCTAAAACACACAAAAAAAAAGAAGGAAAAATGACGCCATATCTCTAAATATTTTGGCCGACTAGCAGTGACTATATTTTAGACTTAGGTCGTCTTCACTTAGAGTTTTGTGTGTTAAAATATAGGATTAGTGAAGTAATGGGTGATGCCGAACATTAAAAGGGACAGACAAGTCCAAAGTAGAGAGACAAATAGGACAGGATTTCGAGAAAAAAAATGATGGTGGTGCTATTGAACCAATATACAAATACTTTCCAGTGGATAGGGAGATGTGAGCTAAGTTTTCTCTGCTGAACCCGAAATTTTCAAAGTCGAACAATTTGGAAATATGAAGCCTTGGGAACCATCCACTCACCCACCACATGACGAACACTAATAGGTCGATAGCCTCAAGAAAAATACTTTGTCAATTTAGAACAAATTTGAGATATATACTCAACAGTATTATCTAGTGTATAGAAATGTTTATTCTTCATTAAATGGTCATATATATCAACAAAAATACTTTGGAGTAACATTTTACGTCTGAGCGTTTCCAGTGCACTAAACTCTCGTAGTTGCGTAGGATACGTAAAGAACCGGATCGTTTTACGATCTAATATACACATCCCGTCCACTTCAAACAAGTCCAAACTCTTGATGTTTGCTTGTATGTTTAAACGCCAAAGACAAGTTTGAAGCTCAATCAGACAATATGGGAGTGCATTGATATTGACCCTCAAGTTGAGAACAAAATATAATGCGTACTTGCTATATCTGTCAAATTCCTCAGAATGATGTAAACAATAACAGAATTCAAGAGAAGAATAAAATTTCAGTAGCTGAAGAAAGGAGTGTGAAGGAGAAGGAATGGTGCAAGAATGAATTCTTCTTATTCACTTGCTTAATGCTGTACGTTACATAATGAATATATACAAAAAAAAAGCTTAGTTGCTAATTCACTTAACCAAAAATATTTCTATTTTATTTCAGGATATCCTTTCTTTTTCTTTGTCCCTGTTCTCTTTTCTAAAATAGTTTGGAATAATAGAATACACGCATTAAAAATCTATAATGATCTTAGTAAACAGGAGATTTCATATTGACAGATAAGATATGCAAACGGGGCATGCATTATGTTAAGTATTAAAAAAAAAAAAACGCAACATGCCAATGAACAGTGAGAGTCACTCTATTCGCTAAGTCAAAAATATTTACATTTCTCCCACGTGCTCAATATGACTCCTAGATCCAAGTCATTTGCTTCCTTGCTGACATGGCAAGTTAACCTTGTGGGGTCATTCATTTTACACGTCACCACTGTGTTGAGCTTGTTGTTTGCCTTATTGCTTTGATCACATCTTGACAGTGTAGTGTAGACTCTTGCCATCAAATATTGAATCTCATAATCTTTGATGAGGGGTGGGTTCTCCCCCACCTGTACCAGAGGCTCCTTAGCCAGGTGGGATGTAAATCGAGGGATGTGCTCCACCGGCAGCCCTGCAAAGGGAGAGGTCACTCGAGACTCAGCCAGCCCAGAGGCAACCCTTGTAATATTTCAACAAGGATTGTCTCTACACGGACTCGAACTCGGGACGTCGGGGTTCTAGCCCCAATCACCTTTGCCATTTACCACTGGACTATGCCCCTGGGGGCTTGAATCTCATAATCTCTAAAGACATAACTTAATTGTGTTATTCATTTAGTCTGTCAAGACTTATTACTCGAGTGGATCATATGTCCATCAAACTAGATCAGATTTCCTACCAACATACTTTTTTTTTGTGTTTTATTCAGTCAGTTAACAATGCAATGGAACATTCAGGATACTAATTATGTTTCTTTTGTAGATAAAATACACAGAAAAACTCAATATCCTGCCATAACATTGTTCCTTTTGCTGAGCTCCCCCAATATGTCCACGCTGAAGCCGAGTAGATACGTATATACGTATATGTTCTTAAGTTATTAAAATGTTTACACAGTCTTTATTTTGCTTCTTGCATTTTAACACAGTTCCACTTGCTCACCTCCTGCAGTATATCCACACTTCAAACTTGAGTGGGTATGTAGATCTTCATTATTTAACGTTAACCTTCCAAGTTCTACTTCAGATATGCTAGAAGTTGTAGAAGTACGCCACAGAGATATCACGATATACCGGAAAATATCATGTCGAGTGACAAAAATGTTACAAAAAATAGATGAACAGACAATATGTTACAAAAAGAAAAGGTGGGTGGCCAAAAAGTTCCTTTGAAAATAATTTAGTGGTCTCAACATAAACTATGGTTGCCCATAATAGTGTGTACAAAAATGTCACCGCAAATTTTCCTGGGATTTTCTTAAATGTGAAGTTCAACCTCTTTTAAAAATAATAAGGGGGGCATATGCATAAGATAGTCACATGACTTTTGGGGTTTTCATTTTTTCCTAAAAAAAGTTCCATGTTTTAACCTTAACACTTCTTTACAACTTTCACATAAAGAAACATCATTCTGAAAAGTTTAAACACTTCAATGGATGACTATGTTTAAGCGAAATTTAGTAATTTACCCTTTTCTGACGAGAGGAATCCTAGGATTCACTCACTTTTATCAAATCATCAATTTGTCGGTCAAGCAAACATGACCAATCTTAACTGGGACAAATTTATGACCGAGTAATCATCAACTATTTCTTTGATATTGGCTAGTAACTAATAAGAAATCTATCTTAAAAAAGAAAAGAACTAATAAGACAATCAATACTTAATCAAGCATCAATTTTAAAAATTCGATATAAATATTAAAATGGTCACTTGGATAATCGGCAAGTTTGTAGGCTTTGATACCTTTATAAGATACATTTTATCGCTATGATTACGTATCTCCGACCTATTCATACCTCACCATAGATAGAAGCGTATAAAACAATGAGGTAATATTGTTGTTACCATCAAAAGATAAATCGAGAGAGATGTAACGTAAATGGTAGACCATTTACATTAAAACAATTACGGATCATGTTTCTTTTTCACGATGGGGGATCTCACAGTCTTGAAGCATGAGTCCGTCTCTGCATGAACGGTACACAGTACTACTACTGCAATTGGTACCAAACGTTCAATGTTTGCTGCAAATGATTCTTCGTCGGACACCACATTCTTGGTGTGAAGAAAGGAAAAGGCAAGCCTAAAAAATGAAAACCGGAAACAATACGTACTTAATCACGCTGATTTATCTACCTTTTTACCGTTATAATAAAACCATAGTATTTCATTTGGAGTTATGAAATAAAGATTTATGTATGTAAAAACTTAGTGATATATACCATCAACTGTATATCATGAATTCTCGCTATCAAAAGTTGGTTTAACTAGTAAAATCTATTAACTTCATTTTATTCAAATCACGTCGTCAAAAATATCTACTGATTAGGAGCAAAACTTTTTCATTAGAAAAAGGATAAATTACATAATCACGCTGATTTATCTACATTAGAAAAAGGCTAGTAATATACCATTTTGGATTGAAAAAACTCATTTATTTAAACTTGGATAAAGTATAGTACTGGTCACCTAACTATTACTATGATAACCTTTTGTTTACTTATTATTATTTTTTTAACATTTTGATCACTCAAACGACTTTCTCAGATAACTTCACTGGAGATAAAGGATATAATTGTCTTTTCCTAATTTTTAAAGGGGCATAATCGAAATTAAACCAAAAATTTCAATTACCCTTTGCTGTTATCTTCATCTTCGGCTGCAAAGTGCAAACAATTCCCGCCTCCCGCCGCCCACCTCTGGCCACCCTCCGCCACCCTTTTTCACCTTGTACGTTCAGTCGCTTTTTTTTTTCCTTGCCCCACTAAAGTGAAAATTCCACAACTTTACAATCTGAAGGTGAACTTGAATCATGAGAAACACCCATCAGATGTATGGGTTTAAGGTTGTGTTTTTGGGCGGCAAGCACTCCTCATTGGTGTCTTTTTCTTTTCTTTTCTTTCCTTGCAATAGTTGAAGCCTTAGTCCCTTGTTATGGCTTTAAGATAAACTCGGGTGGGGGTGGTGGTAGGGGTGGAATGCTCTTGCTCTTGGTAAATGCTTATATCTGCCCTTTTAGGGGCTGGGGGTGGGGTTGTTATTTTGATTAGGTTGAACCCAACCATTAAAGATCCTTGTCACACCCAGTCCCAAACTCGAATAAGGGTTGAGATCTCCTCATCTCTACTTTCTTCACCCCTTTGTGACCACGCGACACGAGGCAGCAAGGAAGGGTGGTGAGGCTAGATGACACCCTCATCTAGCCTCACCACCCTTCCTTGCTGTAACGTGTCGCGCGGTCACGCATCACCGCACCCTAGAGGGGATCTTATCCCCTCAATTAATGGGGTCTAGTGCAAAGCAGGGTGGCTCTAGGGTCCTACATGGGGCAGTTGTGATGTCATGGATGGCGGCCACTGGTTTGGTGGAAACTGAATTAAAAGGAGAGTTTTTCGGGGAAACGGATTCGGTGACACTGTCAGGGACTCGTGAATAGATGCTTGACACATATTTCTGTTAAAAAAAAAATTAAACTGACATAGACCTCGCTGCAGCGATGCGTCCGTCCATGTCAACGTCACCGAATCCGTTTCCAGTTCGCCGGTGGAGATAGGCGGCAGACAGAGTGGCTGTTGGTTGAGAAGTGATAGGAGTGATTGGGGAAGACGACTAAAAATTAAACATTTAACGTTATTCTTTTTGTCTCTGGTGAAGTTATCAAAAATAGTCATATGAGTGGATGAAACCTTGAAAAAATAGATGATTCATCCAAACATTACCACGAAAATAGTTAAATAGTCACTAATATAATTTGTCCTTTAAACTTTCTATTACCATAACATATCTATCATGAAATCTTCACTCTCTATTTTACATGGAGAATGATTCATCCAACTGTGTTAAAATTGAAGACACCAATATTGTTAAAATTGAAGGAATACACCAATATTGTTAAAATTGAAGAATAATTCATCGATTTATGTTAAAATTGAAGAAACTAATAAAAATGCGTTGCCAGTGTACTAGTCTACGTTTGAGTTGGTTCCAGAGAGAGACCGGGTCGATTTGTGATATGATTTCCGCAGCCTTACCCCACACTTTGTACAAAAGGCTGTTTCTACGGCTCGAACCAGTGACCTTAAGGTTAACAACCTTGCCCTTCCTATGAAGAACCTAATACGATCAATCAAATCAAATGTATAAAATATTACGATCGACATCCTCTGACCCCCCAGTCCCTCACCCCCTTTGGGACCGCCTGTCACGTGGCACACAAGGGGGTGGTGAGGCTTGATGCGGGTGACACCCACCCAGCCTCACCATCCCCCTGTGTGCCACGTGTCGCTGGGTCAATTAATACCCCTTAAAAGGGGTCAGGAGATTTGTTCCCAAAATATTAAGCAGATATAAAACCGTTCTCATGAAAAACAAAAATAAAATACAATACATAAAATACAAAGCAAAGGGAATGGATTTGTAGGGGGCATCTTGCTCCAATTCTGTTAGTTTGTAGGAGGCATCTTATGTGGGTCGTCGTGTAAATCTTCATTCAATCTAAGAGTCTATTAGACTACTGATTTGTCTCCTCCACAATACTTCTTGATGAGACCCACATCTGACCTGCTCGGATAAAGACAAGACTCAAGTTGGTCAATAGCGGTCAACGTAAGGCCATCTCAGACAGTTGACTAGTCGGCCTCGGTCCCCGTAATTTTCGGCCAGAGGCCGAAAATCCTCACTACAGTTGGTCTCGGCCAGGCCTCAGCCCGGCCGCAGTGGGGCTGAGGCCAGGCCTCAGCTCGGCCTCATCAATCTCGGCCAGAAGAAGAGCTGCGCAAATTCAACTCGGACCAATTCACATAAATGAAGAGCTGAACAATATATGAATCAAGCTTATGAAGCACTATACATTTAGGCTACTGCACCTCGGCCTTATCAATGGACAAAGATGGAAGTCCGCAGTCACCTAGACCAAAAATAGGCCACAATCGCAGGAAGCTTATGAAGCCACCTCAGCAAGTGCAACTCGGCCTCTAGGGTACTCGGCCCTTGATCCTCGGCTTTTGATTCTCAGCCATGAGTTTCGACCATAGTGATCTCGACCAGGCTTCAGCTCGAACATGTCGGCACTTGCAGCTCGGCCCACCTGGAACAAGATACCGAACCTAGCTACTGGCCAGGCCCAGGATGAATCCCGGCCAGGCTTCAGCCCGGCCACAGCAGAGCTCGGCCAAGGGAGAGCTCGGCAGCAGAACAACAAAAGTGCCAAAATGGCATCTCAGCACCTTCAACATTAGGCCTCAAAAAGGGGCCTTAGCATTTCCATTTCAAGGATCATTTTATCAAAATGGCTAGTATCTCAGCCACTTGGCCTATCATCAGGTGTGATTCTCAGCCATAAGATGGAACGCGGCTACAATCTCGGCCAAAAAGGGATCTCAGTCTCAGGCCTTTGGTTCTCAGCCAAGGGTCTTCAGCAGTTTATCTCGGTCATGGGTCTTTGACTATTGATCTCGGCCAGACTATAACTCAGCCACAACTGTTTGCTACGTGGCCTTGATGCAGTCTTATATCTCCAGCTGTCAGCCATACAGGGGAGAGTTGCCAGCACAGCAACCCCTAGCTGCCACGCGGCTACCATGCAAGCCAGCCATGCGTCTTCATCTCATCCCTTTGGGACACTCAGCTCTCAACTTCAACAACTATAAAAAGGGGCTTCATCAACAATCGAAGGCCAAGTCTCTGGTGAGCCACCAGCAGACTCCATCTCGGCTCGGCCTCAGCCGACCCCCCAAACAGGTTTTATACAGCCTTTAATTCCAGCACGGGCTATACGCTAAAAGTACCCAAAACTGACTTAAGCGTCGGAGGGTTTTCCCGGACAGCGCCCTGGGACCTCTAACGTTTCTCTTCCCTCTCAGGTTCCAGCGACGGAGTTAGACGAAAGAGTAACGGCACTCTACCCGGATCGTCTCCGATCCACCCGACGAGCAAATCCGGTCTCGTCATTTGGCGCTAGAAGGAGGGCGGGGCCTGAACCTCCGCTGAGATGAGTTGAAATTCACTAATCTTAGCAGAGAAGCAACTCGCTTTATCCCTAAGCTGGCTATTTTCTACAGCAAGATATGTTGCTTTTGAGAGGCCTTGATAAAGCCACAACCTCACTAAGCGTTGCAGAATTTCCTCAGTGTACTCTGCTTCCATAAAAGATGGCACTCCATCTTGTTCACTTCGATGTCCAGCAGAAAAAGGGGGTACCACATCGGTCAGTATGATACTTGTCCAAAATGGTTTTCGACCACCATGGGATAAGGCTTTGAACATTTCTCAAATTGTTTGAATTAAAGGCTTCAACATTTTTATCAACTTCCTGGCCTCATTAAATTGTCATCGGCCACCTTAATATTTCGGACACTTTGGTATTCTGGCATCGTCAAGACATTATGGCACCTCGGCCATCAGTTCTCGGCCATCAGTTGGCCAAACAGCTCATCTCCAAGGCATTCATCTCGGCCACTATGGGATCTCGGCCAACCCTTGGCCCCGCCATAGTGATATCGGCCTTACATTATCAAAAGGCCCATCTCTGATCAGATCTCTGGCTCAGCTCAGCTAGACCTCATATTATCCGAAGATCGATCTCATCCAGATTTCACGGGACAGGTTTCCCTATAAGACCTCGGCAGATCCGAGGCAAATGCCCGCCATAGGGTAGATCAAGACCTTGGCAGGTCCGAGGCACAAGCCCGCTAAAGGGTAGATCAAGACCTCGGCAGGTCCGAGGCACAAGCCCGCTAAAGGGTAGGTCAAGACCTCGACAGGTTCGAGGCACAAGCCCGCTAAAGGGTAGATCAAGACCTCGACAGGTTCGAGGCACAAGCCCGCTAAAGGGTAGATCAAGACCTCGGCAGGTCCGAGGCAAATGCCCGCCATAGGGTAAATCAAGACCTCGGCAGGTCCAAGGCGAAAACCCGCCAGAGGGTAAACTTATATGAGCAGGTTTTCATAAATCCTCCGATGCGGGGGGCAGAGGTAAAATGTCGCAGTGTACATACACCTCTTTAGACCTAGCAGGGCTAGGCAGAAATGCACCAAAGTACAACACTTCAAGCTTTTTGAAGCTCGGCTAAAGCAGTGCAGGATTCATGCTTTATCTACTTTGATTCAGCCCGGCAGAATAACAGGTTTATTCTACATTTTAAAGCTTACAGTTTATTTTTATTAAAAACTGTTTGCAGGCATAAAAATTGTCAAGTACAAAGCCAACTTCAAGCCCCGGCCAGGTCTCAGCCCGGCCGCAATGGGTTTCGGCCCGGCCTCAGCCCGGCCTTGTCAATCTCGGCCGAAATAGCCCGGCCGAAAGAAAAGTCCTACGCAGGATTCAAATTGCACAACATTTAATATATTCACATTTGCATTTGAAAAAGAATGGTGCACCTCAGCCCATTATTCTTGGCCACTAGTAAAATGGCCACTACAGCATCTCTGCCACTGGGCATTTCGGCCAGTATAATGTTCGGCCATTGGTTCTCGGCCAGGCCCCGGATGACCGCAGTGCATCTCAGCCACTGTTTATTTTCTTCTGAGTTTACTTCCGAGCTATGATCTCGGCAACCACACGACCGCACATTAATATTCTGAATAGATTAGTCTGCCCTTCCTGTTCGGCTCGGCCAGACTAATCTGGGGGCATAATGATGAGACCCACATCTGACCTGCTCGAATAAAGACAAGACTCAAGTTGGTCAATCGCGGTCAACGTAAGGCCATCTCAGACAGTTGACTAGTCGGACTCGGTCCCCGTAATTTTCGGCCAGAGGCCAAAAATCCTCACTACAGTTGGTCTCGGCCAGGCCTCAGCCCGGCCGCAGTGGGGCTGAGGCCAGGCCTCAGCTCGGCCTCATCAATCTCGACCAAAAGAAGAGCTGCGCAAATTCAACTCGGACCAATTTACATAAATGAAGAGCTGAACAATATATGAATCAAGCTTATGAAGCACTATACATTTAGGCAACTGCACCTCGGCCTTATCAATGGACAAAGATGGAAGTCCGCAGTCACCTAAACCAAAAATATGCCACAATCGCAGGAAGCTTATGAAGCCACCTCAGCAAGTGCAACTCGGCCTCTAGGGTACTCGGCCCTTGATCATCGGCTTTTGATTCTCAGCCATGAGTTTCGACCATAGTGATCTCGACCAAGCTTCAGCTCGAACATGTCGGCACTTGCAGCTCGGCTCACCTGGAACAAGATACCGAACCTAGCTACTGGCCAGGCCCAGGATGAATCCCGGCCAGGCTTCAGCCCGGCCACAGCAGAGCTCGGCCAAGGGAGAGCTCGGCAGCAGAACAACAAAAGTGCCAAAATGGCATCTCAGCACCTTCAACATCAGGCCTCAAAAAGGGGCCTTAGCATTTCCATTTCAAGGATCATTTTATCAAAATGGCTAGTATCTCAGCCACTTGGCCTATCATCAGGTGTGATTCTCGGCCATAAGATGGAACGCGGCTACAATCTCGGCCAAAAAGGGATCTCGGTCTCAGGCCTTTGGTTCTCAGCCAAGGGCCTTCAGCAGTTTATCTCGGCCATGGGTCTTTGACTATTGATCTCGGCCAGACTATAACTCAGCCACAACTGTTTGCTACGTGGCCTTGATGCAGTCTTATATCTCCAGCTGTCAGCCATACAGGGGAGAGTTGCCAGCACAGCAACCCCTAGCTGCCACGCGGCTACCATGCAAGCCAGCCAGACGTCTTCATCTCATCCCTTTGGGACACTCAGCTCTCAACTTCAACAACTATAAAAAGGGGCTTCATCAACAATCGAAGGCCAAGTCTCTGGTGAGCCACCAGCAGACTCCATCTCGCCTCGGCCTCAGCCGACCCCCCAAACAGGTTTTATACAGCCTTTAATTCCAGCACGGGCTATACGCTAAAAGTACCCAAAACTGACTTAAGCGTCGGAGGGTTTTCCCGGGGCAGCGCCCTGGGACCTCTAACGTTTCTCTTCCCTCTCAGGTTCCAGCGACGGAGTTAGACGGAAGAGTAACGGCACTCTACCCGGATCGTCTCCGATCCACCCGACGAGCAAATCCGGTCTCGTCACTTCTTATGACTAAGACGATGGGGACACAATATCGAAAGATTTCGCCTTTTGACTAAAGAAAAAAAATGGATTTGGATGAATGTCTAAATACCATCACTAGCACAATGATAACAGTGAGGGTATGAGGCGTGATTCGGCATCAACACTCAAGAAACGTATCATCCCACAAAAAAAGACCCTTTTTTCCAAAAAGGAAAATTTCCTTTCTGCTAAAAAGTCGAAAAGAATACCAAATCTCAGTAAAAAAGATAACAAAAAGAGCAAAAACCATGTCTTGAAAACTCCCGAATTCAGCTGCCTCTCCTCCCCCCCACCCCATCATCCACCTACCCACAACCTCTTCCCACTCCCTACTAGTTCACTCCACTTCCCTCTCAACTCCCCATCTCTAATCTCCATCTACTTCAACCAAACTTCACTCTTCTCCCTTCTTCATGCTTCTCACAACAAACCTTAACTAAATTAAACAAAGAAAGAAAATAAAAAATGCATCCTTTTCTTCTTCTCTTTCTTTTGTTCCATTCTTCTTTAGCTGCCCGACCAGCTCGTTTGCCGGAATTCGACGCTCTTCTCTCCATTAAATCCTCCATCTCCGACGACCCACAAGGTTTTTTATCTTCCTGGAACTCCTCCGTTAGCCACTGCACTTGGCCTGGAGTCACTTGCGATTCCTTTCACCGTCACGTGACTAGACTTGACCTCTCCGGCCTTAATCTCACCGGCACTCTCTCCTCCGATGTTGGCCATCTCCGTCTCCTCCTTAACCTCTCCGTTGCCGCCAACCAATTTTCCGGAGAGATTCCTCCTCAAATCTCCTCCATTTCCACTCTCCGGTATCTTAATCTTTCAAACAATATCTTTAATGGGAGTTTTCCTACTGAGCTTGCTCTTCTTCAAAATCTTCAAGTGCTTGATCTTTATAACAATAATATGAGCGGGATTTTACCGCTGGAAGTCTATCGTTTAACGAACCTCCGTCACCTACATCTTGGCGGTAACTTCTTCGCCGGAAAAATCCCTCCCGAGTATGGCACTTTTCCTCAAATTGAGTATCTTGCAGTTTCAGGGAATGAGCTCACCGGCGAGATTCCGCCGGAGATTGGGAACTTAAGTACTCTTAAAGAGCTCTACATTGGCTATTTCAATACATTTTCCGGTGGAATTCCGCCGGAGATCGGGAATTTGTCGAGGCTAATACGTTTTGATGCCGCCAATTGTGGACTCTCCGGCGAGGTTCCGCCGGATCTTGGGAAATTGCAGAATATGGATACTCTTTTTCTTCAAGTGAATGCATTATCGGGGCCTTTAAACCCTGAGCTTGGGTACTTAAAGAGCTTAAAATCTTTAGATCTATCAAACAATATGTTCACCGGTGAAATTCCTCCCACATTTTCCGAGCTCAAAAATCTCACTCTTTTGAATCTCTTCCGGAATCAGCTACATGGGTCCATACCGGACTTCATTGCTGACCTGCCGGAGCTGCAGGTGTTGCAATTGTGGGAAAACAATTTCACCGGCAGCATCCCACGTGGACTTGGAACAAGCAGAAATCTTATAAATCTTGACTTGAGCTCTAACAAATTGACTGGAACTTTACCCCCCAATTTGTGCGCTGGAAATCAACTGCAGACTTTGATTACTTTGGGTAATTTCTTGTTCGGCCCAATTCCTGATTCTTTGGGTCAATGCGAGTCGTTGAGCCGGATGCGGATGGGTGAAAACTATTTAAATGGTTCAATCCCTAAAGGGCTTTTGAGTTTGCCTAATCTTACTCAAATTGAGCTTCAAGATAATCTTCTTTCTGGCTCATTTCCAGAAATTGAATCTATTTCCACAACTCTAGGGCAGATTAGTCTCTCAAACAATCGGCTTTCGGGTCCTTTACCTCCAAGTATTGGGAATTTTTCTGGTATTCAAAAGCTTTTACTTGATGGCAACAGATTTACTGGGAATATTCCAGCTGATGTAGGTAGAATGCAGCAATTGTCTAAGATGGATTTCAGTCACAATAGCTTTTCAGGTCCTATTGCACCTGAAATCAGCACTTGCAAGTCATTGACTTATCTTGATCTTAGTAGAAATCAGTTATCTGGTGAGATTCCTAATGAAATCACAGGTATGAGGATATTGAATTATTTGAACTTGTCAAGAAATCATTTGGTTGGGAGCATTCCAGGTTCATTAGCTACAATGCAGAGTCTTACTTCTGTTGATTTTTCATATAATAATTTTTCTGGATTGGTTCCTGCCACTGGTCAGTTTAGTTATTTCAATCACACTTCATTCCTGGGCAACACTGATCTTTGTGGCCCTTACTTGGGGCCTTGTAAAGAGGGGGTTGTCAATGGAACGAGTGAACCACGTGAAAGAGGCGCTTTTTCGCCTTCTATGAAGCTTTTGCTAGTCATGGGGTTGCTTGTTTGCTCCATTGTCTTTGCTGTTGCTGCTATCATTAAGGCTAGGTCGCTAAAGAAGGCGAGTGAGGCTCGCTCGTGGAAGCTTACCGCCTTCCAGCGCTTAGATTTCACTTGTGATGATGTTCTTGATAGTTTGAAGGAGGATAATATTATTGGAAAAGGTGGTGCTGGTATCGTATACAAGGGTGTGATGTCAAATGGGGAAAATGTGGCTGTTAAGAGGCTTGCGGCAATGAGCCGAGGGTCTTCGCATGATCATGGTTTCAATGCTGAAATTCAGACTCTTGGGAGGATTAGACACAGGCACATTGTTAGATTATTAGGGTTCTGTTCTAATCATGAAACTAATTTGTTGGTGTATGAGTATATGCCCAATGGGAGCTTAGGTGAAATGCTTCATGGCAAGAAAGGAGGCCATTTGCATTGGGATACTAGATATAAGATAGCTGTGGAGGCTGCCAAGGGCCTTTGCTACCTTCATCATGATTGCTCTCCTTTGATCGTCCATCGCGATGTGAAATCAAATAACATTCTTTTGGACACCAATTTTGAAGCTCATGTAGCTGATTTTGGACTGGCCAAGTTCTTGCAGGATTCAGGAACATCTGAATGCATGTCTGCTATTGCGGGTTCCTATGGATACATTGCTCCTGGTTAGTATGAGCATTTCTTGTTTTGTCGCTGGAAAGTGAATTTCCACCATTTTGCTAATTATTTAATTGTTTACGTATCTCTTAATAAACTAAAGAGTTATCTTTGACTGGTAAAACATATTAGGTTAAGATTTGGTAAAGGATGACCTATATATAATTTGTGACTAGTAAGTAACCATATTGACTTGTGTTTTTCATTATTGGCTTATGGTTGAAAATATTTTAGTTTTTCAGCTAGTAGGCTGTGCTCTTTATCATGTCCTCTATATTTTGATATTTGGTGTTAAATATTCTCTTTCATTGTGATTTACAACTAGATCAATGACTTTTAGGGAACAAATGTTAATGAAGCATTGCAAAGTGCTAGTTGACTTAATGTTATTGCTTGTCTGTCGGTTCTCCTTTAAGTTTCTATGCATTTAGTTTATGCTGCCAGTTGTAGTTACTTCTCTGGTATGTGAAAACAATCACATTCTGCTCTCAAGCGATGATCTGCACTCTCGAAAACTGTTTGTTTACAACAGCTAATATGTGCTTTATTCCACAGAGTATGCCTACACTCTCAAAGTTGATGAGAAGAGCGACGTGTACAGCTTCGGTGTAGTATTGTTAGAGTTAGTAACTGGCAGAAAACCAGTCGGGGAGTTCGGTGATGGTGTGGACATCGTGCAATGGGTTAGGAAGATGACAGATGGGAATAAGGAAGGAGTGCTCAAGGTTCTTGATCCAAGGCTTCCAACCGTCCCCCTCCATGAGGTAATGCATGTGTTTTACGTGGCAATGCTTTGTGTTGAGGAACAAGCAGTGGAACGCCCGACTATGAGGGAAGTTGTCCAAATACTAACAGAGCTTCCCAAGCCAACAGGCACGAAGCAGGAAGACTCAACAGTCTCAGACTCTCTTCCGCCTCCAGGTTCAGCTCTTGACTCTCCAAACACGGCTCCAATGGATCCGAAAGATCAGCAGCCGCCCTCCAAGTCTTCTCCTCCGCCTGATCTCCTTAGCATCTGACTCGGTTTTTCAGAAACTGGAAGAGACTTGGATGCTCTTGGATGATTAAGGATTGATTGTAGTACTCAGCTTATTATCCTCCCTTAATTTTCAAATTGTATTAGATGATTTGGGTGGGGTAGCTAGATCTTTACTCTTGTATTATCATTATTCACTTGCTTTTTTTTCTTTCCAAAATTATCATATGGTTTGCTAGGGAGGGATTTGGGGTGGTGTTATTCTAACTTCAAGTACTGTTTGATCAGGTTTGTTGTAAGGAGTTTTCATATAATGTACAGTGGAAGTTGGTGTCAGTTGGAAAATGTTAATGTGCTGCATGTTTCTTTTGGGATTGCATGTTTCTTCTGGGATGGAGGTATAGTTTGTCTGCTTCTAACCCTTTCCAGACCGTAACGATAGATTTTGTTGTCGTTGGGATGTACTGGATGGGTATGTGTTGTTGTTGTTGTCTATTTTTAAGCAAGAAATGTTATTATATGGCATGTTTATTGGACATACTTCTTGATATATCAGAAATTTACTTACTAAGCATTTAAGATATACAGGATAAAATGGTCAAGTTTTAATATCTTCCCAATATGGGTATAGTAATACTTGGATCTACATTATCTTGAATGGCAAAAGGTTCTAACTTGAGGTGTCTTGTGATTCTATGCTATAGTCAAAATATGAAGGAAATTCAGAAGTGCCTTTTGGAATTTGGTTAGTTTATTGTTTTGACTTGTCAGACTACTGCTAGTGGGGTGAATGGGTGGGTGGGCGGGTGTTGGGTTGGTGTGTGTGTGAATTTATTTTGAATAATGATATCACCTAGTGGAGTTAAATAAGGGCAGCGTGCTGTGCAGGAGCCCAGATCTCCTCACTCCCAAAAATGGGGTAAACAAATGACCCCAGGGGAGGGGGTGGTGAAGCTGGGTGCAGGTGACCTCTACCCAGCCTCATCACCCCCTCCCCTACCACGTGTCGGGCGGTCACATGGGGGGTGACATAGGAGACGGTGAGAGGATCCCACCCCGCTGTGCAGGGGTTTCTTCTCAAGTACCGAGAGGGCCTTTGTGGGGGTTCAAAAAAGTTTTATGTAAGATGAAAATCTTAAACTTAACGGCTTTCTAAATTATTAAATTTTTTTTATCAAAAAACACAAAAAAAAAAGTTTTATGGAAGATGAAAATCTTAAACTTAACAGCTTTCTAAATTATTAAATTTTTTTATCAAAAACACATACAAAATACCAACTACAAACTGAATCAACAACCTTTTAATTCAATTGAAGTACATATCATAGTCTTTAACTGATTATGCTTTGAACCTCTATCCGTTAGAACACGTGCTTGGGGATTAATATATATGTATAAATGATCCAGTAAGTCCATTTTGGTGTAAAATAAACAAAAAAAAAAATCATGAGTATAAGTCATATAAAATCACGGGATCGAGGTTGAACCAAATTCGCCAAATTTAATTATTGTCCATACAGGTTTATTAGTGTAGATTTTTTAATCACTCAGGAATTACTCAACTTGTTTATAGCGTTACTAGGGGATAATGGAAGACTGAAAATAATTCTCTCTTCTTGTGGATTTTTTTTATTCTATGTCCCATATGATATCCTCCTTTTCTTTTTTTCTTTCCTTTTTTCCCCGTTCACTTTATTCATTCATTTCAGAATTCAGAAACACGTCCCTCTGTTCAGAAGATACAGAAGATCAAATGAACTTGATAGTGGGCCTTCATAATGGTGTTGGCAATTTGTCATGCACGTTATTTATTTATTTACAATTAAGCCCCAATTTCGTTAAGCACAGTGTGTGGGGCCCACTATTGTCTGTTGTTGTGGAATTTTCTTCAGTTAAAAAGTTTGGGACTTTAAAGGAACCGAAAAGGGAAGGAAGAGAGAAGCACCTATTAGCCTATATAACCTTTTTTTTAAGTTTAAAACTTTACAAATGAAAAAGTGATACCTTTAACTAGGGCGGTAAACGAGCCGAGCATTGCGTTGTTCAAGCTCTGTTCATTTAAATTAGCGAACGAGCCGAGCTTGTTCATTTATTTAAACGAACATATTTACTTGTTCAAGCTTGGTTCGTTTAACTCACGAACAACATTAACGAGCCGAACACCTTAAACGAACGGTGCCAATTACCGAGCTCGAACAGAAAAAGGTGTTCAAGCTCTGTTCATTAACCTTTTATCCGAGCCGAGTTCGAACTCGAGCTCAAACAAACGAGTCGAACAACCGAACGGCTTGGTTCATTTACGGCCCTACCTTTAACTCCGGAGATTTTTACCTGTCTTAATTTTAAAGAGTTTGGTAAAGATGGTAAATCAATAACCCATCAACTTTCTACATTAGTAAGCATTTTACTAGACAAGTTTCGTAAAAGATATAAATGAAAAATCCAGCAATACCAGACAACCAAAACAAGTTGTCTACTACAAATAAGACCAACAATCTTTTAATCTAATTAGATCAGATACTATAACCTAAATTATTAATGACTTACATGTGTCCAGGTTCAAAGATAGGCCATTCTACTTAAAAACTTTGAACTAAAGTGTAGAAATTTAGGAGATAATGGACCATGAATTGAAAGTGAAGAAGAACACCATATTGGAGGCTGAATAGAAGTTTTTATTCAGACTTAATCTTTAGATGTACAAGTAATGCCATATATAGTCAGTTTACAATGGTTTTGTTGAGGTAACGGCTATATTACCCTCCAACGGCTATTTTCCTTGATATGGAAGGACAAAGATATGTATCTACAATGTATGTTTCTATCTACTGTATATGTACAATGTATGTTTCTATCTACTGTATGTATGTATATTTCTATAAGCAAATTCTGTAGTAGTCTCTGTAATGCTTTTGTTTGACTTTGAATTTAAAAACTTCACAAGGTTGTGATTTCTTAAGATATAGAAATAATAAGTTATCAAAATAGAAAACTATTTCAAAGGCTGAGCTTGGTGCTTAACCACCCGATGTTCGACGAAAAGCTAATCAAACGTTATATTAACTTAGATTGTCAATTATTCTTTCCATTAAAATTAACCATGTGTTATTTACTTTGGTTGTGGTAGGAAGATAGAAGAAGAATATGATGTTATATTTTTCTCCTAAATTAATAGACACACTACTAACTTCTAATGAAACTATCAAATCCGTTGCTAACTCCATCTACCCCTATACATTAATTATTTTTCAAATACCACGTATAGTTTCATTTGAGGCAACCCTTAGGATAAAACAACAACAACCATATCTCGTATATCCTAACGACAACAAAAAAGTTATCGCTAGGATCTTGGAAGGGTGAGAGGCACACAAACATTACCTTCATCTTAAAGGATAGAGAGTTTGTTTTCAGTGAGACTCCCGGATAAAAAAGTGTTAAAACACATGCTAGTTGTTCAAAGTAGTTGGTTGTAATAGAAAAGAAAAATAAATCGAAAAATGAATAGTGTCTCTTCTATTGAATCATAACATCATATTATTAAAGCAACCCTTTTATAAGTTTAACATATCTTTTACCTATTCGACTAAGACAACATAATAAAAGAAATTGCTTCACAATCAAGCTATAAAATTATCCATGCCTAGGTGATTACTAATCCAGACATATGAAAAGCAAAAGAAAATAGAAAATGACGTGTCATAGCATGGGTAATGGGTGTTGATCAATTATTAAACCATCTGATTGATCCACTTAGCCTTTTAGGTACAACAAGAGATTTATTTCAAAAGTTGGCACTACGTAAGACATATGGTGAAATAAAACATATGTTTCCATGGCCCCACGGGTTTCATGGCTTCTTGCCTTATGTCTGTCTACTTATGTATCATAGGTGCATAATCATTCAATCAATCATATCCAGTATATTCCAAAGGCATAAAAGCTTTCGTTGGGATCTAGATAAAATGAGAGGCAGACAAACGATACATCCATTCCAAGGTATTGTTTCTTGGCTGAACTGAGAAACAAGCGCTTCTTGCTGGTGAATATGGGCGAAAATGAATAAATCTCAGATTCATTTTCTTAAATCATCATCAAAGTGTTTATATACGTTTTCGGATAATATACGATTAAGGACCATATTACAGTTAAATCATATGCCACCATTGTGATAAAGATTAAATCAATATTAAAGTTGCGATAATCTGTAATTGTAGGTCTTTAAAATTAAGACCGTTGGAATTTGTTTAAGTGCTTGAGCTAAACCAGATCGCTTAAATAAAAGAATTATTAATGGTACGTTTGGGTTGTCAGAGAAATTAGTAATCTAACCCGAGGCGTTAAACGAACTAAACAGTTTGTGAACTGTTCGAGTTCGATTTGTATTTGGTTCGAATTCGTTTGTTAATTTTACTTAAACGAGCCGAATTCAGACACCTATTTAGGTTCGTTTAATTAAGCGAACGGACTGTTCGTAAACTGTTCGGTTCGTTTAAACAGTTATAGTGTCACAGAACCAAATTCGAACTAATTTTAAAACTAGTTTATCTAATCAAACCGAACTGTTCGTTTAGCTAAACGAATCTGAATTCAAAAACATAATATTCGGCTCGGTTAGGTTCGTTAATACCCCTAATCCAACACAAATGATTCCTTTGAAAACCAATTATGCTAAACTAGGACATGATTAGTGACTAAACGACACTGATAGGGAAAAGCCAGTGTCTTTTTCACTAATTTTAGAACCCCACACATGAAAATTAATGAGCCTAGATTGACAAGTACTTGGCTTTTACAGTTCCTATCCTTTCCCTTTCTTTACTTATTAAAATTTTAGAAGACAGAATATTTCGCAACTACGAATCCTGAAAAAGGACAGAAAAATACAAAAGAGGCAGTACAAGGACAAGACATAAAGGAAAGCACAATTAGGTAAATTTCGTACGTGTACTCAGATTGTATGTCATATGATGTGTCATGTAGCATTCGCATGCATTGCATGATTTTTTATTCCATGCTGTGTAACGTAATGTTTTGTGTGTAAATTAGGTGTATGAGCTTGCATTTCCCATCAATCTCGATGTGATGACATTGCTTACTCTATCGTGTAGGTTTTTTTTTTTAAAATTCATACGGTAGGTTTTACCCTAAAATCCTAAGTTACTGTACGGTAGATTTTTAGATGTTTCAAATTCTATTAGGGTGACAATTCTCTAATATAATAACGGATTTCTCTGTGAATATACGGGGTACTTTTGCTCTAAGATAAAAATCTGAAGAATTTTTCGTTCTCACATATTTTCCGATCCTTCAACGCATAATTATTCGAAGTTTAATTATTTAATTATTTTCTATCTTCGATACATAAAAAAACAAATACAAAATGGACACTCGTATATGTACCCATTTTGAACTGATTCAAGAACTTGGTAAATCCTGTGTAATAACCTTCTTTTTTCTGCGGGGGGAAAATAGACGAGAGGGGGTGTGAAAACAAGTACACCCAGATGTGTCGAGGTGTGATGAGGTACGCCAACCTGATCTAAATAATCATCATGCTGAAAAATAAAACTAAGTAAACAAAGTCAGTCAGGCGAGCTGAGCTGAATTAAGACGTTTAGACAAAGAAAAGCTGAGTTGAACTGAAGAAAAGCTGAAGTAAAAAAGATGAAGGATGACCTTGCTGAACTAAAGATGAACTGAGGTAAAGAAGAGCTGAAGAGAAGCGAAGCAGAACCAGAGTGAAGAAGTGCTTAATTGTGGTACCGAGATGAAGCACAAGCAGGGCAATATGCTAAGGCCAAACTTCCATACTTGTAAATTTGTAACTTTGAATATTTGTTGTACGTAAGACAAAGCTGATCAGGTAATTAGTCATTACCTTATAGGCGTTACAAAACACTCTAGCAAAACAATAATCACTACACAAGTAGAAAAATGAAGCTGTTATGAGTAAAAAGATCTTTATAAAAGTGAAGAAACTTTTGTAATTTTAAACTTAATTTAAATGAATTTTTGAATTCTCGATATGTGGAAATGTTCGGCTAATAATTGATTTAGCTGTTACTTTGTAAGAGGTGTCTATGTCGATATTGGGGTTAAAGTACACATGTCACCGTGCGTCTGATGAAGAAGAATAAATAAGTATAACTTTCGAACTCAAAAGAACGTGCAATTTCTTTTTGCCAAAAGGGACTTTATGCTAAATCATTGCCGTTGTGCCTTGTGAAACTACTTTTCTTCACGTTATTTGTCTATCTTATACTATTATGTCTCAAAATATAAATTTATTTTGATTTTTTTAATATAATATAAATTACATTTTTGTTAAAAATTCAAATGAGAGGTCTTTGTAGCATTGGTTCCTTATGTTCGCCAACTGTTTCGTTCTATGTTAAAGGTTTTACCCCCAACCATTAAGAGTCACTGTCACCCACAGTCACACAGAAAATGTAGAAATGTAAATCAGAAACATGATAGATTC
Organism: Eustoma russellianum; assembly: GCA_036186865.1. Lineage (NCBI taxonomy): Eukaryota > Viridiplantae > Streptophyta > Magnoliopsida > Gentianales > Gentianaceae > Eustoma > Eustoma russellianum. The sequence goes on along the minus strand of AP025047.1, from coordinate 1,601,027 downwards.
AAACAAAAAACAGATTATTTATACGGGTATAGCATTATGGAGCTCAAGCAATGGAATTTCCTACAAATGCTCCCAGAGGTATTCGAACTCTCAACCTACATCTTTCAAGTTGATTACTTGTTTTTCATTCTATCTTCAAATTTGCATTTTCACTTTTTACTTTTATCTTCGTGTTTTTCCCCCATAATTTTATGACCTTTAACATAAGAAGAAAAAGATAGAAGCATGTACCTCTTTTTCAAACAGAACAGCCTATGGATCACATATCCATGGTTACAAATCTACCCCCGGGACAATCATATTATATCTATTTTCTGCTTGAAATCTTTAGCAACGTACTAACATTGCTGTTGTTTTCCTCAATACGATCACATATGGATACCTGCAAACTTGAAAATTTCCCTTATAGACGCTAAAAGTCTTTAAAACATCACAAAGCTATGGCTAAGATCTGAGAATGATAAGAAACAGATTAACAATACATACATTCGAAGAGATCGGTAACAAATAGCTAAGATACTACATAAATATAACAAATTCGGAAATGAAAATTAGATACAACTGGGAAAAGATCAAAGTTGTGATTTGGCCGACCAAAAAATTGCCTGGGTGGAGACAAAATAAAGAGTAATTGATGATCAATTGCACTTCCACATGTAAAATTTATTATCTTTAATTAATTCGGATGGGGACTTCCACTTCTGCTCCTGGCCTATTTTTATCTTCCCCACAGCATTTATTAAACAGGCACAGTTTATAACTATTTTGTCATTTTCTAACACAAATTAGTAGGTCAAGATTGTGTTTGTAAAGAAATTAAAATCATAAATTGAGTACTATTACAGCATAAAATGGGGAAAATCATATAAACTAACGGCGCTATTTTTGAACAATGTGTACCTTGTAAAGAATATCACGTTACGAATATTGAAATGATTTTTGTAATCAATGTATGTTTGATAATTTGTTACATCAAATTCATAATTTGAAATCTCTGGTTTAACCCCCAGATTAGTTTACATTATAATAAAGTAAATAATAACTATAATCACGATCAATAATTATATTAAACAAACAGTAATTTTGTTTATATATATATATATATATATATATATATATATATATATATATATATATATATTGGGTGAAATTCACATGATTGTAAAGAGAAAGGAGACAATGAAATGACCTTGGAAAAGCAAAGAAAGGGAGAAATGACGATGTGAAATGACCAAAAACTTTGAATATTCAATGAGGATGGGGTTTTGGGATAGGATTCGCTCACCGCTACTCTTTCACCGCGTGCGCGACCGCGCGACACGTGGCAAAAAGGGAGGGTGGTGAGGTTGGGTGAGGATAACCCTCATACAATCTCACCACCCTCTACTGCTGCCACGTGTCGCGTCCTGGACCGCGCGGTGATTCATCGCGCGGTGAGGAGATCTCATCCCTGGGGTTTTGGGGAACATAGCCTTCATATGAAATTACAGATTGAGCTGTAAAGCAAGGGAACAACAAGATGTTTTGCCACTGACTGACCTGATTGAACTTTGCAATTGAATTTTGATTCTATAAAAGTACATGATTGACATGAATCCCATTATTTTTCTCCGTGTAAAAAAGTCACATCATAATTATAGACTTCTATTGTTCACTCCCGTAAGTTTCGTATAGAATCCAAATTAGAAACTCAAATGTCTTTTATATCAATAAAATTTTTCATTAGACAACCTATAAAATGTGTCTAATACAAATTAGGCTTGTATTCCTGCCTCAATTGGATTAAACTAAGATCTTTGGCCTTCACGCCCAGTTAGCAGTGCTGTATTCAGAATGTACGTGTTCGAACCTGCATATTTCTAGTTGTAATGTCTTAATTAGGGGTGTTAAAGAACCGAGCTGAACCGAATACTAGGTTTTCGAATTCAGATGTGTTTAGCTAAACGAACCGTTCGGCTCGATTTGTTTAGCTAAACGAACTTTAAAATTGGATCGAGTTCGGCTCGAAATACTATAACTATTTAAACGAACAGAACAATTCACGAATAGTTCAACTCGTTTTAATAAACGAACCCAAACAGCTATTCAAATTTGGCTCGTTTACCAAACATTACTGAATGAACACGAACCAAACTCGAACAATCTGGAAACTGTTCGATTTATTGAATATCCCTATCCCTAATCTTGAATGACAATTGAGTTACAATGTAAGATCCGGTTGTTTGAACCATATTATTTTTCACATCCATCAATTCCCACTTTTTTTTTTTTTTTACTTTTGTCATGTCTGTTTGTCCACGTCTCTTACATCGAATGGGTAGATTACCAATTTTCTTAATATATTTGTAACGCTCTTTCAAACTTGTGCATTATGGTGGCATCAGATCAACAAATGTAAACTGTTAGGTTTTGTGATTATTGGTCTAAAATAATTAAAAATAAATTTAACTTGCATATTTAAATTGATATTTGTATATGGCTTTACTTTTATCTCTTTCAAATTTTCTCCGATATGACAAGGTATTTACACTATTCCCTCGTTGAATGGGCAAATATACTTGTCGAAACCAACCATAGTCCCTTCTTATGATTATTGAGGTAGCATCTATTGAATATCTCTGAAACTTGGCCTAACACTTTTTTCTTTTAATCGTCAGTTCAGATATTATTATGTAACGTTCTAAGCTTAGGTATGACCACCTAATATGGACTTGCCAATGTTGGATTTTGAATTTTCGGACTTTGTCTTTTTTAGTGTAAAAATAATAAACTTAAAAATTAATCTTTTGTTTGTTTCTACAAACTGTGTTGGATACAAGAAACTTTTTTATTAAAAGTGTATGTATTCCTTAAAAATACTTAGAACGAAATAACACCAATATAAAAAAAATGACCAGGATAAATAAAAGGAGAGATATGTATACTGAAAACAACGGTAACACACCAATGGTTAGTATGCTGCACATCGACATCCTTAACTAAAACTAGTATCGATTGAATTCAGACTGAAATTAAGGATGATTAAACAAGCTGAATCCCATGCGGGTCGCTATTTTCTGGTTGTGTGTGTAATTTCTTTTCTATTTTATATGCTTTTATTTTCACTATGGTATATAAAAAATACATACATAATTCCTAATATACAAAACGCATGATGAGAAATACACATAGTTATATACCAAGAAAAGTTGACAATATATGTAGCGCCCCGCTCCCGAACCCTAACATCGAGAACGGTGCACCCGCCGTAACTCACTGAGGAGAATACAAAGCGTCGAGTCGCCTTTCTACCTGTTCGAAATACTGTAGAAATTTTTCGCGCGGAAACGAATTACAATTAAGTAAACTCCATAAATAAAAGAACTGTCTCAATAAAACACTGAATCAGTACTAACAATAGCATCGATGTGCTAACTGTCTAATCAGAATAGTGACTAATGAAATCCCAACAGGATAATAACAAATGCCCGCAAGATCGTCCTGAGTCCTAAATGCGGCCATCAATCTGCCCACTCCACGGTATCGGCCCCGTCCTCAACAAAGACATAATCAAAAGTCTCTTCCTGCTCACCTGGTGGGGGGAGGGGGAAGTAGGGGTGAGTGACTGGGAAATCACTCAGTAGGCACCTGCCTCCAAGTAGTGCAAGCCAAACATACAACAATGATATAGCACATAGCACATAGGACATGATATCACATAAGCATATGGTTACGGAAAAGTAATTCATTCCAGATAAGAATGCGCAACAACATGATGCATGCCCTACTATGCATGTCACACGCAACAAAGTCATGTCACACAAGATGCCAATAACTCCGCCATGCAATGCATGATCCCGGGACCTAACTGAGCGGCTGTGAGTCGTACCCACCCACAGTCACCATCCTGAGTGTACTTGGCCCCGCCACCGTACACCATCCTGAGCGCCCGTGACCCGTACGTCACGACCCACTATCATGCAAATGCACGTGCCATGAATGCAAACAATACAATCGCCTGAGGCCCTGGCCCATCCTCACCATCCTCCGGCACTCAAATCTAGGTTTATTTATTCTTCAAATAATGATTTAATGTCGTTTGAGGTTAAAATTATTATCCCATAGCTTATATATATTTATTGTGCAATTTTTATATTTTTCACTATTTTTCCTTAAATTTTCTCTATTTATTACCTAATTATCCAAATTAAATAAATTACCACAATTACTTAAATTTAGTGAAAATAAGTTACTTTCAGCATTTTATAATTTCTGGAATTTATTTATAAATTTCTGATATTTATTTATATTTTTTCCTATAATTATTCCTGTTTTAAATTAAACAAATACCTATTATATCATTTCAGAAATTATATAAAGTAATTTAAGAAAATAAATTTGGGCTGGCCCTAAACCATCCCTGCCAGCCTCCCAGCCCGCACTCACTCCTGGTCCGGCCCGCCAGGATCCGGCCTGCCCAGAATATTTTTTTTTTACATTACAGCTTAATGGGCCGACAACAACTGGCCCGGACCGTTGGCCATTCGGCCCGGTCCGCGAAGCAGCCTGCCCTTTTTTTTTTATAAATCGGATAATGGGCTTTGCACCAGCCGGCCCGCTAACCAGCTGGCCCTCATGCAGGGCCTTCGGCCCCCTTGTCATCACCCAGGCCTTCGGCCCTTTTCCTTAAGCCCCTTTTTTTTTTTATATTAATGGATAATGGGCCAAGGCTGCTGCAGACACAGCCAGCCCACCAACCAGCCTCCTCCTTAAGGCCTTCGGCCCTTCTCTTTCCAGGCTGCCCTTTTCTTCCTCAGCTGCCCAAATTCCAGCCGTGAACAACAGGGGCGCGTGCAGCCACGCGCAGCCGCTTCCGGCGGCGCGTGTGGCGGTCTGGCGATCCCCGGCGACCGTTTTTCGACCCCGATCTATATCCCCACCTATTTCCAGTCTATGGGAACCTATTCTAAGGCCAAAACAACTTGGAAAATATCTAATGATGCACTAGTTTTGCTATTTTGATTATCAAAGTTTTCCCTAAAATCAACAGTAACACACGCAAATATCAGCGACGCATACCACAGTCTGCAAGATCTCATGCTTTTCACAGATAATTGATATGCTATAGATTGCAACAATTAAAGCAACAAAAACACATAAAATATACCACCAAGGCATGCTTGAATTCGTACCAATTGGAGGAGGAAAAGGAACCTACCTGGGTTGCGGATGAAAGTTACACGACGAGAATAAACTTTGTTGGCTACTCTCCTTTTCTCTTCTCTTTTTCTCTTTTTCCTCCCTTCCTTCTCCCTTCTCCTCTCTGTTCACCACCGCTGCCCAGCCTTCTTTTCCTTTAGTTCTATTTTGTGTCCCATCCCTTGCCCCCCTTTGCCCCCTTTTAATTGATTCACAGAAATCATGGGGGGAACGGTTATTCCCCCCTAAAACACGTTCCTCATTTTATTTTTTTTATTTTTATTATTATTATTTTTAATTTATTTATTATTTTTTTTCTCTTTATCCTTACACATTAATTACATTATATATATTCCTAATATTATTTATTTCTTTTCTTCTTTTTTTTTTCTTTTTTTTTAACGATTATAACATTCTACCCACCTTACAAAAGTTTCGTCCTCGAAACTTGTTGTGACTTAATAGTAGAGACCGGAAAGATTCAACATACCTTAATCGAAGAGCTCGGGGTAGCGTTCGCGCATCTGGTCCTCCAGCTCCCAAGTCGCTTCATTCTCGCGGTGATTGCTCCATTGTACCTTGACATATGGTATGATTCTCCTCCTCAGAACTTGGTCTTTGTGGTCTACAATCCGAACCGGTGTCTCTTCATATGATGTATCCGGTCTGATCCTTAAAGGTGGCGTGTCCAGTACATGACTCGGGTCTGGAACGTACTTCCTCAACTGGGATACATGGAATACATTATGCACCTGGGCTAATACCGGGGGTAACGCCAAACGGTAAGCTAACGGACCAATCCTTTCGAGCACCTCGTAGGGACCAATGTATCGAGGTCTCAGCTTACCCTTCAGACCAAATCTCGCAACACCTTTCATAGGTGATACTTTCAGATAAACCTTCTCTCCCACATCAAACTTCAACGGACGCCTCTTCGAGTCAGCCCAACTTTTACTTCTGTCTTGAGCAACCTTAAGCCTTTCTCGAATCAACTTGACCTTCTCCTTGGTTTGCTCGACTAGCTCTGGACCTGTAATAGCGCGCTCTCCCACTTCATCCCAAAGAATAGGGGATCTGCACTTACGCCCATAAAGCGCCTCAAATGGTGCCATGCCGATGGCGCTATGATGACTGTTATTGTAGGAGAACTCAATCAATTTGATCATACCGTCCCAATTCCCTTTAAAATCGATGGCGCAGGCCCGCAACATATCCTCTAGTGTCTGTATCATCCTCTCTGATTGCCCGTCTGTCTGTGGGTGAAATGCAGTACTCAAACGTAGTTCAGTCCCCATCCTTTTCTGACATGCTCACCAAAACTTGGAGGTAAATTTCGAATCACGATCGGAGACAATACTGACCGGGACGCCATGTAGACTGATGATGTTGTCGATATAGAGTGTAACCAATCTCTCAAGAGTTACATCATTCGGCACTGGTAGGAAATGTGCGGACTTAGTTAAACGGTCAACAATCACCCATATCATGTCATTACCATTCCTTGTCCTCGGAAGACCCACCACAAAATCCATCGTTACGTGCTCCCATTTCCATTCAGGGATCTCTAACGGCATCAACAAACCCCCTGGTCTCTGGTGTTCTGCCTTGACTTGCTGACATACCAGACATCTCTCAATGAACTCGGCTATATGTCTCTTCATACCGCTCCACCAATAGTGTTTCTTCAAGTCATTATACATCTTTGTGGCACCCGGATGAATAGACAACTTTGAATTGTGCGCCTCCTTCAGTACCGTCCTTCTAAGATCCTCAACCTCCGGAACACACAACCTCCCTTGAAACCACATACTACCGTCGTCATGGATTTGAAAACCATCAACCTGACTAGTCATCATCCTCTCTCGAATCTCACTAAGTGCCATGTCTCCCTTTTGCGCCTCTTTGATCTGCTCGATCAAAGATGGGGTGATGATCAATGCTGCCAAAACATTAGCTGTGGAGTCCACGATATCAAGATCCAACTCCGCCATATCCCTCTCCAACGGCGTCTGTCTGGCATGACTGGACTTCCTACTCAGCGCATCCGCTACTCGATTCGCCTTTCCTGGATGATAGCTAATAGTCAGGTCATAGTCTTTCAACAACTCAAGCCATCTCCTTTGTCGCATGTTCAGCTCCTTCTGAGTGAATAAGTACTTCAAACTCTTATGATCCGTGAATACTTCGCACTTCACTCCATAAAGGTAATGACGCCAGATCTTAAGTGCGAAAACTACGGCAGCTAGCTCCAGGTCATGAGTCGGATAATTCTGTTCATATGGCTTCAACTGGCGTGACGCATATGCGATCACCTTGTCGTTCTGCATCAGGACACATCCTGAAAAGAAAGAGATTAGACCAGGTAGTAACATATATCAACTTACTCGAAGTCTTATGCACATACCTAGCCCATTCTTCGATGCGTCACTATAGATGATGAACCCTTCCGAACCTGAGGGTTGAGCAAGTATAGGGGCTGTCGTCAATCGTCTTTTAAGTTCTGCATAACTCTGCTCACACTCAGCGGTCCATATAAATTTTGACTTTTTCT
>AP025047.1:1547228-1593288 GCA_036186865.1 Eustoma russellianum | reverse complement strand
GGATCTCTAACGGCATCAACAAACCCCCTGGTCTCTGGTGTTCTGCCTTGACTTGCTGACATACCAGACATCTCTCAATGAACTCGGCTATATGTCTCTTCATACCGCTCCACCAATAGTGTTTCTTCAAGTCATTATACATCTTTGTGGCACCCGGATGAATAGACAACTTTGAATTGTGCGCCTCCTTCAGTACCGTCCTTCTAAGATCCTCAACCTCCGGAACACACAACCTCCCTTGAAACCACATACTACCGTCGTCATGGATTTGAAAACCATCAACCTGACTAGTCATCATCCTCTCTCGAATCTCACTAAGTGCCATGTCTCCCTTTTGCGCCTCTTTGATCTGCTCGATCAAAGATGGGGTGATGATCAATGCTGCCAAAACATTAGCTGTGGAGTCCACGATATCAAGATCCAACTCCGCCATATCCCTCTCCAACGGCGTCTGTCTGGCATGACTGGACTTCCTACTCAGCGCATCCGCTACTCGATTCGCCTTTCCTGGATGATAGCTAATAGTCAGGTCATAGTCTTTCAACAACTCAAGCCATCTCCTTTGTCGCATGTTCAGCTCCTTCTGAGTGAATAAGTACTTCAAACTCTTATGATCCGTGAATACTTCGCACTTCACTCCATAAAGGTAATGACGCCAGATCTTAAGTGCGAAAACTACGGCAGCTAGCTCCAGGTCATGAGTCGGATAATTCTGTTCATATGGCTTCAACTGGCGTGACGCATATGCGATCACCTTGTCGTTCTGCATCAGGACACATCCTGAAAAGAAAGAGATTAGACCAGGTAGTAACATATATCAACTTACTCGAAGTCTTATGCACATACCTAGCCCATTCTTCGATGCGTCACTATAGATGATGAACCCTTCCGAACCTGAGGGTTGAGCAAGTATAGGGGCTGTCGTCAATCGTCTTTTAAGTTCTGCGAAACTCTGCTCACACTCAGCGGTCCATATAAATTTTGACTTTTTCTGAGTCAACCTGCTCAGTGGCACCGCAATAGACGAGAACCCTTCTACAAACTTCCTGTAGTAGCCAGCCAGGACTAGAAAACTCCTCACTTCTGTCACATTAGTCGGTCTGGGCCACTCAGTAATAGCCTCAATCTTCTTAGGGTCCACAGAGATTCCTTCTTCCGAAACCACATGCCCCAAGAAGGCAACGCTCTTCAACCAAAACTCGCATTTACTAAACTTGGCGTATAGCTTCTTCTGCCTGAGTACTTCTAGAACCTCTCTCAAATGTGTTTCGTGCAATTCCTCATTCGGAGAATAGATCAGAATGTCATCGATAAAGACCACAACGAACTTGTCCAGCTGATCTCTGAACACCGTATTCATCAAGTCCATGAAAGCTGCAGGGGCATTAGTCATACCGAATGGCATTACTAAGAATTCATAGTGGCCATATCTAGTGCGAAAAGCAGTCTTCGCTACGTCCTCTGCTTTAATCCTCAGCTGATGATATCCGGAACGAAGATCAATTTTGGAGAATACCTTAGCTCCCTGAAGGATACCAAAGTTGATGAGTCATTTGTAAAGTTTTACGGTGGTAATTTAAATTACATTGAACTAAAGGTACCTTTAACTGGTCGAAGAGGTCCTCGATCCGGGGCAGAGGATACTTGTTCTTGATTGTGATCTTATTAATCTCTCGATAATCGATGCAGAGTCTCATACTGCCATCCTTCTTTTTCACGAACAAGACAGGAGCTCCCCATGGTGAGACGCTGGGTCGAATGAATTTTCGGTCCAGTAACTCCTGTAGCTGCTCTTTTAGTTCCTTTAACTCCGCCGGAGCCATTCTGTACGGTGCCTTCGATATTGGCTCAGCACCTGGCAGTAAATTAATCTCAAACTCTACCTCCCGACTGGGCGGTAGTCCTGGCAGCTCTTCGGGAAATACATCTTTATATTCATTCACCACCGGTATCGAGTCTATCAAGGGTATCTCTTTTTCTGCACCAATAACATATACAAGAAAGCATTGATTACCTTTCCTCAATGCCTTGTGTGCCTGCGCTGCACTCATGTAAATCTTCTTAGGCGCCTTATGAAGCTTGTAATCCCCTTGAAAAGTGGTTTTCTGCTTATTCTGTGTCTGCATACGGACCTGCTTCTCACGACAGTCGATCTTGGCCTCATGCTTAGCCAGAAAATCCATGCCCAGAATAATATCAAAATCTTGCATTTGGATAGGTATCAGAGTCGCTGTGAACTCCAACTCATTAATCTCCATCGAACAATCTCGGCACTGATAATGTGATACAATCACCTGGTCACCAGCGGTCTGGACACGGTAAGGGATCTCCAATCGTTCTGGTGGAATATTTAGACTCTTAACAACCCTCCTGGCGATAAATGAATGACTAGCCCCACTATCGAAAAGGACGTAGACTGGGACCTTGTTAATCAATATCTCACCTAACATGGGCAGGGTTATACTTATAACACATAACCACAGACGGAGAAGTACTTAAAACAAATTCGGATTATAACACTTAATTAAAGTGTACCTGCTACAACGTCGCTGGTGTCCTCGACATCGGCGTGCGACATGACATGTACTCGGGCATTCGTCTTTGGCCTCCCCTTCTGCTGTGGCTGGCTCTGCTGGGGTGGGGGTGCTTGTCCCTGCACGGGGCAATCTTTGGCAAAGTGCCCAGGAGTGCCGCATCTGTAGAAGACGTCTCTATTCCTCCAACACTGGCCTAGGTGAAGGCGCCCACACTGAGCACATAGTGGGGTGGGTGCCACGGCCCTAATCGGCTGTGCATAAGTCGCTGCTGGTCCCTCAATGGCAAGGGGCTGAGTAAGTGGTCTCTGCTGCTGTGGTGGTCGGTAGGAGTGTCCTGGCTGCTGGAGGCGTGGTACCTTCAGCCATCTACCTGATCTCCCAGAACGATACTCCTCACGTGGCCTCTTTGCTCGGTCCTCTGCTGCAACCCTCCTGAGGTCACCCTCAGCATCACGGCACACCTCCAGTAACTCCTCGAATGTCCCCGGTCTCGCACAAATAATCAGAGTCTGAATGCGAGAACTCAATCCTGTCTTAAACTTGGACATCTTTGTCCTCTCGTTATCCATAATGGAAGGCATGTATCTCCCCAAAGCATGGAATCTCTCTGAATATTGATCCACAGTCATGGACCCATGTGTAAGCAGCTGAAACTCAGTCATCCTCCTCTGTAAAGCACTCTCGGGGACATAGTGCTTCTCGTATTCTTCCTTGAACTGGGCCCAATTCAACTGTGGGGTCAGTCGGCGCTGTACACCAAGCCACCATTCCTTGGCATCACCTTCAAGGAATGGAACTACTACCTCCACCTTCAACTCATCCGGCACCTGCAGTAACCTCAGCTGCTCGGTCACATTCTCGAGCCAGATTTCGGCCTCCTCCGGACGTGTAGTACCCCTAAACATCGGTACCCGGGAGTGCTGCATCTCTCTATAGTAGAATCGAAGTCCCGGGGGTGGTGGTGGTGGTGGCTGCTGCTGCTGCTGCTCCTGCTGCTGCTGTAGGTGAGCCATCTGTACCTGCTGCTGGGCCACCAAGGTAGTCAGGGGTGGCTAGAGTGTCCGCAAGGACTTGGGGTATGGCCCCCTGACCCTGGTGGTCGTCACCGTCGTGCCCTCCATTTCCTGCTGGTTCACGTCGTGGAGGCATTTTCCTGGAGTTCGAGTTCATGAAAAACAAGCAGGTCAGTAGATAAGTAAATAAAAATATAACTAGCCGATTCCGATATAGAACGGTAATAAACAAGAAAAGCTCACCGTCGGCACACACCTCCCTTAGCCCGATCATAACTTAGGTCTACTTCATTTATTAGGGGTATAATTGTTATTCCTAGGTAAAGATCATAGCTTATGTCTAAATGATCTAGTTAATCCTGCGTTCCCGAGGCGGATCTGAAGCCTCGGCTCTGATACCAACTGTAGCGCCCTGCTCCCGAACCCTAACATCGAGAACGGTGCACCCGCCGTATCTCACTGAGGAGAATACAAAGCGTCGAGTCGCCTTTCTACCTGTTCGAAATACTGTAGAAATTTTTCGCGCGGAAACGAATTACAATTAAGTAAACTCCATAAATAAAAGAACTGTCTCAATAAAACACTGAATCAGTACTAACAATAGCATCGATGTGCTAACTGTCTAATCAGAATAGTGACTAATGAAATCCCAACAGGATAATAACAAATGCCCGTAAGATCGTCCTGAGTCCTAAATGCGGCCATCAATCTGCCCACTCCACGGTATCGGCCCCGTCCTCAACAAAGACATAATCAAAAGTCTCTTCCTGCTCACCTGGTGGGGGGGGGGGGAAGTAGGGGTGAGTGACTGGGAAATCACTCAGTAGGCACCTGCCTCCAAGTAGTGCAAGCCAAACATACAACAATGATATAGCACATAGCACATAGGACATGATATCACATAAGCATATGGTTACGGAAAAGTAATTCATTCCAGATAAGAATGCGCAACAACATGATGCATGCCCTACTATGCATGTCACACGCAACAAAGTCATGTCACACAAGATGCCAATAACTCCGCCATGCAATGCATGATCCCGGGACCTAACTGAGCGGCTGTGAGTCGTACCCACCCACAGTCACCATCCTGAGTGTACTTGGCCCCGCCACCGTACACCATCCTGAGCGCCCGTGACCCGTACGTCACGACCCACTATCATGCAAATGCACGTGCCATGAATGCAAACAATACAATCGCCTGAGGCCCCTGGCCCATCCTCACCATCCTCCGGCACTCAAATCTAGGTTCATTTATTCTTCAAATAATGATTTAATGTCGTTTGAGGTTAAAATTATTATCCCATAGCTTATATATATTTATTGTGCAATTTCTATATTTTTCACTATTTTTCCTTAAATTTTCTCTATTTATTACCTAATTATCCAAATTAAATAAATTACCACAATTACTTAAATTTAGTGAAAATAAGTTTACTTTCAGCATTTTATAATTTCTGGAATTTATTTATAAATTTCTGATATTTATTTATATTTTTTCCTATAATTATTCCTGTTTTAAATTAAACAAATACCTATTATATCATTTCAGAAATTATATAAAGTAATTTAAGAAAATAAATTTGGGCTGGCCCTAAACCATCCCTGCCAGCCTCCCAGCCCGCGCTCACTCCTGGTCCGGCCCGCCAGGATCCGGCCTGCCCAGAATATTTTTTTTTACATTACACCTTAATGGGCCGACAACAACTGGCCCGGACCGTTGGCCATTCGGCCCGGTCCGCGAAGCAGCCTGCCCTTTTTTTTTTTATAAATCGGATAATGGGCTTTGCACCAGCCGGCCCGCTAACCAGCTGGCCCTCATGCAGGGCCTGCGGCCCCTTGTCATCACCCAGGCCTTCGGCCCTTTTCCTTAAGCCCCCTTTTTTTTTTTTATATTAATGGATAATGGGCCAAGGCTGCTGCAGACACAGCCAGCCCACCAACCAGCCTCCCCCTTAAGGCCTTCGGCCCTTCTCTTTCCAGGCTGCCCTTTTCTTCCTCAGCTGCCCAAATTCCAGCCGTGAACAATAGGGGCGCGTGCAGCCACGCGCAGCCGCTTCCGGCGGCGCGTGTGGCGGTCCGGCGATCCCCGGCGACCGTTTTTCGACCCCGATCTATATCCCCACCTATTTTCAGTCTATGGGAACCTATTCTAAAGCCAAAACAACTTGGAAAATATCTAATGATGCACTAGTTTTGCTATTTTGATTATCAAAGTTTTCCCTAAAATCAACAGTAACACACGCAAATATCAGCGACGCATACCACAGTCTGCAAGATCTCATGCTTTTCACAGATAATTGATATGCTATAGATTGCAACAATTAAAGCAACAAAAACACATAAAATATACCACCAAGGCATGCTTGAATTCGTACCAATTGGAGGGGAAAAAGGAACCTACCTGGGTTGCGGATGAAAGTTACACGACGAGAATAAACTTTGTTGGCTACTCTCCTTTTCTCTTCTCTTTTTCTCTTTTTCCTCCCTTCCTTCTCCCTTCTCCTCTCTGTTCACCACCGCTGCCCAGCCTTCTTTTCCTTTAGTTCTATTTTGTGTCCCATCCCTTGCCCCCCTTTGCCCCCCTTTTAATTGATTCACAGAAATCATGGGGGGAACGGTTATTCCCCCCTAAAACACGTTCCTCATTTTATTTTTTTTTATTATTTTTTTTAATTTATTTATTATTTTTTTTCTCTTTATCCTTACACATTAATTACATTATATATATTCCTAATATTATTTATTTCTTTTCTTCTTTTTTTTTCTTTTTTTTAACGATTATAACAATATACTATATAGAAAAATATCAAAAGTGCGACTGTATTCTCTGTTTTTCCACTCATCTTAAAGTTTAGGAATTTGAATAAAAATCCACGAACATATATGGTCATGGTAATATAACCCTTTTATAGTTATATGGGCATATATGTCCATGATAAAATAACCCTTTTATAGTTATATTACTTAAGTTGACGGGCTAGTATGGAGGCTTTTACACTCCTTTAGAGTAAACAACAACAACAACATTATGTATTAGAAATACACTGAGGTCGTTTTTCGATGATCCGTAATAAAAATTGCGTCAAGCTGTATCGATCAACTGATACTTCACAATATAAAAAGCGCAACCAATTTAATGAATCATTTTGCGTTATTTCATCATATTCTAAAGTCAAAAAAGAACGTAGCATTGACACATTTGAAATGGAAACATCCTTTAGAGTAAACCCAATCTCAAAATACAAAGACCTCTGGCTATAACTATGTTGTAAATTGGCGGTTGTGTTTCAAATCGTCAGAGACCAAGGAGATTAGCGTAGGTTCAGCATGTCAAATTCCTTGTTCCAACCGCGCATTCGAATAAGTGAACCTAAGGAAATTTCTCAAATTAGCTAACCATATTTGAACGGTCAATTTTATAAAAACGGTCTATCGGTTTCTTAAATGTAATTACTAAATTAAGCTCATGGGTCTATATTTCCATTACGCTTTTTTTTTTTAGAACAAGATCCATCCATTAATAAGAAGACTGTCTTGGGGCAAATGGTATCGTTGATGCTTTGTGACTTTGAGGTCACGGGTTCGAGGAGCGGAAACAACCTCTTACACAAAAAAGTGTAAGGTATGACTGCATATATCAGATTGCAAAGTGATTCGGCCCCTCTCTGAACTCTGTACAAACGCATAAGCGTAATGCACCGAGAACGTCCTTTTTTATTCATCATTCATCCATTAACAAAATGTCATCCGGCAGTTAGAAACCAAACAAGCAAATCATGGATTACATGGAAACATTAAAGACAAACATCCTCCATTAGGCCCATTGCAGTCAGAGGCCCAAATTTGAATTCATGAATGCCCTAGGTATTGTCTTCTCCATTATAGAACATTCGGAAAGCAGGTAAGGAGAACCAATGCACACTCGTGGGGTCAAATGTTCGAAGAAATAATTAGCATCAGCCACATGTTGACTTTTTGAGGCAATTAAGAAGGCTGCCCAAATATCCAGAGGCTTTTATTACTAATGTGTGACTTTCAACAACCATGATCATTATGGACTCAGCTACGCACGACTGAATGTCCAAACCCTATACAACACTACATGACACTCCATGTTTCATCTATTATGAATCAAATAGCATGTAAAAGTTTTGCTTCAGTTTTTCTCTTTGCTAATGATTGATGGCCACCGATCTTCTTCCACTATATACTAGTCTTGGAGCAAAAGTTTTTTTTTTTTTTTTTGCCTATGAGGGTTTCACCATCCCATCTTCAAAAAGTATTGTGTATGATGCAAATTAGAAACCCAACAACCTATTAGGTTGAATGAATACTTACACAGTGACCCACGGAAGACGCGTCCCACAATATACTACCAAAAGTCTAAATGGCCATCATACTATTTGTACCGCTGTTTAGTGTGTAGCTTGACTAAGTAATATAAATTAAAAATAAAGGAATGAAATAAAACAATAAACGCTATTGTGAAGTCACGACTGAATGAGCCAATTGTTTAAGTGAGACCAAGAATGGAGAGCTCCTATACGAAAAAACCAACGGGGAGAAGCTAAAAATATTTTATTTTTCATAAAAAATATAATTATCGTAATTTTAAAAACAATTCTATATGTACTATACACTGTTACATCAAAACAGTTGTATTATCACATTACTATTTTCACAAAATAGTGGTGCGCCTACTTTGACTATGGACGTAAAATGATTTTGATAGAACAATGATGCACACCATTATCTTGTCGAAACCGTGGTACAAACCACATTTTTGACAAAATAGTAGTTAGTAGTTTGTCACACCACGGTTCAACTGAAATTTATGTACAACATAAAACATTACTGAAGATAGACACAAGCTAGACATAGTTATAAGTTATTCATTTAGTATTTTTAAGTTATTTAATTATTGTAATTAAGGGTTTGTAATTGCATGATTCTTATTTATTTTTATTCAATGTTTTAACATGAATCTTGTGTATTAGCATTTAATGTTTTTTTAATTGCATGAAACCGATTTATATTTTTATTGTTATGAATGCAGTAGCATAAGTACCAACTTTCATTCTCTCATTTTTTTCTAATTGTTTAGTAAAAAAATGACATTGAATGAGTATGGCTTTAAGAGGGAAAAAAGAGTATTCCTTTTTAAACATTCACATAGAATCGATTTTGTGAGAATATGTCAAATTCCTTCGAAGTTAAATGATCTCAAAGAAACTAATAGTTTAATTCTTGCAAAGGAAATTCCTTTCTCAGTGCTACCTGCCAACACATTCTTTGCTTTCTCCATTCCAACCCTGCCATTAAGCAGATTCAGCTCGTCATTTAGACCATCGTTACAAAAATCATACAGCCCAAGCATGAGCTGAATTGGCAAACGTATGTTTAACCATGGACTAGTCATGAGGATATTAGACAAATGCTTTAGCAACTTATCCCTCCCCAAACCCCTGCGCAGATTGGAAACCCAGTGCACGAGGAACGCACTTTATACTAAATCACTTGCCACTATTGGTTTGGAACAAATAACTAGATAAAGTTAGAAATTATATAGATAAGAATCTACACAAACTTTGGTCAGTTGGCACATACCTCTCATATTCATTCGGGGGACCCGGCGGATAAATTTCCTCAACCCCATTCCGGCCAAAAGCCGTACTCTGTAGTAGTTCAGTCACCTGCAAGAGCATGGAGGGAAACAATATCAACAACATTCAAACACGTATCCAATTCAAGGAACATTCCAAAATAAACCTTATATACACACAATGGCGGTTAACTTTTTTTTTTTTTTTTTGTGGGGGGGGGGGGGGGGGGGGGGGAGGGGGAGGCAAAAGAACAAAACTTTCCTGGGAAGACACAAAAGAACACTGAATTACACCAGCATATCACCTCAAAGCTCGCATGCATCAGCAAACTTGACAGCAGCATATGCCTGTAAAAGTAGGCAACTCCTTTTCCAGCAGCAGGTTAAGAATAATAATCCACTGTCCGTTGTATCATTCCCAAAACTAACAACGAAAAATTTCCTACAATGGATAGAGTGGCAGAACCGGAACCAGCTTTGGCCTGCAAAAAAGATCAGTGTTTACAATCGAACAAGTAAATTCCATGAGATGAATAAAAGAAATCAGAAAAAAAGATACCCACACTTTCGACATATAGCAGCAAAAGGAGCTTATGCTTGTGACAGACAAGTTTATTTAACATGTTATGCTCATCGTGAATCAAGAGAGACTGGAAATGGTAATAACTCCATGATTTGGTGACAGGCAGTTTGAATGAACAGCCGCTAAATAATGAAAAAGGTTGTTTTTGAGTTCATGTAAATTAGAGAACTTTATCCTTTCACTGATATCTACGACGATCTTAGCATGGCATTCTAGACCATCACATCCATACTTGAGCACAAGAACGGCCATGTCTTAATAAACATAAATTGTAATAGTATAACAAGAGTGAATCTATTTATTTTGTGAGAGCAGTTAATGCACTCATTACATAGATCTATCTACTGTGTATTTAACACAGTCACACAACCACCAAAAGTTTCATTAGAGCAAGTCAAAGAAGAGGACGTGTATTAACATTTTGATTAATATTTGGTTGACAGTAAGACTGAAGATACCCGAAATCAACAACCAGAAAAAGAAATAACTGAATAACAAATAACTATAGAAGGCCTTCAATCAGTTCAATAATTGTTCTTACATCAACAACTTCAGTTCCACCATTCTGAATCCGTCAAGTCAAATAGTTGATCTCCTCTGTAGTAAAATTACAAAGGGGCTTAATCAGCACAATGACAAACTAATGCACAATCCTGAATAAATGAAATGCGATCTGATAATCCTCATACTTATGATGTATCTCACGCTTTTCACCTGAGATAGAAGAGGTAAAATGGTTACTTCAGCATGAACCCCTACAACTGGAACCTCTGCTTCCCTTGGATCAAGTCCCAAAACCTCAGCCTATCCAGAGAATCCAACAATGCGTGAAACTGAGAATGAGTGGTCAGTCTAGCTAGATGGAAATGAGTGTAGGGTATATACGAATGATAAATTAATGATAGATAAACAAAGAAGTGAGCAATCCCTACCAGAATTGTATTGGCTCAAACAACATCCAGCATTGTAACTCCCAATAGTCTCCTTGGATCATAGACACCTGCCTTTTTGAAAACCTCTGCCGCAAAAGGAACTGTAGAATTGACTAGGTTACTAATTAAGTTCATGATAGCATTAGCGCAGCACTCCTCAATCCCTTCATATAGAGCCTTCACAGTTCCAGTGTTGATATTAAAAAATCATCCTATCAATCATGGTTTTCGAAGGACACCAGCGGGTACGATTACAAGATCCATCCCAGTAAATGTATCTTCTAATTGATCCTTTCCAAGAAATCCACGTACCTCGATGACATAAGAACTTTGTCACTTCTCTATTACGAAGTCCTCACATTTTTTTTCCATACGTTGAGAATTAAGCAGCCATGTTACAGTGACATGTTAAGGAGGCTGGAGAAGGCAAATTAGTCTCCAATACACTGTCGGATCTTTATCTTGTTGCACCCCCTCTCTCAGATTTTTTTTTTTTTTTTTTTTTTTGGGGGGGGGGGGGGGGAACAAAATTTTGCAGCTGAAGAATTCCCTAAGTGTACTGAGCTTGACATTTATCAAATAATGTAAATTTCCCGCCTTTGCGGCTTATATATAAAATTTTAAATTCCAAAAAAAAATTAAGTAATCCTAATAAATCAATCACCTTATCCAGAATTTGTCTACCTTGAAAGCTATGACAAGCCATAACAAATACAACTCAAGTTTGAGTAACAAGTTGGAAGATGATTTTCTGCCGGTAACTAGTAATTGTTTGTTGAGGAGATGATTAGATTGACACGGATTCACTGACAGAAATAAATGTTAAGGTAAATGCAAGTATATCTTCAACAACTCCAACATTTACGTCAAAAGGTGCTTAAAGATAAATACATGTATAGCTTAACTTGGTAAATTCAGCAAATAGGTAACAAATAAATTCATTTTAAATTATTCAACAACTAGACACCTTGACGTTGGAATCCGGGCTACGAGCTTCATCTATATGAAAAGTTAATCCCCCTTTTGCCCTGCAATTCACAGCCCTTAAAGCAGAACCTTTCTCCATCTGTCAAAATAAGACAGCAAACAAATATCCCATCAAAACGAAATTGAAAAAGATCCCGACTTGATAAACAAAAAGAATTCTTTTCATCAAGAAAAGCTTCAGCTATATTAGAATCACTGAATCAGTAAGCATACAGCTGAATTTCGAAAATTACTAAAAGGGAAAGAAGGAGAGACGTGCGAGTTATATGTCGGATTCAGATGGGCTGAAATTCTAGCAACGGTTTAATGCCTTCCACTGCTTCTTTATTCTCCGAGAAGCAAAATCGCGTCCTTCTTCTGATGGTAGATAAAGAGAAATATGAGCTTCAGGGTATTATCGAATTGGATTGAATTGAAAGATGGGATTTCGTATGAATAAACAGAGACAAAAAATGGGTAGCCGATGGGAGATTTAAGATTGAAGTGGAAGGCGATCACGCACTGGAACTTATTGGGATACGTGAAGTTTAATTTCTTTTGGGGAAAATCACCTTTTGCCCGGTGGTTTGGCCGTTCGGTCGATTGCACTCTTGTGGTTTAAAATTTTGATGAGTGAGCCCCCACCTGTACCAAAGGCCCCTTAGCCAGGTGGGATGTAAATCGAGAGATGTGCTCCACCGGCAGCCCTGCAAAGAGAGAGGACACTCGAGACTCAGCCAGCCCAGAGACAACCCTTGTAATATTTCAATCCACACGGACTCGAACTCGGGACGTCGGGGTTCTAGTCTCAATCACCTTTGCCACTTACCACTGGACTATGCTAGCCAGGTGGGATGTAAATCGAGGGATGTGCTCCACCGGCAGCCCTGCAAAGGGAGAGGACACTCGAGACTCAGCCAGCCCAGAGGCAACCCTTGTAATATTTCAAAAAGGATTGTCTCCATACGGACTCGAACTCGGGACGTCGGGGTTTATAGCCCCAATCACATTTGCCACTTACCACTGGACTATGCCCCTGGGGGCTCCTGTGGTTTAAAATTACATACATAACCTCATGTGGTTTTGGACTGATGAAAAAATGGCATTTCTGTAATTTTTTTCTGAGCTGTAAAGACAAAAATGTCCCTCTTATTAAATTCTTCTCCTTACCTGCTGCTAAAGATTCTTCTTCTTCTTCGTAAAATAAACGCCATTAAATACCTGTAATTTAACATTCATCAATCAAGCCCTCAACAATGCCCCTTCACGTTCAAGTTACCTGGCGAAAGAAGAGGGGGTGGGGGGGCTATGCTAGTGCACAGAAAAGAAACTGGGTTTCAATGTCCCTTCACGTTCTTGCCCAACACAGTATTTACCCTAAACCAAGATGAAGTTTAGGATTGACAAATCAATGACACCAATCGCCCAATGGTTAACACCCAGTATTAAAATACAACACAAGATTATATACTAAACTACCACTATCAGAATATAAAATATGTTGTTAGAAAAAGTACATATAAGTGTTTTAGAATATGCTTCAAATTTATATAAAAATATATAACAAAGTTGATCATAGAATGAAGTGAAATTTGGATTAAATATGTGAGACGATACTCTGAATTCCGAGGAGGTCGAACGTTGGGTGATGAACTCTGAACGCAGTCTCTGAGTTTATTCCAGTTCTGAATGTTCTGTCTAGTGACCGAATGCTTCACCGAACGTCCAGTGAAGTCATTTACTGAATGTTTGGTACAAAGTTCGGTGATAAGTTCTAAGTTGCAACTTTCAAAAATTCTGAATCCAGCTATTAGTAAAAGTTATCGAATGACCGATGGATACAAACAACATTTTTTTTGTTTTTAACGAATAATGCAACTTTTGCAACTTGGAGCACCTCCTTTCAATATTGAACATGTCGTAAACGAACTTTTGCAGTTAAATTCCGTAGAAAGGTGTCTTTATAACTTCTTTCTTGTGAATCGAAACCTATAAATATAAGGATCTCAAGGTTTTGAAAACATACTTTTGACATATTTTGAAATGATATTTGAAAAACCTTTTTTGAGTATTTTGTGAAAACATGTAGAATTTTTTCCCTTATTTTTTTTTTCTTCTTTCGCTTGTATTAAACACTTTAAATTTACAAGTTTAATCTTCTTCTCATAGAACAAATGAAAAGAAAAAATTGTTATATTCTGAGAGAAATTTGCCGCGTAGTCTACCTTGCTCAATGGTAGAGTCAATTCTGCTTTAAGCACAACAACATTTGTTCGTCTCGTCTATTTCCTTCTTTTTGCTTCATTTTAAACATACTATTAGAATTCTTTTTTACAATTTTGAATAATTACAAAGGAAATCTATAGAAACTTGAGAATGACTTATTTGGTGTTCTCTTATATCTTTTATGTACTTTAACTTAGTCTAATTAGTTTCATTATTAATTTGTAATCTTCCATATCCTATCAAATTTTCCAACATACGTCAATTGTTACGGTCCATTTGCCATGTGCATGAAAAATTGACCATTTTTTGAGCTGGTAAGCAGTGTTGCATTCTAAAATGATTAGACTATCTACTTTGAAATAGCTAGTCGAAAATCACGCCCTTACATTTATATATTGTCATGCTGAAGCAATTTGGACAGACTAGCCAACCTTGTGGTTATATGAATCATCCATATCCGTCTTTTTTTTTCATAAATACATAATTTTGTTATTTTTACATTATTATTTTTATTTTATAAATTATTTTTTATTATTAATCAAACAAGATGGTATGTATTATTACCGATCAATATTGTAGTGATGTTTTTATGTGTGTATAGGTGAATATTCCAGCAATAAAAACTTTTCATTCCATATTCTGCTGAAATTAGTACCCATATACTGCTATATTAAATGATAAATGAAAATGGAAGTGTTATAGTTTGTTGCATATGTAATGTTAGTGACCTAATTTAACCACGAAGGCAAAGTCGGTGCGCGTATGGAAGATCACAAAGGTAGAATATTATTTTTAGTCGATTTGCATAGTCATGGTCAAATATGATGCGGACAATTTTATGAGCCAGATGTGAACATTAAGACACGCCTTGCAAAATGTGTAGCCAAAGTCAAATAACTACATATGTTTCTATGATAATTAATCAGAGAAAACATGATTATTAAGCTGTCCAGTCCATGTTACTGATTAATCCTCTGTACTTAAATTGCATTGTTATATATATATATATACACATATATATATATATATATATACATATATATATATATATATACATATATATATATATATACATATATGCATGGTAACCAACTCCTAATATGTATGCTAGATAAGTCCGTTTTGATATAAGTAAAATATCTGGCATAGTTCAATACATATGCACTTATAGAGAATGTATTTACTTGTTTACACGCTATATATACAGAGACATATACATACATACATATATATTATTTGTCCCCTTTCGTCAATCGTTTTCTTTAAATCTGGGTGTAAATTAGTGGTTGTTTTCATATCACTGTTGGTGTTAGTTTTCAAACGGTTACTTTTCATTCATTCTCGAATATGAGACCGAATCTTTTCACCCTTTTTTCCTTTACCTTACTCTCAACCCTCCGACACGTGACAGCAGAAGTGATGAGGTTAGATGAAGGTCACCGACATCTAATATTCACCACCACTTCTGGTGCCACGTGTCGGACGTTGCGAGTGTCGCGAGAGGGAAAAGGGGCTCAAAATATGCCAAGCTGGTGGGATGAATTTCATAACATAATTGAAAATGAAGAGTGGGAAGAGAAACAATAATTCTTAACCTCGTGTGAACATATAACCTTCCCTCCAATGACTTCTTCCCACCATGCCATGATGCCAGATTGCATGATATTAAAATGCTCACATAAATACAAATCAAACGGGACATTAACTTATTAAGCCGCCCATCAAACCCGGTTAACTATATAACTAGTCAACATAACCCCATTTTCCTCCGCCAAATCCTCTCAGAAAATTCCAAAATCCACATGGGAATTTCCTCAATCCATCTTCAATGGCAACGACAATTCTTGAACCACCATCTAGCTCCATCCCCATGACAATCACCACTCCAAAACCATTCAAAGTTTGCTTCTCATTTGCCGCCTACGCCAAGAACATCATACATTATCTCAAATTGTCCAACATACCTATTGAACAAGGCCTTTCTAACTCAGAATTTTCATTTATCGAATCCAATTTTAATTTCGCTTTTCCACCTGATCTTCGCTCTATTCTCCAAGAAGGACTTCCTACTGGGTCCGGATTTCCCAATTGGCGATCTTCCTCTAATCAGCAGCTTGAGATTTTATTAAGCCTTCCCATTTTAGGTATTTGCAAGGAAGTGTCGAGATTCAATTTTTGGCTTGATTCTTGGGGTGAAAGACCGAGGGATCCCGATCAAGCTGTGATCTTGGCAAACGGGTTCTTGAAAAAATATCCGGTTCTTGTTCCAATTTATCGAAATTTCTACATTCCAGCGTCTCCAAGTTTGGCGGGAAACCCGGTGTTTTTCGTGAACGGAAGTGATATTAGAATATGGTGTTTTGATTTGACGGCTTTTTTCCAAAGGATTGAATTTCGAAGAAAAGAGGAATCTCTGAGAAGGCCGAGTTTGTTGACTTTGTTGAATTCGCCGGCGTGGGCGGCGACGGAGCCGAGGTGGATTGAGTTTTGGACGGAGGCGGCGGAGAGAAGGGATCATGGGGCGCGGGAGTGGTGGAGTGAAGAAATGCGGGAGTATTTGGAGGAGCTGTTTGGGAGATTAAGGAATGGGGGATGGAAAGAAGATGATGTGAGGGAGATGATGATGATGGACGTCTCCGATCAAAAGTTTCAGGGTGGTGATGATCACAGGGGAAAAAATTGTTTGGGAATGGACGGTAATGATGTGGCGTGGTATGTGAGGGTGTTGTCTAAAAGGTTATTGCGTGCGGGTTGGAGTAGTGAAGAAGTGGTGGAGACGCTTGGGATTTTAGATACTTTTGTGGCTTCTGCTGTTGATGATGATTCGTTGTTTGATTTTATTCAATTATGGAACTGCGATGATCAAGATCATGATAAAGACGAAGAAATGGACGGGATCTCAGAAAAGTTGTAGCGTTTGTATGGGGTGCATGTAGTAAAATTCAGAAAAAAAAGGAGAGAGAATCATTTTGTTTTTTGTTTTTCCTTTCCGGTGGATACTGCAAATATTCTGGAGCAACACAACTGGAGTTCTTCTTCACCTCCAATATGCCTAATTTTGTGGGGGTGAGATATGAGGAGGTTGGAAAGGAGGCAAAATATGATGCCTCCAATCACGTCCTGCCACGTGTAAAAAACATTGTCAGTGGTCCCACCACATTCAAATTTTTTTAAAAAAGAAAGGCAATTTTTTTACACGTGGCGGGACGTGATTGGAGGCCTCATATTTTGCCTCCTTTCCAACCTCCTCTAATCTCACCCGAATTTTGTGGGCAAATTGGCTTTTTGTCTTCGCTTTTTCTTTGCTTTTTTGCATGAAATTGTTTAGTATCAGAGTTATACTTTGACTAAACGATTACGGTTTAAGTAGCGTTCTCCATTTGAGTACCTTTTTCTGCTTTTTAAATTCATAAAACTTACAAGAAGCTAGCTTCATTTGATCATTAAATGAATTCCTTACTGACTTTCGAATGTTAATGTTTTTTATTTTAGTCTAGTGGAGTTAATGATATACTTTTTTTTTGACTTTGAAATATGATGGAATAATGCAAAATGACTCACTAAATTGGTTGATCTTTTCATATTGTGAATTAGCATTTGATCGACACAATTTGACGCAATTTTCATTATGTGTCACGTGAAACAACCTCTGTGTATTTCTAACACATAGGTATTATTGTGTCTATCCGACCCTCTATACTCCGTCATAGGCATTAGCATGTAAGAATAATATAATTTTGTTGTTGTCGTCTTCCAATCTGCATTATTCATTATAAAAAAGTTAGTTGATTTTTTTAACGAGAGAATCTCATTTGGTAGCCAAAAGTTTGGCACAATACTCAATTAACAGTTAAATGTTGATGAAACTCAATTAACAGTTAAAAGTTTGGCTGTAATTGAGTCATTTCTCAAAAAAGACTGGATGTTAAATGAGTTTCATCAACGTTTAACTGTTAATTGAGTAATGTGTCAAACTTTTGACTACCGAGATTTTTTTTTAACTATTAGCGTAGTTTTAGAGAATACCACCAAAAAAGATACAATGACAAATTAATTTATTGTACGCAAGCGTCAAAACTAAAAGAAAATAGTTAAATCTTGCAATTGGGTGCATTATAACATCTCAAGATCATCACACATACGAAAAGAAGTTGACCTATACTTATACATCTGCTGGCACACAGATGCTATTTGGAGCAAAGTTTGAATGAATGTAATTAAAAACTGCTTTTGTAGATTGAATAATATTATCTGCCATCATCACAAATGCTATGACAACCAACAAGCTATTGACGGAAATAAAATTTTCTTCCATATTATATCCACTGATTTTTATTCTGTATTGGTCACATCTTTCTTCCTGTATTTACAAAATCAAATTCTAGAAAAGTACACCAGAAACACTTTTTGTTTTCTTTATTCTACAGATGCACATTCTAACTTACCTTATTTACGTCTCCTCTTTTAATATATTCAGTGAGAAAGTGTCATATAGGTATGTGTATATATGTGTGTGTATATATATGTATGTATATGTTCAACATTTTTAAATTCACGCATGATTCTAAAAGATATTGCCCCTTTAGTCCTTAGTAAAATAGAAGATAGCTCCTCGGATGCAAATGTACGTTAGCCTGTAGACAATACAACCTATCCATCTTCTATTGTATATCATTTTAATCCGCGCTGAAACTAATCACAAAATGATGATTTATTTGCTTTGCTATCTGTTATTTAGTTTTTCAATGCATATGATATTATTTTATTAGTACAATATAAGGGAAAAATAGGAATTAAATGAGGATTAAGGATATGTTACAGTGAATTACACTGAACTCGGTTGAGATCAGGAGAGACAGAAAGTGAGGTAAAATATGAGGTCTCCAATCACATGCTGACACGTGTATAGAAATGAAAAAGTTTAAATTTTTTTGCTTTTTAAAAAATAGTTGCTTGTACACGTGGCAGCGCGTGATTGGAGGCTTAATATTTTACCTCATTTTCTACCTCTCCTGATCTCAACCTCATCGAACTAGACAAAAGAGGACTTAAATTGCGGAGAACTCACTATTTTCTTGGACGCCGGTACATTAAATAAGTTTTTCTATGTTTCTTTTTAATGAAAAGACGTATATTAACTTCGACTGTGTCTAAGAACCTATAAAATTGTTTTCATGATATCCATAGAATTGTCAATAAAACTACCTTAAGGCATTCTCTAATAATATGAGAAATGACCTAAGAATGACTCCCAAATACTCTAAACTTCTCATAATCTCAGATGTCATAACCTAATACCGAAAAACTATTTACTCCGGATCCAATAATCACTATATATATGGTGAATGATAAACTGATGATTGTATCAGTTTTTGTTTCTATTTTATATATAACTTTAGCAACTGTAATTACAGTATAATATTAATTATACCAAAATACGACGTTTGATAAGTTGATTTATATATAAGTGATAACTGTAATACGATTAACGCTATTAATGTTGTGAAATCATAGACGATTATACACATGACATTCTCTGACATTTATTAGAAATGGCTTGAGAATAGCAAGCTTTCAAATGCGTTCTTTAAGGACTATAGAATGACCTATAGAAAATGGACTATCAAATGTCTAATTTTTGCGGTATCCGAAAAACGACATATAGAACAACCTTAACAATCAATGGTCATCGTATATACAGTAATAAGAAGTTGATGGTTGTTTATGCTTACATTCATTTTTACGTATATATTTTAGATATCACTTTTAATACATTTTAAGTGAATATGTATGTGAACTCCCTATTATAATGGTTGGACCATTTGATGGAAAAACGAATTAAAACATGTATCTTGCTAAATTGGGAAGAATATGTAAGAGCTTGGTTTGTTTAAATTTTTAAAAAATAATATCAAATTCGATTTTTTGTTGTATGTTAAAAAGACACGCTGATCACTTGATAACCAAATATATTACGAACAATTTTCCTTTTTTTGGTTGAGCGGCATGCTTTTTCTCCAATCTTATCATAACTGAATTTTCCTAGGATTATATATATAAAGAACCTGCTGGATGGAATTTGGTTTATCGTACAAAGATCTCGAATTCTATAAGTACAAAGGTCATAGATGTTGCTCAATGGAGTCTTGATTAAACTCAATATATCGTAGGTCACGAACTGCAAACAAAGCATAGGATTGACGTCTTATCCTTGGGCAGTTCAATAGGCCCATATGACGTAGAGTATGGAAAATACTTATGTGTTCAAATAAATAATCTTTATGTCTTGATCTATGTGATGCACAATCTAATATGATAAAACATAATCTAATATTCCAAACTAAATAAAATTGATTTGTTATACCATTTTATGTTCCTCTTAAATGATTATAAATGAGTGAAAATATGTTACCCATATTTTCTTTTCGTATTCAGTTATAGAAACTTGTATACAATGGTTGGAAAACATATGAGGAATTGATAGACATTTGAAAATGCAAGAACATAATGGATGATGTACATACAATTTTTCCAAGAAATAACTAAAGTTATGTGGTAATGAGGTGATTTCTAAAAGTTAACAGGGGTATATTCATAATTATCAGATCTTAGAGGGGTGTGAGCATAAATATATTGGATAAACAACTGAAGCGCCGTAAAAAAGTCACTTGTGACTAGTTTAACGTTGATCGATAAAAACGAAGTTACCGAAGCACGAAAGAAACCAGAGAAATGGCGTCGGCATTTGTGAGATTCGGCATCCGTTCCGCCCTCCGCGGCGGCGCTGCTCGTGGTGCTCCGTCTTCTAGAAGAACCTTTTCCTCTTCCGCCCATCTCGACGAGGCCGGTAAGTTATACTATCTTTTTGTGTTTCAAATTGATCGACTCAGTTTATCCTTACGCGATTCTGGATCTGTTTGAGCAATCAGTATCTTTTTTTTTAAAAAAAAATATATTTCATCTATGTTTAGGTTAGTTTGAATTTTTTATGATTAATTCCATGCTTGGGTTTCTATAACCTGAGACGTCAAAAATGGCGATTTTTGTTTGTAAATTTTCCGTATATAGACTGCTCCTTAGGATGTTTTAGCGTAATACTATTTGTACATTTTGATTTTTTGAATTAATTATCATTACTGTTATTGGCAATTAGCTGAGGCCTCGAAGTGGGAGAAGATTACATATGCAGGAATAATTACTTGCAGTGCACTAGCATTTTACAATCTCTCTAAAGGTCATCCGCATTATGATGCTCCTCCTGTAAGTTTTTAAATTGCCTCTTGTATTGTCCCCCCCCCCCCCCCCCCCCGGGCTTAAGCTTCTTGACTTTCTCTATTGTACTTTCATGTGCATTTGTTATTGGCTCTGTATACTTGATGGGCAACCAACATATTTTAGCAACAAAGGAACAATGGAACAAAAAATGCAACAAATTTGCACTCAAGTCAGGGTGGTCAAGTAGACCTACCAAGTGAATGGCAGACTCTTAGTAAAATAGGGGATTTTACAATAATGAACTTATGTGTAGTCAGGTGAGGAAAATACTTGCAAAATCAAGATCGCCTGATCTAGCATCCATATCTGGGAAAGGGTTAAAGGTCGGTGCAAATTGGAGAAAGGCATGTCTGAATTCTTGTTTGATTTAGTGTCTAAGTTTGCTGTCTAAATAGGGAATCTTTATTCTTGTTAAGCCAAATTGGTTTGTTGTAAAATATAAATTCAACATAAAAAGGGGAATTGATAGACTGAGAACTCGCTTATTAGTCGAGGAGGGAACTTTTGAGTGCTCCTGAGAGCGAACTCAGAAGTCACTGGTGATTTGTCTGGACTTCTTCCTTTGGTTGAAATGATTGAGTAAAATAGTTGGGGTGATTTGTCTGGGTTTCTTCTTTTGACATGATGGAGTAAAAGAGGGTTACTTTGATAGAATTTTTATCAGGTAGTACTTTAGGCACTGCTCAACACTTAAGGTAGATGTGGAACATTACTCTGCGCCTGAGGTGCCACACCATCACCCCCAGCCTCCCCCTCAGCGCCTGGGGAAAAGGAGAAAAGAAACCGAGGCCTACATGATTTCCTATCAGGTGATATGCAAATCAAAACTTTTTAGGCCGCACAAACTACTGTTTTAGCCTCATTATCTCGCATCTCTGCGAGCTATAAATAATTTTTTTTTTAAAAAAAAAGGAATCCTGCATACCACTCAATCATTACCAGAAAAGGAAAACAAAAGCAAAGGAAAAAGGGTGGAGGTGGAGGAAAATATTGGTGCCTGTTATAAACGGAAGAATCATAGTTGGTCCTTTGACCGTTTCTCGGTTTTATCCCCGTTTATCTAAATTTGCAGTTATTCTTTATATTGGTACATATTTCGTGATTTTAGTTGGTAAACAGACAAATTTTTTTGTTTTTTTCCCTAGAAAGATATAAATTAACTAATAAGATTTATTGTGATGTGCTCCTATTGTCCAAACTAATGCAAATTAAGGGAAAAGTAACCAGGTCAATACATTCTTAAGTTTTCTTGACTTAATAGCATGCTGAGAACATATACGTTGTTAAAATTCTAACTGGAAACGTTGCGGCCTGCATATTATGGTATTTAGAAATACTTAAGCATTGTTAAATTGGTTGCCCCCCCCCCACCCCAACAAAACAAAAAAAAAATCTGTGCCAGCTTCGCTAATTACTTACTCATTTGGTCGCTTCTTTTGTCATTATTATTTGTAGCTGTTTAGGGGATTAAAATTGTAACAAATATGCTTACTCAAAAGACAAAAAAAAAAGGAATAAAAAGGACAAAAATTATGATTTCGAATGGCCGGGAATAAAACTAGAAAACACACCAAACATAAGAGTCCTGAATGTAATTTTTCCTGTTTCAGAGTACAGTGTAATGTTGTTAAAGAAACGAGGTATTTGTATCTCCTTATGATCTGGGTTGGTGAGATCGATAAGAGGTGCTAGCCATATCAGTCTATGAGTAGGAGGAATAAACCAAGAACCATTGAATGAGGTGAATCCTCGGTTTCATGGAGAGAATAGTCCATTGATCCATTGTTGTAATCCTTTTGTTGGAGCCGGAAGAGGTACATCACTAGCTTGGAGAAGGGACAATAAGGAGGTGAAAATAGAGGCAGACTCACATGTTGCGAAGAAGATGATGGAAAAAAGGGTTCAGGGGAGAACAATGGCGCATGAACTCTCTAGTCCCTGATGCCTGTTGCTGAGAAACATAAATTGGAGTTAAAGGTGCAACTTATGAGAGGGTAATAACCCAGCTGACAGGATGAGTGTTTGGGTCATTTTCTTGGGATGAATATTTAGATGGTTTTTTACGACTCATCTGCTCTTCTGGGGAACTTCTTAAATCAAGTTTCTGGTGGCATGATAAATACAAGAAAATAAGTCTAAGGCCCTCATAAGGGCAGGAAGTTAAAGGATGAAAACATGTATATTAGAAAAAGAAAAAACATCGTTTTGATGTATAAAAGATCAAACATGAGTATAAATTTATTTTTATCATTTGGAAAAGGGTTTGAGCTTGACCACCCCAACCTCCCTGCTACAGAAAAAAAGGGAGGTATAGTGATTAAATATTAAACATAATTATATAACATATGGGTAATGTAACTTATGGCTGCATCTTGAATCTAGCGTTTTAATGGTTATATATACCAATCATATATTTATGTTGTCGCATAGCCTGCGAATCTATTCTCAAACAATGTATTTTTTTTTTCATGCAGCCATATACTTACCTACACATTCGCAACAAGGAGTTTCCATGGGGTATGTATCACCCTAACCATTTTTTCTTATTTTTTATTTTATTTTTTAAACCCTTATTCATGATTATTATCTCCCAAATGAAGTGTTTACTATCACTGTTAAACTGATGCAATGCTGATTGGTATTTAAAGGAACAGAGGACTTGATAATAGACCGGAAGAATGATATTTTCTATATATGCCAATGATCTATACACCAGTATTTATAGACTAGTTTGTTACATGGATACAATCTAAACTACTTCATGCCTTGTTTGTTACAACGACTTAACAGCCTGTGCTACAACTTTATCTAATCTGATCAAGTATTCTAACACTCTTCCTCAAGCTGGCATGTAAATGTTTGTCATTCCCACCTTGCCTACAAGCTCCTCAAATGTTGTTTGTACAAGCCTTTGATAAAGATATTAGCTTTCTGTTCCTATGTTGGAATGTAAGATACACAAGAATTCCCATTATCAATCTTCTTTCTAATAAAATGTTTGTCCACTTCCACGTGCTTCGTCCTGTCATGGTGAATCGGATTTTGAGCAATGCTCATAACGATCAAATTATCCCAACACAATCTGATAGAATTTAAAACATGAATTTTGAGCTCTTCAAAGTAACCTTTCCAGCCATAATCACTTCACAAATATCATGTGCTAGTGCCTTGAATTCTGCTTCAACATTACTAGCTACCACATAATGTTTTTTTTTTTACTTTTCCACGTTATGAGATTACCCCAAACATATGTACAATACCCAGAAGTTGGATCTCCTATCAACTGGAGATCATGCCCAATTAGCGCCTGTGTAGACTTCTATACCTCTCTGTCCTCCTTTCTTGAAGTATATCCTTTGGCCTGGTGTCTTTTTTAAGTATCCGAGTAATCTGAATACTGCCTCAAGGTGCCTTTCCTTTGGTGCGTGCATGAAATGACTTACAACACTCACTCCAAATGCGATATTCGATCTTTTATGTGATAAATAGATCAATCTTCCCGCTATTCGTTGATTCCTTCCTTGATCCACTGGTTTTCCTCCATCCAGCCCGGCTATTAGGTTCCAATAGGTGTATCTGCTGTGCTTACACCTGAGAAATGTCCGTCTCTTTTAATAAATCCAGGATGATGTTCTGTTGAGTTACCACAGCGCTGCTGTTGCTTTTAGCAAACTCCATCCCCAGGAAATACTTACTTGGGCCCAGGTCATTTTGAGAATACAGCTAAATTACAGCCTTCATGCAATCAGATAACTGCCATTTAAAGATTGTTTAAGTTTGAGCAATATCTCTATTACCGCATTTTCACATGTTACACTAAAAGTTACGATTGGTATGATTAATAACTGCATCCCCTTTTGGTCTCTAAAATTTACCCGCCTTGGATCACAATATGACGTATATTACAAGGGAAAAAATAGATTTTTATTTTCGTTCCAGAGACCTTCCATTAGATCAAAAATCAATGTGCAAGCATGGTGGTATCTTTTTCTCCGTTGTCTCTGATACCAAACCAAATGCATAATTGACGACTTCCAATATATAGAATATCATATAGTTCATATGCATGTAAGATAAATTTTGTTCACAGTGCAGGATTATTATTGTTTGCCTGCAGTTTTTCTGAATGGTAACATGTTGATTACAATAACGTGTCGCTTCCCATGGTTTATCCATTGACTGGCTGTCTTTTTATGCAACAATTTAAATGCTATGTTCAAAGCTGAATCCATGAACTTAAGCGTTCTTGTTGTGGTGTCTCCATATATGCTTGGTATAAATATAATTTAGTTATGCATATAGGATTGGAGTTCTTATTAAATATTGATCAACTGTGACTTCCCTTGTATGTGATGGTGGTTCTTTGTGTCGAACTCCATCTCATTCTTATTCCTGTGGACATATGTTCTAGTGATACGCAATAGGAGCAAAGTTGTTCCCTGTTATAATTCGAAACCTTGATTTGCTTGTGAACTACTGCGTCGGTAGGCTATGTTATTAGCTTGGGGAAAGACCAAAAGAGTTATTAGTTAGTTCAATTCCAAGAATGACCTTTCGGCTGTTTTTAACACTGTTCTGGTGTTTCCTTTCTGCATGGAGAAAATAAGCTGGCGTGATGGTTTCAGTGCTGATTCTTTCCACTGCATTAGCTAGTTAAAGATAGAGCTAAAAATCTTTTGTGGTGGTTAATTAAATTCTTTGGTTCCTCCTAAATTTTCAGACTTCTAGCTGCTGGGAGCTCTAATGATTTTCGACAATGCTTTTATATGTTTTTTTTAGGTCCAGATGGCTTATTCGAAACCAAGCCTCATCACTGATTTATGGAGATCGGTTAGATGGCATGAAAAGAGTTTGATGTCATTGAAAATAAGAGATGATCACAGTTGATACTGTCATCTAGTTCGGATAGGAAAGCTACTTTGTTAAGTCGTATAGGTAATGCAGTGTTGGTACTTCTTGAATTCTCTCTTCTGCTTGGGTTGCAGAAGGTTTCTCGTTTATTTATGTGATCCAAACATTGAACGCTGAGGGATGTTTTCGTTTTCCTTCTCGCGAGGGTTCATGTGGGTTCCATTTGAATTGGTGTTCTTGATTGAAATTGAAGGACCATCGTGAATTGATGTAGGATTACTGGCTTTCGGTCTTTGGACTTGTTGATTTGGGTGCTTGATAGTTCATAACCAAACTGGTTACTGAAGGCCGAGTTGTATGCGAAGCCGCGTAGAAAGTATCTTGCAGCTTTTCGTTGCTTTGACACGAACCAAAAGTTTGTGTCATTTCATAATTTAAATCATAAAGGATCTCTCTCTCTCTCAAATCATAAAAGGGCTATAGATCTCAGGTTGTTTGTCATTATAAAGATAGAATTTCTGATACTCAAAGCAATGACTACTACATTGTCTGACTCTTGATGATTATTTACAAAAACTATGAAAACTGTTACTATGACTACTACATTGTTTGTCTGACTTTTGATGATTATTTACAAAAACTATGAAAACTGTTACTATTTACACAGAATCTGTTCATTAGTCTAGTCCAATTGGTAAGTTTTTTGAACATTACAGGATTATCGGCAGAAGAGGTCAGGTTTGTGGCTCTTTTTTGACAATTAACCTAAGAAAAAATAGAAAAGAAAGAAGTCGTACTCAATGAAGAAAATCTCTACGGGTCACGCAATAACTATGGCATCTCGTCACTGGTCATTCTACAACCTTCACAGCTACGTTGTTTTGTTTCCTCCACTGTTCTATAAAGCCTTCGTTTCCTTTTCTTCGTCGCTTCCCCAGTTTCTCGGCTAAAGACCAAAAGTAAAAAAATAAGCAGAAAAGGCAAGCCCCCAATAAACTAAGGAAAAGAAACCCCAGAAATTGGATTCCTAATTTGGAAAAATGGCCTCCAGGCTTTTACCGGCTGCAATCCGGCGCTCTATCTCCAATTCCTCCCGTACCCGTCCGTTCTCCACCGCAGCTGCCGCCGTTGCGGAACCATACCAGGAGGACGTCTCCGGCATATCAGTGAAAGGTGTAAAGATCTCCGGTAGGCCTCTCTACTTGGATATGCAAGCTACATCTCCAGTTGACCCTAGGGTGCTCGACGCAATGCTTCCTTACAATATCTCCCGCTACGGCAATCCCCATTCCCGGACCCACCTTTACGGCTGGGAATCTGACATGGCCGTTGAATCCGCCCGAGAAAAAATAGCAGCCCTAATCAACGCGTCACCTAAAGAAATAGTCTTTACCTCTGGGGCCACCGAGTCTAACAACATCTCCGTCAAAGGGGTTATGCATTTCTACAGAGACAAGAAGCGCCACGTTATCACCACCCAGACTGAGCACAAGTGCGTTCTGGACTCTTGTCGTCATCTTCAACAAGAAGGTTTTGAGGTAACTTATCTTCCTGTCGAGAATGATGGACTGATTGATTTGGATAAGCTACGGGCTGCTATTCGTCCGGATACTGGGCTTGTTTCTGTTATGACGGTGAATAACGAGATTGGAGTTATTCAGCCAGTTGAGGAAATTGGGAAAATTTGTAAGGAATTTGGTGTTTATTTTCATACTGATGCCGCCCAGGCTTTGGGGAAGATACCTGTAGACGTGGATAAAATGAATGTTAGTTTGATGTCTTTGAGTGGGCATAAGATTTATGGACCCAAAGGAATTGGGGCTTTATACATGAGACGGCGGCCAAGGATCCGAGTGGAGCCTCAAATGAATGGAGGTGGGCAAGAGAGAGGAATCAGGAGTG
This sequence comes from Eustoma russellianum, assembly GCA_036186865.1. Classification (NCBI taxonomy): domain Eukaryota; kingdom Viridiplantae; phylum Streptophyta; class Magnoliopsida; order Gentianales; family Gentianaceae; genus Eustoma; species Eustoma russellianum. The sequence continues at coordinate 1,565,398 of AP025047.1, read as the reverse complement.
GAACTGTCCCCACTCCTCTTGTCGTGGGGTTTGGAGCAGCTTGTGATATTGCTATGAAAGAAATGGAGTATGATGATAAGAGGATTAAGGCTTTGCAAGAGAGGTTATTAAATGGCATTCGCGAGAGAATTGATGGGGTGGTGGTGAATGGAAGCGTTGAGAGGCGATATGCGGGAAATTTGAACTTGTCCTTTGCTTATGTGGAAGGGGAGAGCTTGTTGATGGGGCTTAAGGAAGTGGCAGTGTCTAGCGGGAGTGCCTGTACTAGTGCAAGCCTTGAGCCATCCTATGTATTGAGAGCATTGGGAGTCGAGGAGGACATGGCTCACACATCAATTAGGTATGGCATTGGGAGGTTTACAACAGAAGAAGAGATTAACAGGGCTGTGGAGCTTACGGTGAGGCAAGTTGAGAAATTGAGGGAAATGAGTCCCCTTTATGAAATGGTGAAGGAAGGAATTGACTTGAAGAGTATAAAATGGGCGCAGCATTAATTAGTTTGAAGCTGAGGCATGTAGAATTTTGATAAACTTGAGCTCTTTTCTTTTTTCCTTGGGGGGGGGGGGGGGGGGGGAGGCGAGTGGAGCAGAAGAATTAGAGTGGGTTACTATACTGAGGTTGTCAATAGTTTAATTGAAGATCATCTCTGTAGGTGATTTTCACATCTTTCCTGATCGTCGGTTTAAACACTATGGTAGTGTAAAATATATGCCTTTGGCACATGATGGATGACTAGAGCAATGATGTAGCATCTGTCATACTAAATCTTACCGTTGTTTTGCATTACATGTACAAATACACATTATGTGTATTTTAATATCGAAAGCCTCTTTTTTGTATTTCCTGAATTCAATCACTAACACACTAGCACATCATATCTCCATTAATTATGTCATTTTTGCAGGTACATATAGAGCCGGGGGTCTCACTGGAAACAGACTCTCTATCCCTTGGGACAGAGGTATTGTCTGCCTACCACTTACCCTCTCCAGACCCTAACAATAGCTTTTGCTGTCGTTGGGATATACTGGGTACGGAAGATGATGAAGATGATGATGATGTTTAATATTTTTCTGTAATCTTTCTTTTTTGTTGTGTTTTCGGCAACTTGGTGCTGTTTATGTCTTGTTATTGGAACACTGGGTGATTTTCTGGCATTTTTGGTTCACTGGGTACGATATTGTTGGACAACATGTGCATGTAGATGTTGTAAAAGTGGTCTTCGTAATTTTCTGAGCTTTGAGTAGATATGGGTACTAATTGACTGTTATATCTTTTGGCATGATTTTGTGGTGTCTACATGCTTGCCTTTAACCTGTTGGCTTGATTGAACCTTCGGCAAATACTTCTAATCAGAGCTAATTTCCTATGACGGTCAAATCCTATAACTCCCTTTTTCAGATGTTTGTTGTTTAGGATTTGGACAACTAGTCCAGTTTTTTGTGAAGGAGAACTGAATGATATACCTGAGGACTAGTTTTCCAAGCAGGATTTTCTGGTTTGACGCGACTTAGCAAGGGTGATATTTAGGTGATATGCTTTGATGTTAAAAGCTGTAGTATATACAAGGTGGAAGACGGACTTGAGGAATTGATCATTGTGTTGTAATCTTCTTCCTGACAGTGGAAAGAAAAATGTATTTTAACACGTTCCGCAGCGGTAAAAAATAATCTTTCTAGATTCTGGGTGGTACAAGACCGATTATTACGTATTTTAGTAGTTGTTCAATCACTGACGAGAGATAGGACACTCGGAAGGAGTGATGTACCTGGATCTTTACATAATGGGTTGGTCTCCATCAAATTCATGCTCTGATAACTTGTCTTCATTTCATTGGATTAAAGTAGGATGATTGGTGGATAGTGTTAGACCACCATGGAAGGTCCTGTCAATTAGTTGATGGTCATAGCTGGGAAATCATCTGAATTGTCATTTGCGAGTTGTGTGAGAAAAAGCGTTGCAGGAGAGCGTTGTCAAGCAAAAGCAGATGATTTTGTGCTAGGATTTTGACAGTTAATCGCTCGATTTTCCGACCCCCACTAGAAATTACATATATTTTGGGTACAGGTTAGGATTTAGGATACGTCCTTGTAAGTTGACACATTGGTTCTTGATGGCTTGCATACCATGGATCAGATGACTGTCTGACCTCTATTGCTTTGTGCATTCTTCTTTGTGACTCCTGGAGATATCTCACTTCCTAAGAGATGGAGGAAATTTTTGTGGACCTAGATGTCTTCTTGAATAATCTAAAGTTAGTGTTTAGATAGATGTGTAGACATTCCCGGTTGGGGAAGATAGAGATATAGTTGGACTAGCATCTACAGAGTGAGAGAACGAGCAACTGAAATTCAGATAGTAAGCTCTCTTGCAGTGAACCCTTGATTCACTTGGGGAAGGAATGTTATAATGCAAAGGCTTCATGATCGATGTTGTTGATGCTTCGCGTGCTGCTAGCATTACGAAATATCGGTGCAACTATGTAAAATTTTGCATGTTATGGTCCGTAAGTGTAATTCTAGCCTCTAGGGTCTTTCTCTCTGCAAGTGTAATTCTAGGGTCTCCCTTTCGACCTGACCGGCTTTTCTTATCATTGAGCTCTATTCATTACATGTCGCAGCCTTTTCCTTCTTTTCTGGTTTTGTACCTGTTTCTCTTTGTTGGTGGGAATTACCAAATGGTCTGAGTAGACGTGCGCAAACACCTAAATAAGTAAATATTGAGTGGAGGCCTTTGTAGAAAAAGGGTCTAGAGGGTAATAGCTATTGAGCTGAATCTATTTCGAGAGTTCCTGTTTGTATGTGTTACGAATTTTGTCTAAATATAAAAGCTCACCTATTCGAAAGTGTTATGATTTAATTTAGAACCAATTCCCCAATAGGAATTATAACATGGAACAGGTATGGAATGATCATGTAGGTATATATACTTAACGTTCCAGAGGATGTTCTGGTTAGTAAAATGGAGATGAGAAGGTCTTGATGGTGATGTTGACTTGGAAACTGGAGTCAGTAGACCAGAGTTACTTCCGTTATACACGACGGTTTATTACTTTATTAGTCTGAAAATTCATTTAGATTGATTTATATTCGATCTGGGAGCTATGGGGCAGTGGGGGGGGGGGGGGGAGGAGGAGGGGCTGTGAAATGGTGCAAGACTGGTGGACGGCGGTGTAAGGGCTGGGGGGAGGGTCGGGGGTGTGTCAAGCTGGGTGATGGGTGGCATGATGGAGACGAGCTTCTGGGGGAATGTAGGGGGTGGGAGTGGTTGGGGGTTTGCAGGTTGATGAAGCAGGGGGCTTGGAGGGGGATAAGCATGGAGGTGACGGGTGAGGGCGGAGAAGGAGACGAAGGGGGAAAAGGAACAATTCATTTTTCTTCATTCTTTTATGAAAAAACATGAAAAACAATTTTATTTTTCAATCCAGTTAGTTTTTCGGAGCATTTCGTTTAATAAGTCAGAGTCTAAAATGTCACAAAGAAAAATCAAAACGTTTTTATGTTATGAGATAACAATTGATGGTGGTAAAGTTTGATGCTTTGTGACTTTGACATTACGTGTTCGAGCTGCTAAAACAGCTCTTTGTATAAACTGTAGGGTAAAATCGAATACATCATATCAAAAAACGATCCAGTTTTTCTTCGGATTCTACATAAACACAGGTGCCTAAAACACCCAGAACGTTGTTTTAGTTGAGGGTGGCGATTATACTTTACTTTTTTAAAGTTATTTTAAGTGTATTATAAAGTTTTGGTAAGAGATCTTTTAAAAGATTATGATTAGGGCTCATGGGGAACAGCACTGAGAGCAAATGCAGGAGGCTCGAGACCTTTCATACTTAACTGCCAAATGATGACCATGTTTGTTTACCCAAGCAAGCAATCTCAACAGCCTACTAGTAGGCCTCTGGCCTCTGGACCACTTTACTGCTGTTACTGTTGGGTTTAACAATAAGATGGACTTTCTTGCAAGTCAAGAAATTTTGTGGCTTTCTTTTCTACATAGTCTACACCTACACCTTCCCCACATGACCATGAAAGTATGTAAACTCATTTATCCTGGTTGTTACCTCAAATTCACAAGTTTAATATGAGAAAACGTTCTATTGCATATAAAGTGTTAGGTAAAGTTGTGTATTGTGTAAGATAAAGTTGCGTATATTAGATCGCGAAGTGATCCAGTCTTTTTCTGGACGCTGGACAAATACGGGAGCCTAATGTATCGAGAATATTTTTTTATGAAGATAAAATTAAGATTCAATCAATCATACCGAGTATATTCCAACTATAGCAAAAACTATCGTCCTTTGTGAATTAGGATTAAATCGGTTTTATCGACTCCCAAGTCATCAAACTAATTAGTTCTTTTCAAAAAGAAATCAAACCATCTACAGTTGTCATGATGAAATTTATCTAACACTAGATATATACCTCAAAGAATAACTTAAGAATGATGACTTAACGTCCTAAATTGGTAAAATTCTAACCCTATAGCCACCTTTGTAAATAGCCGGACGAGATCAGAGGAGGCTGTTTGTGAGGCCATTTGTGAGGCCTCCAATCAGCTGCTTATACGTGTGGCAATTGTATTTTTTTAAGACAAAAAAATTTTATTAATTGCCTTCTTCTTTAACACATGGCGGTTGGAGATTGGAGGCCTCACAAATGACTTCACTTTCAACCTACTGTGATCCCATCCGGTAAATAGCCAGCTGCGGACCACCTTATTTGTACCTTACAAATTTCCGAATCTTGCACTACTGCTAACATTTTAACCAAAAGAAATCTTCTCCAATCTGCAGAAGGCAGCACTCACTTTCCTCCATATTTCCTGATTTGGATTAATAGCTACAAGGACCTATTAATGCTTGCTCTTTCCCTAGAATCTTTAGCATTTACTAAGCATATAGTACATGAGCTCAGAGAATCACTGATTCCATCAGATTCCATTAACTCTTTTACGTCAGCACTTATTATAGCTGCAGAGTTTTTCTGAATATAACTGCAAGTCGTTATTGCGAACTTTATTTAAAAAAACAAAGAAATCTATAGTACTTGTTAAATCATAAATGATACATATAAATATAGTATATAAATCTTCATGTTTTAATCATACAATCAATCAACTAACATAAAACCCTGTTTACTTGTCTATATTAGTAATAATTTTGGACCATAATAAAACTACTTCTTACATTCTGTTACACCTGTTACATTCTTTAGGTGTATAATGTATTGATAGCCATATATGCGTTTTTTTTTTTAAGAATTTGCTTAGGCTATCAATCATCATGTCGTTCAGTAAACCCCTAAATCAAGAGGACAATGACACAGATGTAACATGAAGATTACGACAGGAGATCAGGAATGTGAATCATGCAGAGTACTATTAATCAAGATTTTCTTTTGGTTGCAAAAAGGGGGAAATCCCCACCCTCACCCTCTTCTTTATCAAGATAGTAAGAGAAGAATGAAGAAGAATAGTAATGGAGCTACAATAGAATTAATCCCCCAAAGACATGACATTTCATAATTAATATTAATATATATAAAAATGTTATATACATCAATTCAAATACTTCAATCTCAAAATATAGAGCACAACCACCAAAAATGGAATCATATCTCCGCCAATGAAGAAGAAGAAGATGAAGAGGACAATCAAATTCCTGATAAGTTTACAGGATGATTGAAATTCAAGGATTGAAAATGAGATCACCACATTTGCATTTCCAGCTCATGGGCTTGTAGTTGGAGTAATCATCACCTCTTGAATAAGCAATTGAGGAAACTTGAGTGCTAGAATTGTTGATCCCATTTTTGATCTGTGGGTTGGTGGGCACTTGAATCGCTTCACAATGCCCGCAAGAATTGCATCTTTTCTCGCACCTTGGTGGCCTTGATCCTATCTTTGAATAACCAAATGATTTAACCATTGGTCTACCTAATGAATTTTCAATAAAGAACGAAACTTTAATGCAAGAATTGAAATGTCAACCGTAAATTTTGTTTCAACAAAAAGGGAGGAAATTAATTTACCTTGAACACTAAAACTGAACTGGGCAGAACTTAGAATCACGAAAATGAGAAAAGAAACGATGAAATTGTGAAGTATGCGACAGCTGATTATCTGAGTCCAATTCATTTCAAAGAAAGAAAAGAAGAACGTCTTTTCTAACGAATTGGTAATATTCTTCGCTGCTGAAAGTTGAAAAAGAAAGAGAAGGGAAGGGCCGCCGGAAGTTGTAGTTAGAAAGAGTATGAAAATAGATAGAGGTAAAGGAAAAAGTGAGAATGGGGCATTGAATTATTGAATGATGAGTGATTTAGACTAAATATGTCGGGTTCAGATTTTTTTCACCGCATCTTTCATACCGTGTGTGTCTCTGTACGACACGTGTCAGCTAAGAGAATTAGTGAGGCTGAATGAAGATGATCGCATCCGGAATATGTCACTTTCTAACTGTGAATTCCGATGAGAGAGATTGAGATGATAGAACATAGAAGGACAAAACAGTTTAGCAGAAAGTCGAAGAAAAGGAGTAAACAAGACCTCGTTCTATGAGCCAACCTCTTTAAAGCAATAAAAGACATGGTGTATCATGGAACACGGAGAAGCATCGTTACACAGGGTTGGGATACTCACCCTCACTTTTCTTATCTCCTAATTGACCACGCGACACGTGGCAGCAGAGGATGGTAAGGCTATATGAGTCATCTAGCCTCACCACCCCCTTGCTGGCACGTGTCGTGCGGTCACGCGTCACCACACCCCCCTTGCGGTGAGGAGATCGTATCCCCGTTACACATAATTGTATTATTGTCAAGAAAAAGGCTAAATCTCTTTCTCTAAAATCATGTTGACAGTATTGTTTCACATCGAACATTTTGAGATAAAATACATGAGTTATATAAGGATGACGTAACATCACATATTGCTTTAAAGTTTCGAGTGGATATGTGTCTCACTTTAGGTAAACCTAAACTTCAATTTGATATCAGAACATGTTAAAATGTGGATTCACACATGTCTGACCCACGATTGACCATTTATTATTTTTTTCACCTAAGTCCAGATGTTCATACATGTCTTTTGGTTTGTGATTGAAGGCGGGTTCTAAGACAAGTGCCTATGTCAAGCCACGTTGCCACCTAAAGTCAGGTGATGAAAATATTGTCTCACATCGGACACTCACTTTGATATAAAATACATGTGTTATATGATAATGAGATAGCACCACCTATTACTTTAAGGTTTTGAATAGATATGCGTCTCAGCTCATATAAGCCCACTCACTGTTCCCGTCCAAACACACATCTTATTATTATTGATGTTATCAAAGAGTTAGCAGTCGAATCCGGATATTACGGGATAGGATCCCCTGACTGCAAAGGTGGACGGTGACGCATGACCGCGCGACACGTGACAGCAAGGAGGTGGTGAGGCTAGATGCGAGTGCCGCCTCCTGCTGCCACGTGACGGACGGTCGCAAAGGGATTAGGAAAGTGGATGTTAGGAGATCTCGTCCCGGATATTACAAGTCAATAACCAAAAAAACGTAACAAGAATTCAACCCCCTCCCCCCTGCACTCCACGTCATCCCCCTCACCTAGCTAACCGGAAGTACAAACACTGCTACACACACTAACGGACATCAGAAGACAGCTGTTAGTATTGTATCCCGTTTCCATCTGTCGCATTGTGCCATTGAATCTCTTACGTAGTTTGTGCACCATAACAAGTTACCAGCATTCGATAATGTACATTTTTTATTGGACATTCAACAAAGGAAGAATAATGATAAGACAGAAATAATCATCTGTTAGTCAACGACATTCAACGACAGATATTGTGCAAGTATATAACTCCTACAGTTCTGCACCCAAGCATTGCTTTTCAGCCTTGACTGCACTTCGGCTGTGCCCCATATTATCAAAGAATATGAATTGAACGTATCATTACATCGTGGGACCATCAGGCAGAAGTGCAATTCAAAGAAAGAGTACACGTTGGGCTGTTCAGTCTGTACACGCCAAGGTCACATCGGCCGGCCTACTAGTCACGTTCGCAGACCTACCAGTCATATCAGCAGACCTACTGCGTCATAGGTTTCTGCCCCAAGCAAATGTCTTATCCACTATCAGAGGCAGAGGGCGGAAAAAACTAATAAAAGCAAGCTAACGCAGACCAGAAAAGGGATCCGGATTAAAACATTTCCATATCTCCTGGAGCTAATACACTGAATTTTCTCCTCAGCCAAGAATTGTGAGAACTTTCTAACTCCACATATCAAATTATATTCTCAGTGAGAAATGACCCAAACTGACTTGAGCGTCTGAGGGTTTTACCCGGGGTCACCTCCTGGGACCTCTGATTTGTGCTTCCTTGTGCAGGACTTCCAGGAAGCTATTCCATCTACTTTATTCAAGTCAACTGACAACGTTTATTTGATGTCATCTTAGACCCTTGGTGAAGATCCGGCTTCATCAAATACAGAAAACAATTTATCAGGATTTACATAATATTTTTGTAACACGCACCTCATCATGGAAATTATCTCGCCAAGAGAATGTTAAAATTGACAGGAAACCTTCTCAACAACGGATTCTATCAAACCAAATTTTAATATAGATTTAGACATCATAAATTATTATTTATTAAGAAATAGAATCCAAGTGATTTATTGGACTTTTCAGTCAAGCCTATTGGTATGTAATAATAAACGAAATCAAGTAGAATGCATTTAAAAGAATATCATAAAAAGTAGATCATGTGGTCTTTGGTAATGTAATAAACTTGAGCCAAAGATAACTATTTTTCCTCCAAACTAATTCTGACTTAATCCTTCTTTGTTTATGTTGTGTGTAATTAATATGTGTATAATATATGCATATATGACGGGATGAGCTCTTCTCCACAATCTTTCTTCCTAATATGTAACTACATATATATAATTAGTATGTGTTATGCATAGGGTATATGAAGAATCCAATACATAATACATAGTGATAAGCCAAAAATATTCATTTGCTGGTCAACGTACAGTCAATGACAAATTTATGTTTGAGATGACCAATCCATACCAAGCTGCAGCTCGGCAGAAATGCATTTCTGCTCGGCCATACCGCATGACAGATCAGCAAGGCATTGTTTAGCCAAGAGCACCTACTTCTTATTGGAAATAGTAAGCAATTATTGCTAAGGGTTTCACTTCGGCCCCAAGCTCCAACCTCGGTTTATGCCTAAAAAGGAGTGTACTCCACATCACTTCAGCCAGAACAGAGCAGGACTCTGTTCCACTTCTACATTTCGACAAGCTTCTGCCAGGTGTCAAGTAGCGCTTGACTAAGTACAGAATCATTATTGCTGGCCGGCCTACACATTGTAGATTCAGCTACTGACACAACCACTCTCACATGCAATTGTCCCATCAGACCGCACTTCTGCAGCAGATAAGACCGCCATCTCAGACATATCACAATCCCATCATTGGGCAGAGGGACAGACCTCATCAGCCGCCTATAAAACACCTCTTTCTATACGAAAGAAGGGGAGACCAACTTTATTCAACTTAACTACATTTTCCTAACTCTCAGAGAGAGAATTTTTACTACACATATCGGCTGATCTCAAACAACCTTATGCTCGGAGAGATCTTAAACCAGGTTTATTCTAAACTCTTATTCCAACATAAAATGCATACAAATACTACCATAACTGACTTAAGCATCGGAGGGTTTTCCCGGGACAGCGCTCTGGGCCTCTAACGTTTCTTTTCCATCTCAGGTTCATTTGACGGATCCAAACAAAAAGTTAACGTCATACCACAAGGATCACCTCTTATCCACCCGGTGAAGTTTTCGGCTTCATCACCTAGTAAATGTGTGTAGTTACACCCTAAGGTTGGAGTTGGTCTCAACTTTCTGCAGTTACATATCATCATGCCATGATAAATTTAAAATGATCCTAGAGCAAGTATAACAAATGACTTTTTGGCCAATCAAATGTATATAATATATATGGCCCCTTACTTTGACCAACAATCTCTTAGTTTACATATAGATAAATTATATATCATATCATCTTATTATACTACTAATTGTTTTTAAGCAATATAAAACTTCTCTCACATCGTATCTTTTTGAGAGAAAGGCACATTTATTCATTCAAGTCTGCAACCGCAGCATCAAGTCTGCAATATAAAACTTCTCTCACATCGTATCTTTTTAAGTCATCACTCTTTAACCTTTTTTTCCCCGCTTCTCTTAACAGATTTAAGATAATTCGGAATCCACAACCCCAATTGCTAACACACGTGGGTTTATTGTGTTTCATAATGAAACGTACACGGGGGACGTAAATTTAAAGGAAAATTATTTTAGCTTAATGTACAACAGACTCTCTTATGTTTTAAAATATATGACATACCATTTTACATTTTAAAATAAACCTTTATCTTTCTTATGATTTTGAACTAAAACGTCTCGGTTAATTTCAAAACAAACTATAAGAGAGTGACCTAAATTTTCACCGAAAAATGTTACTCCGGTAAATTTTTTATTCTACTAAAAATACTTCTCTTTCTTCTTCTTCTTTATCAAAATTTTTTTTCTTTCTTTCTTCAATCCTTTTTGAAGGAGCGACAGTAAAGGTTGGCTATGTGATGGGACGGTGAGAGAAAGAAGATTCCGGAGGAAGGGAGAGGGAGGGGGCGAAGGGGAGAGGGTGGGAGGCGGGGAGAGAGGAAAGATGCCGTAGATATAGAGTAAAATTGGACGACATAAAAATATTGAAGGCATAACGATCAATACATGGTTAACCTTTATGGTTTGAACCGAAATTGGTCAAGACCTTTTAGTCTAAAACCATAAAAGATGTAAAAGTTTATTTTAAAACATAAAAGGATGCTGTCGGTTATTGAACCAAACCAGATAAGTTAAAAGTAATTTTTCCTAAATTTAATATGATAGGGAAAAGCCAACGGGGCATCTTCATTACTGTTATTTCTTGCGACGAACTACTCAAATGAGAAGATTTTCCAGGAGATGGAAGTAGGTTTTGTTCAGTTTCTTCAAGATTTTTTTAAAAAAAAAAATAAAATTAATATATGTCAAGAAAGGTAAAGATTGCCTTTGTTGTTCATTTTTGTCCCTTGTTATCTTTACAACACTATTTTCTGGTGCAGTGTACAATTTCGGGGAGGGATCCTTTGTTGGCATCTCGAGATGTCTTTGGAGTTTTGATGCTCCTGGAATCTGGAAAGTAGCCTTTATTTCTTTCCCCAGTAAGTAATATTGGATCGTGTAATTTTTGAAAATAGTAACGAAGTAACTAATATACATTTATATAAACGATCAAACTCTATATCTTTTGGAATAGAATCGTTTGTCTGTCTTTCACCTTCCTCAGATCCTTGCGGTAGCTATTTCTGCCGTTAAGATATACTGAGTATTATAAATTGACAAACGAAGTATGAGCCCTCTTGATATATTTTGATGACGGGTTATTTTTTCTTGTCTGTATCTTATAGGATTATAGTACAAGTATTAATTGAGGCGATTTTACATAAATGTTTTTCATAGCCGTTTGTTTTATTTTGGACTTTCTTTTGCCTCTCAACTTAGTATTGATGAATAATTTTCCAATATGAAGAGACATCAAGAAAAAACTAAAAATGTGCCAAGTATAATGGTGAGATGGTGATGAAAGGACCTTCATGCCATAATTCAGTTGCTATTCGGATTGTGACGTTGCTTCAGAAAGGTGCAGGTTTGAACCAGGACACACGCAGCGTGTGTGCAATACTGTTGTATGGATCAGTAATGACGAAACCATTGTATCATGTCCAATTAGGTTAGAAAGTTGCTGGCTCGGTTTACAAAAGGCACATTGCAGTAGGTATCTGACAAAGCCTTGTCAAACTAGAAGACCGTTGAGTTCTAAAATTCCTTGGAGCTAGAGCGATAGAGCTAGAGGTATTGGTCTTTTGCTCAGAGAAATAATGATGAAAGTGAATATGTATCTTAATTGATTTTTTTCTTTATAGTAAGAATAACACAGTAAGTCCCTAAATTTCCACTTGCTAATTCTACCTGGGCTTTATACAGTGTTGATTGTGGCAAAATTTGATTGTATAATGTAGCCCAAATATTTATCATCATCATACCGTGTCATTTATGAAGCACTTATAATCAACAAATTCAACTGAGCATTACATAGCGTGAGGAACATATAAGATTAATCTATAATAATCTTAAGGTCAAGACAAGGGAGTTACGATATGATCTCATTGAAAACAAGAAGTGTGTCTCATAGGAGTGGAGGATCAAATATTATTGTGTTATTAAAAAAAAGTTTTCGGTGCATTAGGCTTCCTCGTTTGCCCAAGATCTGAGAAGAGGCTAGATTGCTTCACGATCTGATTACCCTATTTTTTGTGCAATAAGCTGTTTCCGCGGTTCGAACCTGTGATGTTAAAGTCACAAATTCCAAGACCTGCCCTCTATTGTGTTATTAATTAATTCCAAGTCTTTTAGAGCAAATCAACTTATTACCTTTCTAGAGCACAAAAGTTACAAAATTAATATCAAAACATGAATATGGGCAGAAGTATATTATATTTTAAGCAGCTAATTTACGGCAATCATCTTGCAAAATAGATACTTTTTATGTATTTATTTTTACGTTATTAGCTACTCCTAATCAATTATTAAGATCCCATAAAAAACAATTATTAAGATATCAAATATCAATAATTTATTACAAACGCACTGAACCTGATGATGCTTCTCTTTCCATTGCTCTGAAAACGGTTCCAGGCCTAAACATTTCTTCTTCTTCTTTTTATTCGATTATCCATTTTCCGTTGTCATGTCTAGGCCTGTAAATGAATCAAGCCGTTCGGTTGTTCGGCTCGTTTGGTTCGAGCTCGAGATCGAGCTCGGTTCGGATAAAAAGTTAATGAACAGAGCTTGACACCTTTTTCTGTTCGAGCTCGACACCGTTCGTTTAAGGTGTTCGGCTCGGTAATGTTGTTTGTTGAGTTAAACGAACCAAGCTTGAACAAGTAAATATGTTCGTTTAAATAAATGAATAAACTCGGCTCGTTCGCTAAGTTAAATGAACATAGCTTGAACAACGCAATGCTCGGCTCGTTCGGCTCGTTTACAGCCCTAGTCATGTCTTCGGCTGATGGGCCACTACCTGTATCGTTATGAAAAGTTCAAAAGCCCAAAGGCCTTTTTGAACATTACATACTAATTGTTAGTCATATGCTAATGTGATGATTCCATCCGTTTCAAAATATCATCCTAATTTGATTTAAAAATACTTCGAATGAAATAGAAGATTCAGCTTTTGGTTGTTAATTGCCTATGTTACGAAACGACAGAGAATTTTATGACTCATTTTCTATTCCATCTTCTATCATAATAGGTGAGATCCTGTCATGTGTACTAATATGACATCATTTAATTATACGTGATATATTTGCACCTAATATGATAGAAGAAGGATATATTTTTTTCACTTGCAAAACAGTTCAATATGGCCTTAAATGTGGTGAATTTTACATATTTTTTTTCTGTTATTTTACACGCACAAGCTGGAGAGAGGATACAACTTCAAGTCTCATTTGATGCGAAGAATTGAACTCCTACTGTTCCAAAACAAAATTGCCCCTTTTTTATTTTTTTGATGGGTTGTCCCGAGGTATCCTCCCAGCCGAAAGCCAGAAGACTAATCCTCCGTCTCTGCGGTCAGCACATAAAGTGGTAGGAGACTGGCCAAATGGTTTGCTCTAATCCCTTTTTTATTTTGATTTGTGCTAAAAATATTATTCACTTTTTAAACATAGTAAGTATCAGTATTTAAAGTTTATATATTATCTCTTCAACCAATGTTTACTTGATTTCTCTTTATGTTATTTTAAATAACCAATTAAAAGTAAAATAAGGATAGGGGCTCATTAAATTTGACTGATTTAAATTGTGTTCAAGTCAAACTAAGACAATATTTTTGAGAGAATGTGATTTTTTATCACTAGCCCAAAAGAATCAGTAAAACAAGTAGGTACTTTTTTTTTTTTTTTACTTTGAACAGAAATATTTGCCTACAATGACGAAGGTTCCTCATATTAGTATGTTTAAAAGGCTTTATGATGTGAGAGAATCCACAGGTAGAGTAAAACTACGTATATTAGATTACGAAACCATCTGGCTCTTTTTCGAATTTTGTGCAAATGCGGGAATCTATTGCGTTTATATAGATATTAAACTTCCTCTCATTATAAGACATGCATTTCCATTATCTCTCTAGTTTATATCGTCTTTGGATCATTAAATACGATTTCAACTTTCACATCTTTTGAAGGTCAAATAATTTCGCAATTCTAGTCCATTCTTTTAAGGGAATTATCATAGACATAACGTATTTGAGCTTGTAATCCCTTTTATGGTGAAGTAGATCCATTGACGCAATTTTTATTATTGGTCATCGGGAAACAACATCTGTGTGTTTTTAACACATGGATATGGTTACGTACATTCGACCCACATACGTTGCTACGGGCGGGAGACTCTAAGACAATAGGATAGTGTTGTTGTAACGATGTTGTTGTATAACGTATTTAAGCTTGTAATCCCTTTTATGGTGAAGTAGATCCATTGAAAATTTGCCGAGTCAAAACTAGCAAATTGCAAATTAATTAATTTGCATAAGGACCCTTGTCTTCGAGTGTAGAGTAGGAAGGGTAGGTTCCTTGTCCAACAAAACATTGTTGGGACAAGCCATGTATTATCTAGATGTGATCTCCTCATCTCTAAACCCTTCACTCTTTTTTCCATCGTCTGACACGCGGCATTAAAGAAAGGGTGGTGAGGCTAAATGAGAAGATAGAAAGGAAGAAATGTATGAGGGGAGGCTGTTGCCACGTGGCGGACGATGAAAAAGAGGGGGAAATTAATGTTTTGGGATGAAGAGATATCATTAATGCATTATCATATGGTTGCCGACAACAATTTACTGCTTTTTACGTTGATGATGTCCAAAATAATTAAACAGCCCATGTAAATCTGGGTTTCTTTTAGACCAAATAAATCTGGCTTTTGATGTACTCTTTTCGCCCAAAATATCGTTCAGTATGTCGGCTATTTGACAAATTTGGCTCAAAAACTTAATTACTGTTTTTATTTTTCAATTAATTTATCATAAACTAAGTCGCTTACCAAAAAGTACATACTTATATAAGGACAATTTACTAAAAGAATCACTTTCTTATCGTTTATGGTGTATGTGCTTTTATCTGGAGACATTTCGACATGGTCAAACATCAAGATAAGGGATTAGTAAATACATTAATATTTTTATTTAAAAAAATGGGTGATAATTCTTCCGGCCCCACCACCCAAGGAAACAATTCAGAGAGAATGGGGAATTAAAAGGAAAAAAGCACTTCACATCTCCCAAAAATTTTGTCATAGTTTGATTATAATTTAAAAAAATCAACCTATTTTTAATCATTATTCATATTATACCTAGAAATCATGTAAGTGCTAATTGTAAGGATACTATGAAAACTTTAGCTACTAAAAATTTATATTTTTAGAAACTGGACAATATTTTCGGGACAAATCGAAATAAAAACTATGACAATATTTTTAGGACGGAGGGAGTAATATAATTTTTGAGTGAAATTTGTTGACCACCCCTCCATCTTAAAAGTATTGTTCTCATTCTACTTGAACATAATTTAAGAAAGTCAAAATGTTGGTCAATTTCTTATTCTACCTTTAGATAGTTATTATAATAAACTAGAAAAATCATGTATGTGTTAATTAAAATGGTATTGTAAAAACTTTGACAAGATATTATTATTCTTGAAAAATTGACGGTATTTTTTAGGAATCAAAATAAAAACTAAGAGAATATTTTTGAGAGGGAGGGCGCACTTGTTTTGTCATTGCCTATGGAGCTTGAATATTTGGAAGAAAATTTAGCATATATTTTCAAACATTTTGTATATTTCAATGAAGATTTTTTTTTCCAAGAAAGGATCGGATTTTATATATGATTATCAAAAGTTATCAATTACATCAAATGTCTCCCTGGCTATGCTCTACAAGTATACATCAAAGCTATCACTATTTAGACCCCAAGCTATTAACGCTGTTGATACTTGTTTCAAAACTTGCGATGCAAAAAGATGCAGGGGCAGTCTCTTTTTTCCCGGATTGTGGATAATCTCATTACGGCTCCGCCAAATATTATACGCTGCTTCCCTAAATATATACTTCCACCATTGTTTGTTCAACTGGTTATGCGCATTTGATGCAAGATTTAAGTCCACCCACTCTCTAGAAGATGAGATCCCAAAAAACTCCTCCCACCGGTTCCCTTGAAGCAGATTCCTCCAAACCTCCTTAGCCCACTGACAATCTCTAAGTTCATGAATCTCTCCATATGGTTGTTTGTTGCATATGCCGCAGATAGCTCTCGATGCGATACCTCGTTCCTGCAGGAATGTCGTCGTTGGTAAATTTCCATGTCTAAGTCTCCATAAAAAAAGATTCAGCTGATTAGGTCCCTTTAACCTCCATATACGATGTCAGGCCTGTTGTTCCCTATCCTCAACCGCTGATGTTAGCATATCGTACGCACTTGCCACGCAAAACCTGCCTGATGCACTCAGCAGCCATTTGTATTCGGCTGTTCCATTCACTGTCCCTCCATCTGTAGTCCCGTGAGAAAGGCGGGAACGCATTTCAATGAAGATTTGGTTGCTGTACAAACTACAAACTGAGCAAAACCAGCAACTTCACTGAAGAAAGCTCTTGACCAGCTCATCCTAGGTCCATCTTCTTGATGAAAATAATTTGTTCCTTTATTTTCATTTTCTTGTGCTTGCAATCACGATAATGTATTGTTGATCCTTACATTAATGAGGTAGGTCATAGCTGTCATTATATGTTTCTATTTTAATTTCCTTCTTTTTGTGAGGTTTTAGATAAGTAAGGTTAGTCACATTAACCCCAAAAGGAAAATACTAAATATAATATCAAACATTTGTATAATTTTAATTCCATTTATAATGATCCCCTCGGGCCTCACCTCCCACACCCTGACACGCATCATTATAGGTCATTAGGAAACAACCTCTGTGTGTTTCTAAAACTTGAGTATAGTTGCGTATATCCGACTCCCCTATACCCTGCCATAGACGGGAGCCTCTATGTCAATGGAGTAATGTTGTTGTTGTTGTGGACAATATTTGGAAATGTAATTTCCCTGGACAAGTTGTACTTGCTGCCTCAGCTGGCTTGAACCAAAATCGTTGTTTTGCAATTCAGAAGAATAAGAGAAAAACAAAAAGGAAAACGTTGTAATATCTTAATCGAGATGATGAAATGCATTTAGATCTACTTATATTAGGTAAGATCAAGTCGTGTATCTTAAAATAAAAATATTAAGTGAGACTGTTAATATGCATATATGTCTTAGCTAGTTTGTTAAAGGAAAAATACATGTAATTATGCATTCAATTGCTAATGTGGTACTTTTAGTTTAAAAACATTTTGTAGGGGAGAGGGAAAAAAACATATTTCGCCGCAGTACTATTGTTGTCCAAGGACTGGATTCCGGTAGTTAATGATGAAATGAAATTGTAACTCTCACGTACTGTTTGGTTAAGGTTTTTGAAAATGATATAGTGCTTAAAAATTTGTTTGCTTTTAAACGTATTTGGTGTCAGGAGTGTTAAAATATCTGAGTTAAAAAGATTTGTATCCTAAGATATCGTTTTGTAATATATATAGAATATTTGACATGCTGTTTCTTTTATTTCTTATAACAAGCTATTTAATGTGATGTACTCGGTATTAAAAATAGTATCATTATCTTGTACAAAAGTTATCTTTTATGAGATAAAAAAATATTGGGTTAAAAGTTATTAAAAAAAGGTATGCTAATTTAAAGTATGAACTTGTTGGTTAAGGTCATCCAGAAAGTTAAATTTGGTCTTTTTCTCAACCTTCATCCCGTTGGGCCCATAACCAATCAATTCGATCCATGAGCCACGTAAGCGCTGATTGGATGCCCTCTACTGCTGTTATTATTTCGGGTTCAGATCTACTAACCCCCACTTTCCTCACCCCTTTGTGACCACGCGACACGTG
>AP025047.1:1479511-1547218 GCA_036186865.1 Eustoma russellianum | reverse complement strand
GCATCAAGAAGGGGTGGTGAGGCTAGATGAGGGTCACCCGCATCTAGTCTCACTGCCCCCTTAATGCCACGTGTCGCGTGGTCACGCGTCACCGCATTCGTTTGGGTGAGGGGATCCTATCCCTATTATTTCTACTTGGTGGGCCATGAGTGAACAGGCGTCTGTGATTGGTGACTCGAACACCTTCTTAATTCTATGGCTTCAACGGAAAGCGATATCTATCTTCGGCCCGGCTTACTATATACAGCTTGTTTGGTAGGCCCATTTAATTTTCCAATTTACATTAATTACTTTTCTTTGTTCTTAAATATTCGTTTACTACCTTTCTTGATAATATCTGCGTGTCATCGAAAATTACTGAAAATTATACATAGTGCTTGCATATCCACTTACAGTTCTGATTCTCATATTAAACAAAATTGATGATACCAGAAAATTCACCCGTCAGTCAATGACGGTCAACGTTAGAGCAAGAGTACAGAAATGACTAAGGGCCGCAGGTCGGCCTGGTGATTGACCAAGTCCCACGCGGACAAGTATTCCGCCTCGGCCACGGAGGCCCCACGCCATCTCGGCTACATGGTCAGTATCCAACTGGAACTAAGGGTTCCACCTCGGCCTAAAAGGTTCCACCTCGGCCTAAGAGTTCCACCTCGGCCCAATGGCTTAATCACAGCTAATGGATCTTTGTCTCGGCTACAGTTATCAATTGGAATAGCCTGGCCAGAACCTTGGCCCAAGCATTTTATCACAAGACCTCGGCATTTCTGCCTTTCTAAAAGGCACCTCGGCCAAAATAACAGTAACTTGGATATTTAGAAGAGCGGATATACATCCAGCTCGGCTAAAGGAAACAATCCTCAACAGTTCCACCTCGGCCAAAAGAACACATCTCGGCCTCGGATCTGCTTTCGACCACGGCTCTGATTATTGATCTCGGCCAGGTTACAACAGTCACAGAGCTGTATGCTACGTGGTCTACATGCAATAGCTACCTTTCCAGATGTTAATCATATGGAGGAAAGGTGCCAGTACAGCAATCCTTAGCAGCTGCACGGCTACCATGCAAGCGGGCCAGACGTCGTCCTCTCAACCATCTGAGACACGCAGCTCCCAGCTTCGCCAGCTATAAAAGGGCTTCTCCAACAGTAAGAAGGGAGAAGCCAAAAATACAAGTCCAAATCACGAGTCAGAAAACACCCCGCTGTTCTCATCTCAGCTCGGCCTACACTTTGGCCGACCTCAAACAGGTTTCATCAAACCTATATTTCAGTAAAAGCTATACGCTAAAATGCTCACAACTGATTTGAGCGTCGGAGGGTTTCCCCGGGGCAGCGCCCTGGGACCCTAACGCGTCCTTTCCTTTCTCAGGTTTCCTAAGAAGACAAGTGACGGAGGGTTGACGGCCTTAACCCCGGATATTTCGACTTTTACCTTGGCGAGACAATCCGACCTCGTCAAATTGGCGCTAGAAGGAGGGCTCGAACTCTCCGGGTCCCTTGACTTTCGAAATATCGTCACTACCAACTCTTCTTGGCAGACTTCAAAAGCTACTGAGAGAAAGATGAGCAGAGAAGATAAGCAAATGTCTTCTTTGCAACCAACTGCTTCATGTTCTAAGGAGTTTGAGGAGTTTTCAACTCCTATTATCCTCTCACATGAAGAACATATGAGAGCTATACACTATGTGGCTCAAAATTCAGCAGCATTTCAAGCTGTTATGGAGCTAAGAGGAAAAGTCATCCATGGTCCCTCTCCTAGCGGTGCTAGTGATCAGCAGTTGGAGTATTCTCCCATCTCGGCCAGGATATCATTCTGAATGTCAAGCCGAGATTATGTATGAAGCGGATACTCACCACGGAGGTCTGATCATCAGACCATACAGCACCCTCCATTCTCATCTCGCCTTCCAGTTCTGGAACACATATCCAGGCCTCACGGCGAGAAAGAGCATCTGTCAAAGTTCGGATGGGGGGCCGTGGAAGAGAAAGGACCTTCTCTTTTGGCTTCAAAAGCTCGCATCCTTTCCTATATGAGGAAGAGGAGTTTGGTGAAGGAACCAAAGCCCCTTGCAGGGCCACTCCATAAGAGGGATCCTCAATTCTATTGCCTATATCATCATGACATAGGGCATGATACAGAAGATTGTAGGCAACTTGGAAAAGAGATAGCTCGCCAGATTGAGCTCGGCCATCTGCAACAGTTTCACTGATCCGAGATGAAACTTGCGCTAGTGGAGCCAATTTAGATGTTCCATTGAGGTGAACAACCCAAGTGGTAGCTCCGAATTGGAAAAATAGCTAGGCTGCCTAGACTGTTAACTGAGTTCAAAGTGGGGACCAATTTTCGTATATATCTGAAAACCCCCCAGCTCGGCCCTGTAGTTGGCCTGTACAGCAATCACCTCTTGGTGCATGAAACTTCTCAGCAATAAAAAGTGTTCAACTCAGTGTTGTGGACAGCTTTACAGAACTGAAGTTTCTCACCAAAAAGACCTCGGCGAAGAACGGGGTAAATGCCCGCTAAAGGGTGAAAAAAGACCTCGGCTAAGTCCCAGGCACCTGCCCGCAAAAGGGTAAAAAATTCTCCTCAGCAGGTTCTGGGGAAAGAGCCCGCTAGAGGGTTAAATTTCTCCTCAGCAGGATCTGGAGAAAGAGCCCGCCAGAGGGTTAAATTTCTCCTCGGCAAGTTCTGGGGAAAGAGCCCGCCAGAGGGTCAAAAATCTCTCCTCGGCAAGTTCTGGGGAAAGAGCCCGCCAGAGGGTTAATTTCTTATTTCTCCTCGGCAAGTTCTGGGGAAAGAGCCCGCCAGGGTTAAATTTTCTTCTCAGCAGGTTTGGGAAAGATCTCGCTTGAGGGTTGAAGTTGCATCTCGGCCAGCCCGGAGCACCAACTTGCTCAAGACTCGTATGACCTTGGCAACTCTGGATAAGGTCGGGGTATATCTCTATAACTCACATCGGCTAGTGTACAACGGATATGCTCAAGAGTTATTTTAAATGAGATCTCAGCCAAAGTTTTCACGAGATTCTCTTATTTAAACTCAGCATGACAAGGTAACTTTTATTTTGTTATCTTTTATTAAAGTTGAGCAGGTTTTAATAAGACCGACTTTCAATCTCGGCAACACATGGAACTTGCAAAAGTTCAATTACGCTATTATGCGGGTAGAGTTGTGCCCAAGATTAAGTGGATCCGATGTGCGACCTCGGCAACAAAAAGTATGAAGAAAACTAATGAAAAATGCAAAAAACTTGGAAACGAACAAGAATTGCAAATTAAAAGGGCAAAAACTTTCATTGATGACCAGAGTATACTTGTTACAATCTAAGTTTAAATTTGCTCATCATCATCACGCAAGTCTGCCCCATCAGTGAACTTCTGAAACTGGGTTTCGAACTCGGCCTCAGCATTGATATTATAGAGCTCAGCCAGCCTGGGGTCATCCTATTCAGCTGGGGGGCAGACCTCAGCCAGACATCAATGGCCTTTGTCTGGCCCATCTGCATAACTGAGCCTTGCAGCAGCACAATATTTTCTTCAAACAACTCAGATTTCTGAACTCGGCCACTGCTTCAGACTTGGCCGCAGCAAGTTGAGCAGAAAGTCTGATTGCCTGCTGTTCCAGTTCTCTTGCAGAGCTTTGATCAACGGCATCCTTCTGCCCCGACTCGGCCATGACTTGATATAGCATGCCTCCAGGTCGGCATTTCTTTTCCCCAGCTCAGCTACTAGGAGTTAGCTGTGGCCCATTTGACCTCAGCCTCTTCTCTTTGGCCTTGAACCTTGAGGAGATCTGATTTTAGGAAGGCAATAGTTCTGGGACTTAACATCAGACTCCTGAGTCTTAGCTGCCACTTGACTTTGCAACTCCTCACCTCGGCTAATGAGCTCGGATAGTTGCACTGTTAGCTGTTTACAAAAATGGAGTTAGAAAAAACTTTAGCATGTGAAACAAACAAGAGATAGGTCATACCACAGCAGAATTGATATGGACAGAGTTGACCAAGCTGCCCCAAGACGCAGTTGAGAAACGCTGTTTGTCAATGGGTAATATCAAACTGTTCATCTTCCTAGCTGTGGCAGGGTTCATCAAGTGTCGGCTTCATCAAATTCGCCCACTGTTACGTTTTCCTGAGCAGGTGCCCATCTCGCCTCATGAACGGGGGCTTCTCTCTTGCCTTTTCCCCAGAACAGAGCTCTCATGCTGTTGGTTTTGTCCAAGATCAACTGAGCTGCACTCTTCAGAGGGACCTCAGCCCTTGCCTCTGTTATCATGATCCGAGTAAGGAAAACTACCTAAAGGAACAAATCAACAAGACAGGAAATACAAAATACCTGGGTTGGTTGATTCAGATGCGATTGTGATGGCCTGATTCACCTCGGCCTCGGCAATGCCTTCGGCTGGGGGCAGGACCTTGAGGCCACCTCGGCCTTGCTTTTGCGGCTGAGCCTTCTGCGAGCCGCGGCCTTAGCAATCTTTGCCGCAACATCCTTCCCTCCAGGAGCCATGGAGCCTGCATAGAGTGCACAAGGTTAAGTGGGGGAAGTTAGAAATGGAAAAGAAGCACAAGTAACAGAGCATACCCCGGACTATTGCCAGATTCTCTGGAGATAGGGGTTTATAATGAGGACCTGAAGCCAAAGAATTCAAGTCGGCTGCCTTCAAAACGGCGTCATTAACCCTAAGCCAGTCAATGACCACAGGCAAAGAGTATAACTTGGCCGCCTCGTCACAGTATTCTAGGCTTGGCTTCATGTTGTCAGCTCTGCCCGACTTCCAGATGTCGAGAGTGGGTAATCCTAATTTTCTAATATAGAAAAATCTACCCTTCCAGTTCTTCTTAAAAGATGGGATGTGGACAACATAGTAAAAATCTTCAGGAGTTACCCTCTTGGTAAAATAATACCAACTTTCGGAGGATCGGCAGGCAAATAGACTTCTGAAGATCCTCTGATCAAAAGAGATCTCAGATGCTCTAAGGAAGAGCAGGAAGGATAGAATTATTTTCAAACTGTTAGGCTTGATTTGAGGAAGCCTAAGGTTATAGGAGTGAAGAATTCGGAACAAAAAGACTGAGATGGGAAGACGAAATCCGGAGTGGAAATACTCCTCATAAATGGCCTCATACCCCGCAGGAGGGTCATAGGCAGTTTGATTGGGTAAAGGAAGGATGGGATCGAATTGCTCAACGTCAATATCGTACATCCCGCATATTAGAGACACGTCCACTTCGGACAGAGTACAAAAAGATTCTTGGACTTCGGCTGAAGGAGACCCCCTATAGACAACTCCTACCGGCAGAGCTGAAATCCTAGATCTATTAGGCACCGCTGTCGTGCCCGGAGGAGGAATGGTTTCTGCCTGCTCTGGAGAAACCTCAACTACTCTAATAGCTCTGCTCGGCATAGCTCGGCCACTGGGGCCGGCAACATCACCAGCACCAGCCAGAAGCCGAGCTGGAGAACGGTTCTCAGAGACAACCGTCTTCTCCGATGAGGAACTAAAAGTTCCGTCATTTCCAACATAAGAAGCCCCTTCGGAGCGATTTTGTGAATCAGAAGCTGAAGACATGAAAGCTAGTAGAGAAGACTTACAGGCGATTTGCCGGGAAAGAAAGGAAGACTGAAGGATGTAGAAGGAATGCTGGAGAAGGAAGCAAGCGCCGGGAAGACAGAGAAAGCAGAGAGCAAAAACGCAAAAATGAAGGGGAAAGACCTATTTATAGGCAGAAGTCTTAGCCATTTCAAAGGTCACCTCGGGTTAGGCTGACCTCGATTCCCGTGCCACCATCAAGGCTGATTAGCATCGAATCCTGAACCGACGAGTAAAAGCTGAACCGCCGTTACCTCGAGCTGCGTAGGCCATAATGGTGCAGGATAAACTAATCCGAGATGGACACGTGTCGTGGAAGGTCATCCGTCTGGTCAGTTTGATCCAATCAGTACAGCTACAAACTGATGCTTCGTACACCGCGCTTGATAGGTATGGAGCAATTGGCTTTAAGAGAGACACCTCGGCCAAAGGCAACGATATCAACAGATCAGCCTGCCCTCAGCTCAGTTCGGCCAAACTAATCTGGGGGGCAAATGATGATACCAGAAAATTCACCCGTCAGTCAATGACGGTCAACGTTAGAGCAAGAGTACAGAAATGACTAAGGGCCGCAGGTCGGCCTGGTGATTGACCAAGTCCCACGCGGACAAGTATTCCGCCTCGGCCACGGAGGCCCCACGCCATCTCGGCTACATGGTCAGTATCCAACTGGAACTAAGGGTTCCACCTCGGCCTAAAAGGTTCCACCTCGGCCTAAGAGTTCCACCTCGGCCCAATGGCTTAATCACAGCTAATGGATCTTTGTCTCGGCTACAGTTATCAATTGGAATAGCCTGGGCAGAACCTTGGCCCAAGCATTTTATCACAAGACCTCGGCATTTCTGCCTTTCTAAAAGGCACCTCGGCCAAAATAACAGTAACTTGGATATTTAGAAGAGCGGATATACATCCAGCTCGGCTAAAGGAAACAATCCTCAACAGTTCCACCTCGGCCAAAAGAACACATCTCGGCCTCGGATCTGCTTTCGACCACGGCTCTGATGGCCAGGTTACAACAGTCACAGAGCTGTATGCTACGTGGTCTACATGCAATAGCTACCTTTCCAGATGTTAATCATATGGAGGAAAGGTGCCAGTACAGCAATCCTTAGCAGCTGCACGGCTACCATGCAAGCGGGCCAGACGTCGTCCTCTCAACCATCTGAGACACGCAGCTCCCAGCTTCGCCAGCTATAAAAGGGCTTCTCCAACAGTAAGAAGGGAGAAGCCAAAAATACAAGTCCAAATCACGAGTCAGAAAACACCCCGCTGTTCTCATCTCAGCTCGGCCTACACTTTGGCCGACCTCAAACAGGTTTCATCAAACCTATATTTCAGTAAAAGCTATACGCTAAAATGCTCACAACTGACTTGAGCGTCGGAGGGTTTCCCCGGGGCAGCGCCCTGGGACCCTAACGCGTTCTTTCCTTTCTCAGGTTTCCTAAGAAGACAAGTGACGGAGGGTTGACGGCCTTAACCCCGGATATTTCGACTTTTACCTTGGCGAGACAATCCGACCTCGTCAAAAATCTATTTCATTTATTTATAGTGTGCTATGCTACTGTCGATTTATGTTTCATGCATGTTTTACTTACCCCCTTCTTCCTTTTTCTACAAGGCATCAAAAAGTATTTACAATGTATCCAAGAAAATAATAAATCGTACGCGTCGAGGTTTTCTGGTCTAACTTCATATTCTATCTTCATATCTTATGTGTAAACATAAAAGATCTATTAAAAAATTTACAAGTTCTTGCTCATAGGACATGGAACTTGAATATATAATTGAACCAGAAAATCTCATCATTGAATAATCGATACAATGTCAAGGTCTTAACAGTCATTGGTTATTTATAAGATTTTGTTACTATTTTATTTGAGTAATCTTAATTGGAGTAAGAAATCTAGTAGATATATAAATTCTTTTTTCGATTTCAATTATGTATGACTATGAGAGGAGCCACGTACTCTATCTAAATTAGTCGGGCTGACCTTACGGGCGACGTGTTTTAAAAAGTTGCCAAAAATAAACCATTTTTTAATCATTTTTTTTTAAAAAAAAGCGAATTTACATATGCATATAAAGCATGCAATGAGGGGTTTGAACTCATACTAGACAGACGCAAAATATAATATAAAATATGATCTTTCACACGAGTCCTAATTTCAATCTGAGTTTTGTAACATATTTGAACATATATATAAGGCAACGTGCATATTACTGGTAGGCATGGCAATATTGAGTTGGGCGTATATATACACACGTTATGTACATACGTGATATACATATATATGCTTGTGTGTTTGTCTTATAGATAGACATACGCGTATTCTGAGAGCTGGATTGATTCGTTAGCTAATTTCAAAAAGGATTGTTCTATATTTGATTTTTCTTCTATCATATTTGGTTGGTCTTTTATGTTATTTCTACTTAAATTAAATTTTACAAGATGAAGAAGACAATCTTTATCAACCATGTAACTGTTGATACGCATTTCTGAGGCATAAGATTTTAACCTAAAAACTGATATTGGCGTGCATAGAAAAAAACTATTCCATTCGTTTTAAAAATATTGTCCTATTTTGATTTGATTATAATTTAATAAAATATATTTTAAAAATTAGACAGTAATTTTGGTACGTAAAAACTAAAATAAAAAGTAAGATAATATTTTCGAAACGGAATAAGTCTGTTGTGGTTTTATAACCAATCTATAATACTTCGTGGACAGAAAGAGATGCAAAGATGATAGGTAGTAGATCGGCAAAGTTAGCTTGCGAGCAAGATGTACTGATCGTTGATTATTCCTATCCTCCATTGAATGTTGTATCGGTTCATGTAAGTGATTTGGAATGAAATGAATGATGAATGTTCTATGGAAAAAAAAGAGGCATTCATCTGTCAAGTACGTATCAAAATATTGCCCTTAGCATGTTCATATACAAAGGAAAACTTGTGTGAGTAATAACTAACATTATATAATTTGGTATTCAATTGAAACGCTATGTATGTTGTAACTAGATAGCAAATAATGACAATTAGAAGATGATTATTATCTTGATGGAGCTCCAATACCTAATTTAGGAACACACATCATTCATTTTATTCATAATTATTTTGTAGCCGATGTCTATATACTAAAAACTGAGTTATGATTATTCATTTAACCAAAATTGTATTTGCTTTTGTCATCAAATATTCCAACTTGATATTTGTAGATTAATGATATATCTATATTAATACAGGAAATGAAATATACACTATATTTCGCATATATTAAGATATTTGTCGTTTCGAATAGCACTCCGATCACACAGCCAAAAGAAAGTTATAGCATATTGGGTCACGCATGATCCTTTTCCTAGCTGTATTACAAATAATGCTCAACAGATATGACGATCAGAACGCATTAAATCATGGTAGAATTGAAGGGCCTCAATGGTATGCATTAATAATGGTGTCACATTTAAGATGATTGAATTTTATTACCATATGCAATCATATTTATGCAAATATTGAAATTTGATTACAAAACAAGATACGAAATTAAAATACGAAGATGCATATCAATAAGAGATGTAGATATTTCATTGATAAAGTGATAAAGGATCTGAAGTCATCGGTTCGAATCTTGACAGCCGTAGTATGGATTTCTGGGTCCTACCGTCAGCTATTTATACCTGAGTGAGTTTGGACTCAGACGCCTTGCGGGCATCAAGCCTTGGATCTCTCCTCTAAAAAACCGTTTAAGTATCTGATCTGATTTACATAATACACACAATTCTTTATTATTGGGACAATGGATTCTTTAAATATCATGGCATTGAACTTTTGTATCCAAAGAATCTCATTGTTACTTTAACATTCACCTCGTATCTTGTCTCAAGACATAGCCAAAATCCTAGTCTTTTAACTTCAATTTCAACTTCAGACAAGTCATGAGACTCATGCTACATTTGAGCATCACATTCAAAACTTTAGATATTGTTTGCCTTTTCCTTTTCAACTTTGAAATTAACAAAGTCAACCTCCTAAGTAGTACACTATTTTTGTTTCTGAGAAAATCAGATAAGTTGCATCATGAAAATCTTATGCTTTTCACTTGTTTCTTGTTTGATTTAATTAATATAGATCACCAGAACCACTTATCACAGTTCTTACAAATCATGTCTTCAGTTATAAATAGATGATTACAACAAGTATAAAAAAAAAGCCGACGTTTTTTAGATAAAAAGTCTACTTTTCGAGAACTTTTATCTTGATAAGAAAAAATAAATCTAGTGGTAACTTTTTACTCGACGTGTCAACTAATATGTGAATGCATCTAACTGATATGGAAAAGTCAAAAATCAATGCTCAAACTGTCAACATCATCCTTGTCTATTTCATCAAATGCTTACGTAATAGACATAAGACTCGGTGTTCACAATATATCTAAGCCTAAATCTGATCCGGTATAAAGATTTGGCGATAGATTTCAAACACTTACATAGGTGATGCTAAAATTTAAACCGACAATTTTAGACGTAATTTTTTATCCGAATACCAGATAAGCTACATCTTAAGCTTTTATGCACAATTCTTTGTTTTCATGCAAGGACATGGTGGTGACAGTAATCGAGCCTCAATATTCAACGGTGCTTTTCGTCGGTGGCCCTACAAGGTTTCACATCTTACTTTTCATCACAAAATTTAAAAGGTCTAATGTTGTATTAAAACTTCACAAATTTATATTTAAAGTAGCATATTTATTTAACTAAACTGCTATACTTAAAGTGGCATATTAACTCCACATTTGTGACCTACTATCTCATGATAAATCGGGATGCATTTACATTAGTGAGTTAACCTTGTAGTCGTTATAACAATTGTCAGAAAATTGTATGTATACAAAATTTAAAATTATTTAATCCCCAAGCTGGATTTGACTTTGGTCGCTCTGCTAAACATCCGATTCCGAGTAAACGCATATGATGTTATCGGTTGAGATCCAAGACAAAAAAGTGAGGCAAAATATGAGGTCTCTAATCACGCGCTGTCATGTGTACAAAAAAGAGAAGATGTTTAAATTTTTTTAGTTTTTTAAAACAGAGTTACAACGCGTGATTAAAAATCTCATATTTTGTCTCGATTTCTGTCTCTCTTAATCTCAACCCATGATGTTATAGCTAGTATAGTGTTCAGAATTTAATTAAACTCCGTATCTCTCGTGGAAGATTGTAAGAATTTGACATTCATATACTTTTTGACTAGTTTTCGGAATATGACGAATACCCGGGGGATCTTTAGAGATAGGATCCTCTCACCCACTTTTCTTCACCGCACGCGTCATCGCACAACATATGATAGTGAGAGTGTAAGAGAGGATGGTGAGGCTAGTAGATGAGTGTCACCCACATCTAGCCTCATCACTCTACCCTGATGCTACGTGTCGCGCGGTCATAAATGGGGTGAGAAGATCATCCCCTAGTCCATTTAACTTTTAAGGAGACTCGAAAAGTAAGAAGCTTACCATAGTGTATCACAAACAACAAAAGTCGTTACATCATTCGCTTCCGATTATATCTTGTATTGTGTTTAACAACTTAAGTAATGTATATGATCTGTTTCCATTTTTACTGGTGTCGATGACATATTTTTTTAACTTTGAAATATAATAGAATAAAACAAAATGTCTCACTAAATTGACTGCATTCTTATATTGTGAAGTAATTTTTAACTTTGAAATATAATAGAATAAAACAAAATGTCTCACTAAATTGACTGCATTCTTATATTGTGAAGTAGCGTTTTGATCGACACAGCTTGACACAATTTTCATTATGGGTCATCGGGAAACAACCTCTAGGTGACACATGAATACCGTTACGTACATCTGACCTCCGATACCCATCACATGCGGGAGCCTCTAAGACAATGAGATAATATTGTTGTGTATGATGATTTTTTATGTTTGTTAATGCATAACCTCAAATAAATATGGTACATTTTTTCTTATAACAAAAGAAAGAGAGAGCTATTAATTTTCAAAAAGAGGAGGGTGATAATAATTGTGTTCCATGAGCACCGAACTTCGATCACCTACATAGATATACGTTTCAATTTCTCATAACAAAGCTCTTCCTCTTATGTAATTAATCTAATAAAATCATTGAATATATCCTAAAACACCATGTTCTGCTTGAAATTTGTGAGAGGAAAAAATGTTCCATGAAAGAAAAGAAGTGGACTAATATGCTTATAGGTAGTAACAATAATGAGGTCATAGAAGGATGAGGGTCCGGTGACGGCTTGCAATTAGCTGTATCGAGAAGTTGAAAACACTAACCTGTGATGGACCTTTCCATTTGAATGCAGCAGTCCCTATACTACCTTTCCCCTCCCCCCCAAGGGCCACTCCACCACCATACACTCTTTCTTTAAGCATATAAAAGCCATAAATCAATTGGTGATCGAGTTGGATGTTAATCCAAAAGTTACCGAGTTCGATTTCAGAGACACGTACAATGTGGGTGTTTCAATAATGTCTGGGCCAAAGACCTATTTTGAAGTAGACACTTGCTTTGTGTGGGCTCCTTGTGTATGACCTCCCCAATCTAATATGCCGCTGAATTACTGATTTACATCCTACACTATGTTTCTTGGGATGAGACGGTGTAATGTATGAACTTTAACCATATAAAACCCCACGATTTCCATACAAACTCTCTCAAGCACACGATTGCCAGTATCCAAAACATTAGCGCTTCCACAATGGCAACATTGAAGTCTACTGTATCTGCCATAAAATTTGCTGCATCATTTTTCATCCTTTATGTCCTTATCTTTTCCTTCTTCGTTCATGGACGCCCCGCCACTTTTCTTCAGGATTTTCGCGTCACATGGTCTGACTCCCATATCAAGCAAATTGATGGCGGCTCCGCCGTTCAGCTTACCCTTGACCAAAATTCAGGTACCATTTTCAGCTAAAATTGAAAAAATTTCACGTTATATGCACCATTCACTTAGTAAAAAATATATTTCTTTTTTCACATGACTTATTAATGAGTTATGATATGATACGAATCATGTACATTATATAGTTTAGGGTGTGGATTTGCATCCAATAAGATGTATCTCTTTGGACGAGTCAGTATGAAGATTAAACTCGTTCCAGGGGACTCTGCTGGAACCGTTACTGCATTTATGTACGTCTTTCCGACTGGCTTTTGTATGTTTTTAATAAAAAGAATTGAAAACCATGTTCGATTTGAACCTTTTTGTTGTTGTTGTTGTTGTTGTTCTGGCAGATGAATTCCGACACGGCTAACGTACGAGACGAGCTGGACTTTGAGTTCTTGGGAAACCGGTCGGGACAACCTTATACAGTGCAGACAAACGTGTATGCTCATGGAAAGGGAGATAAAGAGCAAAGGGTGAACCTCTGGTTTGATCCTTCTGCAGGATTTCATGAATACGCAATTCATTGGAACCATGAGCGCATTTAGTAAGTTCATTTTTCACCTCATCTCGACAAAACTTTACAGTGATCCGTCATCAAGGCATCAAGTATCCGTACAGTTTAAAAAAAGTATTAGTTGCTCCAAAACATATGTGTATTCGGGTTGAAACATTACTTAAAAAAATAGTATTAGTAGTATAATTAGTCGGTTAAAGCACGTGATTAAATATGACCGGTCATCAAGACATCAAGTATCCGTACAGTTTAAAAAAGTTATAGTTGAAAATTTATATACATGATGTAACATTTCATTCTTTATAAGATACGTGGATTAAAGGAATGCTCCTTACAGCTTCTTTGTAGACGAGGTGCCCGTCAGAGTTTACAAGAACAATGAAGCCAAAGGGGTCCCATTCCCCAAGCTACAGCCAATGGGGGTCTACTCAACTTTATGGGAAGCTGATGATTGGGCCACGAGGGGTGGCCTAGAGAAGATAGATTGGAGGCAAGCTCCTTTCTATGCTTATTACAAAGACTTTGACATTGAGGGCTGTCCTGTACCCGGACCATCCACGTGTGCATCCAACCCGAATAACTGGTGGGAAGGAGCTGCATACAAAGATCTCAGCCCGGCCCAAGCCCGACTGTACAAATGGGTTCGAACAAACCACATGATATATGATTATTGCACCGATAAAGCAAGGAACCCGATTACACCACCCGAGTGCTTGGATGGCATATGAAGCTCAATCGAATCGAGCATTGAATTATGTTTGAATTTTCCTCCTGTAAATTTGTTGTGTGCATATATATGTAAGGTGTCTAAGGGAATATAATGTGGTTTGAGTAAATATGAATCCAGAGTTCGATTATGTATCTTGTGATACGAGTCCAAGAATGATGACTCGAAATGTCACGTCATGTGATGTTGTGATTTTGCTTAAATTTTCACTATTATTGTTTTTTGGGAAAGGTGGAGAAGCTAATAAATGTTTGTTCATTTCATTTGAAAAGATGGATTTGTACACTTGAATAAATTTTCTCTGCAAGATACTATTCTCACCGTATGGATAAAAGAAAAGGTAAAGAAAAGTAATCTGCTTGTGAAATTTCATACCAATCAAAGATCGTTTAAATATCGGATGGTCTACCTGATCGCCGGTGCTTCAAAGTAGATGACACAAAGTTGTCACTCCAAATATGTTAGGCAGCCGAGAAAGCAATATGCCACACCCCAAAAAAACTTACGGCTAGGAGTAGGGTGTTAACGAACTGAGTCGAACTAAATACTAAGTTTTTGAATTCGGATTTGTTTAGCTTAATAGAATGTTTGGTTCGGTTTGTTTAGCTAAACGAACTTTAAAATTGATCCGAGTTCAGCACAATAACCTTTTAACTGTTTAAACGAGCCAAACAGTTCGTGAATAGTTTGACTCATTTTAGTAAACGAACCGAAAAACTATTCGAATTTGGCTCATTTAACGACCATTACCGAGCGAATACGAACCGAATTCGAACAGTTTACGAACTGTTCGGTTCGTTGAACAGCCCTACCCACCGCTCACCCTAAACCTTTTATATGTTTAACCAACTTATTTTTCAAAAAATAAAACCAAATCAAATTCTTTTTCCCCCCAAGAATAACAATTCTACACACTTGGTATTGAGTTCTATATAAGAGTGACCACGATACCTCTATATAACACTTCGAAAG
The DNA here is from genome assembly GCA_036186865.1 of Eustoma russellianum. Classification (NCBI taxonomy): domain Eukaryota; kingdom Viridiplantae; phylum Streptophyta; class Magnoliopsida; order Gentianales; family Gentianaceae; genus Eustoma; species Eustoma russellianum. The sequence goes on along the minus strand of AP025047.1, from coordinate 1,532,468 downwards.
GAAAAACACACTGCCTATTCTCTCCATCGGAATAGTAGTGGTAGTTGTTGATATTTAATTAGTGAATTCAACAACTGGTGGGTTCGTGCAATCCCTTGGAAGTAGGGGTGTTAACGAACCGAGCCGAACCGAATACTAAGTTTTCGAACTCGAATTCGTTTAGCTAAACGAATAGTTCGGCTCGGTTCGTTTAGCTAAACGAACTTTAAAATTGGTTCGAGTTCGGCTCGATAACCTTATAACTGTTTAAACGAGCCGAACTGTTCGCGAACAGTTTGGCTCGTTTAACTAAACGAACTCGAATACCTATTCGAATTCGGCTCGTTAACAAATAATTAACGAACGAATACGAACCGAACACGAACCGAACTCGAATAGTTCGCGAACGGCTCGGTTTGTTTAACACCCTACTTGGAAGACATAGTTGTCACGCGTGTCAACCACTACAGCGTTAACCAATGGAGCAAGGTACACTTCCGCATTTATTTACTTTGCTTCTGTGTTCTCTTAAGCGATCCTCGGACAATGGATTTACTTTGTAAATTCCAACATCGCGATGATTAAAAGTAGCCTCTTGTATCAGCTACTTTATCAGTATTTTCAATTCAGTCATTGGAGACCTTTCATTTTCGAAGTTCCACCCAAAGTAGAAATCATTTTTTCTTTTGACTCGTCAGTTTCGTAAAAAGGGGTTCGTTATGTTCTCGTGTTTGTGCAAGTTCTGAAATAGGGCCGAATCATTTTGTGATATGATCTACGTAGTTTTATCCTATATTTTGTGTAAGAGGTTGTTTCTGCGGCTCCAATCTGTGACCTCAAGTTCACAAAACAACAACCTTACCGGTTGCTCCATGTCCGTACTCTAATACTTCATGAAAATAAGAAAAAAAAAATACAAATAAAACGGAATCGGGTGTAATGATGACTAATTAGCTGTACTCTACGTTTTAGTATAGAGCAATCTGACATGTGCAAATTAATAGGGAGCGATAAATGAACGAGATAAAGGCAATTAATTCTACAAAGGTGTTGCACATAAAGTTCGATGTCAGCCATAATGTTCGAGCTATTATAATGACCGTGTACTATCTATTTGTACCATAATAAAATTATAAAACCGTTGGCGAGTATATCCAAATCAGAATGGATAGACCAATAAGCCAGGTTAGATTAATTTGACTTTCTAATACTTTGGAAATTAAGGATTGGGCATAACATAAGATAGAATAAGAAAGAAACAAGTTGGGTAACATAAATAATCCCTTAAGGCTTGAACTATGAGTAATGCATTAATAATTCTCATTTACAAGTGAAATGTCACAAATTAAAACTTAAAACTAATACTGATCAGTTCTCTTTCTAATAACTATCGACTTAATCATACATATTTCACTAATATACCTTAACCCAAAAAAAAAAAAAGCAAAGGCTATGATTTCTTACTTTCTTAGGGGGTTGGATCTCCACACCTAAACTTTCCTCACCCCTTTTGTGACCACGCGACACGTGGCAGCAAGGAGGGATGGTGAGGCTAGATGAGGGTGCTGCCACGTGTCGCGCGGTCACGCGTCACTGCACCCCCTTGCGGTGAGTTGATCCTATCCCCTTTCCTAGAGTGATATGCCAATGAGTATGGAGACTTCAGGCATAGAGGTCAAACCATTTCAAGAAAAGCATCATATCACTTCATCAACTTCTTGATTCCAGTCTAATATTGCGTTTGTACTATATAGAATAATATTTACGTGAATTTTCTAAATCTATGTTCGGATTAATTCGCTTTTTAAGACTAACAAGTTGCAGACTGATTGGTGTAACGACTATACATCTGTGGCCTTGGAGCCATGGCAAATGATGTCTTGGATCCATTCTCGCCGCCACCGCCGACCCTTTCACACGACGGGCACATGGTTAAAGTGGCGGCCGGCAGCTGCATGTAGAATGGTTGTGCGAATTTGAGGGATTTTAGTTCTTGGAGTTCCTTGTGAAGCCTTTGGTTCTCATCCGTTAATGTTTCGCAGCATTTCTTCAAGAATTCACAGTCTACTTCTGTTTGCTTTAGCTTTGTCCTGGTTAAACAAGTAAAATAGACCTCATTATCCTATATACCTTGAGCCACATGATAAATTTTTTTTCCCAAAATCTTTTAACTTGAAAAAAACATAAACAAGAATACATAAAATCAGAACACGTGAGAAGTTACTCTCATGTCATAACTTATTTGTTATTCGGGTCGAAACATTATAACTAAAAATATATGTGTTAAAAGGTAAAGATTGCACGGGAAAAGTCAGTACACTCTCTCTGGTAATTTAACTTTTGTGCTTTCTTCGGATATGTCCAAAAACTAGATTGTTCCACATATGCTGGGTTAGAATTAGCATATATATCAGTCAAAATATTACATGATCTCATGTCTAATCTATCTAATTGATTCATATCTAGTGATATCATTATAAAAGACATCAGAATCAAACAGTAAACAAGATTCTCTTAATTAACTTACATGGTAAAACAAATATTTGTCAAAGTTCGTTAAATATAAGGTCTAATTTTACCCGAGAGATGCGATCGAATTAAATGGAACATAGGCAACTTGATATGCCATCAACTCGATAGGGTCATACACAAGGGACGTAACGCATGTTGAGAAAATGATATGCCATAATATGGAATAAAGAAAGAAAGATATGATACCTTGCCCTCCGATTCTGGAACCAAACTTCCACTTGTCGCGGCCTCAAATTGAGTTCTTTAGCCAGCTCTTGCTTTTGCTTCTGCAAATTCTACGCTTCAGAACCCTTTCTAAATTACTTACTCTACCATTTCCCAATCATTACAACAAAGTGTGATTTCACAGTCCTACAATTCTCATTTTCTTGACGAGGTACATAAGAGATTTTCTTCTATTTTACTAGTTCAATGGTTCGGACAACATGAAACTGTTAGATCATCCCAACTTTTTCCAAGATACTGGGGGTAAGAAAAACCTCTTGCAGAACTATAAAGAAATACACTTTCCCTCTTAATTTGTATTTAATTTAATTTCCCCTGCCTTTACATGTTTTAAAATTATATACTCTCTGTTTAAAAAATATTTTTACAATTTAAAAAAGTCAAACTATTTTAGTTAGCTTATTAATTAAAATAAACATCATACAAATATTAATCGATAAATAGTATAAAAACTTTAACCACTACTATTTATCATTTTTAGAAAGTAAAAACACTAGAGTATTTGTATTCACTCTCATGCAACCGAACTTCCTAAGGAAAAAAAAACTAACAAACAGATTTGACTTTTCAACCATACTACATCTATGTTACTGTGCTCCCACTTAATTATTAATCACGTAATACTTAAATTTTTATTCAATAAAACAGACACGAATATTACATCTAATCATAATAAAATTTACTGTGGAAGGATATATTACCGGATTGAGAGTACTATGATGCTTGAAGCTTTCTTCCAAAAGAGCAGACTGTATTTTAGTGAGCCTAAGCTTCTTCCTTCCATTAAGGCCATCATCATCTTCACTAATTCTTGAACAAACCCTTTCCATCTCTTCACTCCCACTCTCTCTCTCCCTTTTCATCACACTCACGTTTGAAAAAGACGATGCTCCACTATCTTGGCGACATAGATCACCATCATCAGAGCCCTTATTGCCCTCACCGTCATGATCGACCTTGTGGTAAGTCTCGCCGGGAAATCCTAGGGTCAAAGACGGCTCAAAGGCCACCGTTGACTGTTCCGGCTTTGTCACCGGCTTTTTTGGGGAGGTCTCATTGGCTGAAGGAAAACCTAAACCTAAAATAAGACCTGGGTTACCTATATTATCATCAAAACCCATCTAGATTTGTGGGGATGTTAGGAAAATGGGGAGAGTTTTGGTGTGGGAAAAGAGAGAAGCGAGGAGTTTATGTAGAGGTGATTTGCATAAAAGGCATGGAGCATGGGGAAAGGATGGAAGAGTGTTCGGAGGTATAATAATTACTATATGGTGAGAGAATGGGAAAACGATATTGTGATTTGTCGGGATGATGATGGGTGGATGGATGTCTATTTATGATTAGTCACTCGTACAGCTCCAAGGAACGGGATAGGATCTTCTCACCGCAAGGGGATGCGGTGACGTGTGATCGTGCGACACGTGGCAGCAAGAGGGGTGATGAGGTTAGATGCAGGTGAACCTCATCTAGACTCACCACTCCCATTGCTGTCACGTGTCGTGTGGTCACAAAGGGGGTGAGGAAAGTGGGAATGAAGTGATCCCAACCCCCAAGGAACTGTGTAGAGGATGTAAATTAGGATTCCACCGATTTCTTAGATTGGGTGACATCTTACGCAGTTACCCATACAAGATGCCCCACAAAACAGGCCTTTAGCCTAGCATCATAAGAACACACACTGTGCATGTCCCTGGATTCGAAATCATGAATTCTTAGTCAATTCTCAACCACCCAAGTATTAACTGTTTATGATTGATGATCAAAGGAATGAATGAGTACGGGGAAGAATATTGTAGGAAATGATGAAAAGTCCCTGAAACTCTTTTGACAAAAGGGTATTGTATGTTTTCTAGTATCTTTTAGTTCCGTTATGTTTTGCTTATTTTTATGTACTTTTTTAATGGGATAAAAGAATTCTTACATCACATAAAAAGATGATTCTGTTTAAAATAGGAAGATCGGTCCAGTATTTAAGATATGTTACGTAGAATTTCCTAGGGTGACCCTTTATAGTTGTAAAAATGGTATTTCTCTTGTATTAAAAATATTGTCCTATTTTAACTTTACAGTTTAAAAAAGTCAAACTTTGTGTACTGTTCTTTCTACCTACCATTGGTTGCTTGATTAAGTTAAAATATATAAATTATGTAAGCGATAATTGAAACTAATATTTTTTTAAGATATTATAAGTCAAGGAATGGAGCGAGGTTTATTAATAATTTTATTACCATCAACAATAAGTAATAGGTATGGCAACAGTCACTCTTGGTTCAATAGTATATATAGAAGATAAGATGATATGTATTGAAACGGGACAACAAATATAGACAGTTTAAAGGCATCATTATTTTCTTAACATGTATAAAATACAAATAAATAATTTGAAACAGTCTGAAATAGGAATCTGAATATTCTTTTAGAGCAAAAGGTACAGCGCATGTGTACTATGTATTTGTCTTTGTGTATGTACATGTATGTAGCGTATAGATGTGCATTCATATTTCTCTATCAGGTTCTTCTGTTTTACTGTGTATGTTAACATGCTTTTAACTAATACCATCTATTATGTAAATAAAGGAGAAGTAATTGTTAGATCATGTTGAGTTTTGATGATTGCATATTTTGGCACATTGAACAATCCATTAGGCGCTTCATGTGTGTTGTTTGAAGTCAGAATACTTCGAACGCCTACATTAGGCCGCTTAATTACCTTGGTGGAGTCAAGTACACTTCGAACGCCTAGATTAGACGCTTTATGTGAAGTGTCTGGACATGCGAACACTTCGAACGCCTAGATTAGGCGCTTCATGTGAGTGTTTGTAAAACAGGACACATTGAACGCCTGATTAGGCGCTTTATGTGACCTGTTGAAAAAGTGCGAACACTTTTGAACGCCTCTTTAGGCGCTTTATGCAGTCCACCCATGCCAAAAGTACTTTTCCCCTGGCTGGGCACGTACTCCTAAGTACTTCTCTGAGTAAACGTCAGAGTTAGTTCGAACAAGCGTGAAGTGGCACATTAAGCGCTTCATGTGACTTCGAACGCCTTAAGAAGCCCACATTAGGCGCTTGATGTGACTTCGAACGACTGTTCTCTTTCACATCAAGCGCTCAATGTCACATCGAACGCCTGTGCTTTTGCACATTAGGCGCTTCATGTGACCAACGTTACAAAGGTCTTGAACTTCACTTTTTAACATTAGTTGACTCTTTGTACCCTCTCTTTTTAGTGTCTTTTTTGCAGGCTTCTCTCTGTTGAAGTTTCTCAGGTTTCCTTTCCTTGGCATTCATTTTGAAATCTCTCCAAGAATGTTGCTACATGCCAAAGGGAGATCTCCAATGATGAGGACTCACCAACACATGATGCCAAAACCCATTAAGTCAGTGCAGAGGGTTTCAAACGGGAAGAAACTTTGAAGTTGATAAAATAGGGTTTCTTCCACATTCTTCTCCAACTTTCTACTACACAAGCTCTCAAGTTCTCTCAAGCTCAAGCTCTCAAAATATTTGTAATCTTTGTATATCTTTACTTTATTGTTGAGAGTGATTATTGTAAGAAGAAGAGTCTTCTTCTTGGTGAGATTTTCTGTGAGAGATTTTGGTAGATTGTTGGTCAAGGAGCAAGGGTGCTTCTTGTTTGAGATCTCTAGACTTTGAAGGGTTAGTTGATAGTGTGTGGTGCACTATTCTCCCTACAAGATTTCTTTGAGGGCAAAGAAGATCTTTGGAGGCTAGACTTCAAAGGGTTAGATTTCTTGGTTGTGGTCTAGGCAAAGTGCCTAGTTTTCTGTTTTCTGGATTTTGTTCTTTGTTTGTTGTTTCCCCCAAAAGAAATAACAACCCCATTTCAAAATCCTTCTTGTGAAACATCAAGAAGGTAGAGGAGTAGAGTCATTTGACTTGAACCTCTATACATACTTGTGTTCTTTATTTTCTTGTAAGTCTTTATTTCTTCAAAAGAACACACCCAAGTATTGGTTGCACTTCAAAACGAAAAAATAGCCATAAAATATCCATACTTGGTGAACACACTATTCAACCCCCCCCTTCTAGTGTGTTCTAAGGGACCTAACAATTGGTATCAGAGCCTCATCTTGCTTATTTGAGTCCAAATACAAGATTTGATCATTTCTAGTATGGATCCCTTTGTTTTTGATGATTTGGGTTCTCCTACTGCTGAAACCTCCAGAAGAAGGAGGCAGGCCTCTGTTGATGAGGATGTGAGTTCTCCTTCTGCTGATATTTCCAGAAGAAGGAGGCAGGAAACCCTATTCCCTTCTATCTCAAATGTTCATGTTAAAGTTCCCATGTTTGACCCTTTAAACTACCCACTGTGGAAGTCAAACATGGAAACGTACTTGCGTTCTTGTTCTCACAGAATATGGGTTGAGGTCTCAAAAGGATCTATGATTCCCATTGATATTGATGATCCTTACCCGGAGGAGGAGTTCCAGTTGGCCATAAATAGCAAGGCTCTTGCTATTTTAAATAGCTCTCTTCCACAAATGAGAGAGCTCAGATTCAAGGTGTCCAATCCGCACATGAGGCTTGGACAAAGCTTGAGATGATCCATGAAGGAACTTCTCAAGTAAGAAAGGCCAAAAGGAGACAGTTGATAAAACAATTTTACAACTTCACTGTCCCCAAAGGTGAAAAGATTGAAGAGTCCATCCAAAGATTCACCAAACTTGTCAACCTTCTCAAAGCGGTTGGCAAGAAGATAGAACAAGAAGATTTAAACCATTGCTTCCTAAACAGTTTAGGAAGAGAATGGAATGCAAAAGTTACGGCCATTGAGGAGTCCAAGGATCTTGAAACAATCACCTTGGACGAGTTATACGGGAATCTCATCACTTATGAGATTCATTTAGATGCACAAGAAAAGAATGATCCTATTCGCCAATCTTCAAAGGCGTTGGTCGTAGAGTCGGAGGACTCGAATGATGAAGTCAGACTTCTTGTCAAAAGATTCCGACGTATTGCCAAGAAAAAATGGTGACGAAGCAAGGAGATTCGTCAAGGAAAGATACCCCAAGGACAAGGTGAAGGACCAAGAGAATAAATGCTACAAATGTGAGAAGCTTGGTCATTTCATGAAGGATTGTCGGGTGAAAGAGCCGCAACTCAAAGACAAGAAGGCCATCTACCAAAGGAAGAAGGCTTTGCAAGCGGAGGTAGCCCATTGGGAGAGCTTTCTTTCCGGATCCGAAAGCGACAATGGCGATAGAGATGATCTTGCACTCACGGGGGTGGTGGAAGATGATCTCGACAAGGAGTTCTTTGCACTAATGGCCATCGACGATGACAAGGAGGTATGCAATATTTCATCTCATTATAAATTTATTGATGAACGAGATGATTTAATACAAGAAAATGATCTCCTTGATTTAAAATATCAACGTGTCAAGAAAGAGTTTAGAGCATGCATAAATGAGTACAATGACACGTTAGAGAATCACATTGCATTGCAACTTGAGCATGACATATTTTTAACTATGCATGTGATTGCACTTGAAGAGAAACATGATTTGATGAAATCATGTGCTCAAGCCCTTGAGGATAAGAAAAATGATTCAAGGGTAGGTGCTAAAGAGATAAAGAATAAAGATGCATCTAGGCCAAGCATGAAAGTCAAACCTAGTGTCATGTATGCATCTAAGAAGGGAAATAAAAAGGAACAAGCACAAGTGATCAAGGAGTCTAAAACCTCCTTGAAGAAGCAAAGGCACATGCCTAAACAAAAGGCTAATGCACCAAAGGTATCACAACCTTTGGTCCATGTTGTGAAACAAAAACCTTCTACTATTCCAAAGAAGGTGGTTCCTAAGAAGGAAACACGACATGTGCCAATGCACAATCATTCGCACAAGCATGCACCAACACACAAGCATACTCCTACATGTTTTTATTGCAATAGGAAAGGTCATGTAGAGAGAGTATGTAGAGCTAAGAATAATAAGAATCTTGTGTGGGTGCCGAAGGCGAGATGAAGGTAACTAACCTTCAAGGACCCAAAATAAAAAGGGTACCAACTTCATATGGTTCTTTTGTAGGCCCTAGCACTCAATGGAGAAAGCGAAGACAAGAAGGTCAAATGGGTCGTGGACAGTGGGTGTTCCAACCATATGACGGAAGACAAACGTCTCTTCCATAGACTCACTATGCAAGACGGAGGAGTTGTCCACTTTGGCGGTAGCAAAGGCCAAATCAAAGGACATGGTATTGTGGGTAACGATTCCTTCTCTCTTAGTGATGTCTTATATGTTGTAGGTCTTAAGTTTAACTTGATAAGTGTCAGTCAACTTTGTGATGCTAATTATGAGGTAACGTTTTTGAAAACAAAGTGTGTTGTGAAAAAGGAAGAAAAGATGTTATTTGAGGCTTTGCGTTTCAAAAATATTTACAAAGTTAGCATCAATGATTTGGTTTCTCAAAATGTATCGTGTCTAGTTGCTAAGAATGATTTGACGCAACTATGGCATAGACGTCTTGGACATGTATGTTTCAAAACATTTAAATTTATTTGCGAAAATGAAAAAAGTCCGAGGCCTTCCAAAAATGAGTTTTGAAAATAATGACTTATGTGACACTTGTCAAAAGGCGAAACTTGTGAAAACAAGTTTCAAACCCAATACAAATATTTCCACCTCCAAGCCCCTACAATTGCTTCATATGGATTTGTATGGGGATGTTGGAACAAGAAGCTTGGGTGGCAAACATTACACCTTCGTGGTTGTAGATGACTATACTCGTTATACGTGGGTGATGTTTCTTGCTAACAAAAGTGATGCATGTAGTGAGTTTATAAGTCTAAGTAAACGATTGGAAAATCATGTGGGTGACACTATCAAAACCATCCGTAGTGATCGTGGTGGTGAGTTCGATGGTGGTTTCGAAAGGTTTTGTGTATCCAAAGGATACTCTCATGATCTTTCGGCACCTAGAACTCCTCAACAAAATGGTGTGGCCGAACGGAAAAATAGAACTCTACAAGAAATGTGTAGAGCAATGTTAAACGAGTTCGGTTTGCCCAAGTATTTTTGGACCGAAGCGGTTAATGCCGCTTGCCATGTGATCAATCGTGTCTATTTGAGACCATACCTAAATGTGACACCCTATGAGCTTTGGAATGGAAAAGTTCCCAACATTGGGTATTTCAAAGTCTTTGGTTGCAAGTGTTTTATACTTAATACCAAAGATACTTTGGACAAACTTGACCTCAAAGCGGATGAAGGTATCTTTTTAGGTTATGCCTCAAATAGTAAAGCATTTCGTGTTTTCAACAAAAGGAGTCAAAAGGTGGAAGAATCAATCCATGTTAAGTTTAATGAGTCACTTAGTGATGAACCTAAACTTAATGAGGATTGTGTAGAGGATGAAGATGTGACTCCTCAAGAAGAAATTCTTGAGGATATTCCTATGGTTGTTCCTCAACGAGAAATCGTTGATGATCCTCCAAATGGAAACATCTTCGTTGACTTGAGAGTTGAACCTCTCGAAGGCACTCCTCCACCTTGTGTAAATGAACTTAGTGAGTCACGTAGAAGTGTCTCCTCTACTCATGTTAATTCACAAAATGTAGAAAATGCATCACAAATTCCGGAACATGAGGTTCATGATGATAATGAAGGTTCATCTCTTCCGGAACATGATCAAGAGGAAGTTGGAGGTGATATCTCAAATCTTCCTAGATCATTTAAGCATAAAGTTCTCACCCTCAAGAGTTAGTCATAGGTGATTTAAATAGAGGTATCACCACACGAAGGCAATATAGAGAGAATGCATTTGTCTCTCTTATAGAGCCTAAAAATATTAAAGATGCACTTCTTGATGAAAATTGGATCTTGGCTATGCAAGAAGAATTAAACCAATTTGAAAGAAGTGATGTTTGGGAGTTAGTTCCCAAACCAAACGATCATCCTATTATTGGTACGAAATGGGTCTTTCGTAACAAGATGGATGATCAAGGTAATGTCACTAGAAACAAGGCTAGGTTAGTTGCTCAAGGACACCGTCAAGAAGAAGGTATTGATTTTGATGAGACATTTGCACCCGTAGCACGACTTGAAGCTATTAGAATGTTATTAGCATATGCTTGTTATAGAGATTTTACACTTTACCAAATGGATGTTAAATCCGCATTCTTGAATGGTGTTATTCAAGAGGAAGTGTATGTTGCACAACCTCCCGGGTTTGAATGTCATGATTCACCACATCATGTCTTCAAACTTAAAAAGGCTCTTTACGGCCTCAAACAAGCTCCAAGAGCTTGGTACGAGAGGTTAAGTACTTTTCTTCTTAATAATGGTTTTTCAAGAGGTAAAGTTGACACTACTTTGTTCATAAAAGAACAAGGTAGGAATCATTTAATTGTTCAAGTATATGTTGATGATATTATTTTTGGTGCTACTAACAATTGTCTTTGTGAGCAATTTGCTAGTCTTATGCAAGGTGAGTTCGAGATGAGCATGATGGGTGAGCTAAATTATTTCCTTGGATTACAAATCAAGCAAACCAAGGATGGTGTGTACATTTCCCAAGCCAAATACACAAGAGACTTGCTCAAAAAGTACAATTTTGGTGAAGGAAGAGAGGTGAACACTCCTATGAGCACAAGTGCAAAGCTTGACAAGGATGAAAAGGGAAAACATGTCGAGGTAACCTTGTATCGTGGCATTATAGGTAGTCTACTTTACTTAACGGCTAGTAGACCCGATATTTTACATGCGGTATGCTTATGTGCTAGATTTCAAAGTGATCCTAGGGAGATGCATTTTATTGCGGTAAAACGCATCCTTAGATACCTTAGAAGTACTTTGAAATTTGGTTTATTTTATCCTAAGAATGCATGTTTTGATTTAAGAGGTTATTGTGACTCCGATTATGCGGGGAGTCTAGTTGATAGAAAGAGCACCTCCGGAACTTGTCAGTTTCTTGGAGATTGTCTCGTTTCTTGGTACTCCAAGAAACAAAACAGTGTGTCTCTCTCTACGGCGGAATCCGAATATGTGTCGGCCGCCTCGTGTTGTGCACAATTGCTGTGGATGACTAACACGTTAAATGATTATAACATTCACTTCTCAAAGGTGCCAATTTTGTGTGATAACACGTCCGCCATAAATATTGCACAAAATCCCGTCCAACATAGTCGGACCAAGCACATTGAAGTGAGGTATCATTTCATCCGTGACTGTGTACAAAAGAACTTGGTAAGTGTAGAATTTGTTGGTACACATGACCAACTTGCGGACATTTTCACGAAACCCTTGCCTAGTGATGTATTCTTATCTATAAGAAGTAGGTTGGGGTTGCTCAATATGGGTTGACAAAACTATCTTGAGTTTTGAGCATGAAAATTTCAAAAATTTTCAATATCAGTAGACATAAAGCGCTTTATCTCAAATTGTTCAGGCGTTCGATGTTACATCAAGCGCCTGATGCTAAGGATGTCACTCGTTCGAAGTGACATCAGGCGCTTTATTAGGTCGTTCGATGTAGGATTAAGCGCTTTATCTGAGTGTGTTCACTCGTTCGAAGGATCATTAAGCGCTTAATCCTCCTTTTCACAGTCGTTCAATGTGACATTAAGCGCTTCATACATATTTGTGAAGTCGTTCGATGTCACATTAGGCGCTTTAACCCTATTCTTTCACTATCTTTTCGCCGCCTCTTCAGTTTTTTCGCGCCATTCAAGGACCATCAATTCACAGCCGCCTCTTTCTCTTCCCTCTCTCTCACGTCTGCCTCTTCCTCTTCCCCATACAATCCAACTTTTCATCTTCTTCCTCACTCCTCTCTCTCCCACTCTCCCACTTCTCCCTTACCTCCCTCTCCACCATTACTCCACTAACTCTTCATCTTCCTCCCTTCACCCTTTAAAATCCAACCTCTCCTCTTTCTTCCTTCTTCACTCGTATCTTCATCATTTCCTCTAATCTTCAAGACCCCTTCTCCTCAAACTCCTCCAACAATGGCTTCTGCTGGTCCTTCAAAACGCCCCAAGATCCCAGAAGCGAAAAACAACGGCTGGACAAAGCATTGTCGAGCCTCCTGCAATCATAACCATCCGTGAAGGGCTTACCAAGGACAACTTTCCTTGGTTGAAGAAGTTTGAGCCCGACATCAAGAAACCTCCACGCTCTATTGATAAAGGGGTTCACGTTTCCTACCATTCCTGCATGCTATACCAGGAGTGGGTAGCAAACAACCGTCTGATCATCCCTCTGAAGCTGCTCAACCTCAGCAACGTGCCTGAGACGAGCAGTGCACTGGAAATTGTTCCTTTCCTGGAACACCAAGGCTGGACATCCCTTTGGTCCAGACTTGACATGCAAAAATTCTCCCGCGAGCACACCCGGCTGTTCTACTCCAATCTGTGGGTCACCCCACAATCTGAGTCTCAACCTTTCTCTCTCAACTACTTCGTTGATGGTACTCCTCTTAGCTTCACTGTCCCTGAAATCTGTGAAGTTTTGCGTATCAGAAATGAGGGCTTGACAGATTCTCTGTATTTGACTGGAGTTCCAAATACGGCGTCCCCGAGCAGGACGTTAAATTTGATTTGGGGTACTACCCCTCTAAAAAGACTCAGAACATGCCGTTGGTGGATCGCATTCTGCTCGCGGTTGTCACCTACTGCATCAATGGTAAGGCCACTAGAAATCCCAGTAACATGGATTTCTATGTCTCTTACCGCCTCAAGCACCTTACTCAACTGAATCTGGCCTGGATCATCATCGAAGTCATGTTTGCGGCCCTTCGAAAGGGGTCCAAAGCTCTGCCTTTTGCCAACATTGTCACGATTTTGCTCAAATCCAAAGGCATTGTTATTAATGATGATGATTTGTCCACCGTTGCCAAATCCGATCTTTATGATCACTATAACATCGCCTAGGCCGTTGACTCGCAGAAAAGGAAAGCCACCACTATTCCTGACGATGATGAGGTCGAAGAAGGACCTCCTGATGCCACGGGTGGTAGTGATTCCTCGGAATTACTATCACGCATTGCTGCCCTTGAACAAACCGTTCAGCAGTTGCATCTTCGTGATGCTGAGCATGAAGCTCGGCATGCGCGAAATGAACTGCGCATGACTGCATTTCGCAATGCATTCATGCAGATCAGTCCATGGGCCCTTCCTCCTAATTTTGATGATTTAGGGGGAGAAGGTGGTGGTGGTGGTGGTGGTGGTGATGGTGCTGGTGGAGGTGCTGGTGATGCTGCTGGTGGTGCTGGTGGATCCATGGGTGGGTTCACGGATTTTGCCGCTAGCGGAGGTTTTGGTTTTAGTGGTTTTACACCACCAAGTGGTGGTGCTATGTAAATTTTTTTATATTTGTTGGTGTTAATTGTTTTTCTGCAATTATTGAATGAAATTTTTATAACTTGAATTTATTGTTGATGTTCATTAAAATTGTTTCATCATTTCATTCAAGTTATTTCTTTTTCATTGCACTTAGTGAGGGGGAGCATATATTAAGGGGGAGCTTTGTTAAGTTATGCATATTGTGAAATCATCAAAAAGAGGGAGAATGTTAGATCATGTTGAGTTTTGATGATTTGCACATTTTGGCACATTGAACAACCCATTAGGCGCTTCATGTGTGTTGTTTGAAGTCAGAATACTTCGAACGCCTACATTAGGCGCTTAATGTACCTTGGTGGAGTCAAGTACACTTCGAACGCCTAGATTAGGCGCTTTATGTGAAGTGTCTGGACATGCGAACACTTCGAACGCCTAGATTAGGCGCTTCATGTGAGTGTTTGTAAAACAGGACACATTGAACGCCTGATTAGGCGCTTTATGTGACCTGTTGAAAAGTGCGAACACTTTGAACGCCTCTTTAGGCGCTTTATGCAGTCCACCATGCCAAAAGTACTTTTCCCCTGGCTGGGCACGTACTCCTAAGTACTTTCTCTGAGTAAAAGTCAGAGTTAGTTCGAACAAGCGTGAAGTGGCACATTAAGCGCTTCATGTGACTTCGAACGCCTTAAGAAGCCCACATTAGGCGCTTGATGTGACTTCGAACGACTGTTCTCTTTCACATCAAGCGCTCAATGTCACATCGAACGCCTGTGCTTTTGCACATTAGGCGCTTCATGTGACCAACGTTACAAAGGTCTTGAACTTCACTTTTTAACATTAGTTGACTCTTTGTACCCTCTCTTTTTAGTGTCTTTTTTGCAGGCTTCTCTCTGTTGAAGTTTCTCAGGTTTCCTTTCTTGGCATTCATTTTGAAATCTCTCCAAGAATGTTGCTACATGCCAAAGGGAGATCTCCAATGATGAGGACTCACCAACACATGATGCCAAAACCCATTAATGTCAGTGCAGAGGGTTTCAAACGGGAAGAAACTTTGAAGTTGATAAAATAGGGTTTCTTCCACATTCTTCTCCAACTTTCTACTACACAAGCTCTCAAGTTCTCTCAAGCTCAAGCTCTCAAAATATTTGTAATCTTTGTATATCTTTACTTTATTGTTGAGAGTGATTATTGTAAGAAGAGGAATCTTCTTCTTGGTGAGATTTTCTGTGAGAGATTTTGGTAGATTGTTGGTCAAGAAGCAAGGGTGCTTCTTGTTTGAGATCTCTAGACTTTGAAGGGTTAGTTGATAGTGTGTGGTGCACTATTCTCCCTACAAGATTTCTTTGAGGGCAAAGAAGATCTTTGGAGGCTAGACTTCAAAGGGTTAGATTTCTTGGTTGTGGTCTAGGCAAAGTGCCTAGTTTTCTGTTTTCTGGATTTTGTTCTTTGTTTGTTGTTTCCCCCAAAAGAAATAACAAACCCCATTTCAAAATCCTTCTTGTGAAACATCAAGAAGGTAGAGGAGTAGAGTCATTTGACTTGAACCTCTATACATACTTGTGTTCTTTATTTTCTTGTAAGTCTTTATTTCTTCAAAAGAACACACCCAAGTATTGGTTGCACTTCAAAACGAAAAATAGCTATAAAATATCCATACTTGGTGAACACACTATTCAACCCCCCTCCCCCTTCTAGTGTGTTCTAAGGGACCTAACAGTAATAAGTGCACATTTGTAATTATAAATGTTATTCCTTAATTTAATATTTGTATGCGGATGAAAACATGTAAGGCTGCGCACATCAGATCGCAAAGCAATTCGATTTTTTTTTTCCAGACTTTATACAAACTCGGGAGCCTAACGCATTGGAAACGCCTATTTTATCATGAGGAAAACATGAAAACCGAACTCATAAAGAGAGTGATTCATCTACCAGCTGCCACTCTACCACGTACCTATTTTTTCTACTATAAGTTTATTGTTTATTTTTCCAAAATTTTTTAGTCAGCATTTGCATAGACCCTTCTGAAGATAGATAAATTTCTCTGTAGAGGTCCAGATTCAATTATAACATCGAATGATTCGGTTAAGGAGGTCGATAAAAAAAATCTGACACGATAAGTTGTAGTTATAATTAATTTAATTGCCATGCTCAGGAGCCATATCTGACCAACCAGGGGTAGCAAAAATTTCAAAAAATAGGTCAGTGTGTTAGTGAGAGAATTTAGTAAATACAAATAGGATGCTTCCGATATTAAAATAGCAATAAGCGTGTATATGCCCATATAATGCAAAACAAAGACAAAAACAACAAAAAGTGCAAAGTCAACATAAAACGTAAATATTATCTAAGGCTCTAAATATATTCTAAGGTGTCCCTATATCCTGCCTAAACCTCGTTAACATTAATCTTCTGCCTCCAAACTCCTATATATCCTAGACCATGTCTTCAGAGAATTGCAAATCTATTAAGCCATGCATAATTCATTTATGAAATAATTTAATATTGTTTCCCAAATGCTTTCCTGTTTGTGTCCTACTAATAATCCGTACGTGCACTTGGAGAAGCTAATTGAATAATGCATCGTCACTTCCACCATAATAATAATAATAATAATAATAATAATAATAATAATAATAATAATAATAATAATAATAATAATAATAATAATAATAATAATAATACAGCGTGAGCATAGATGATAAGGTGCAACGTGATGAGGCACAATTACCCTAATAAAAACAAGATTATCCACCCAATTTTCTCATTTGTTTTGTCACTTTCCATTTCCAACGTCTTCCTCTGCAGAAAACTACTATTTGACAAACATGAATTTTTATTTTACTACATATAAGTCATGACATAGATTATTAACTGACAACTTACTTTAATAAATAAATTGGCATACACTGTTACAATCATGCACGCTGATGCCAATTCTTCTTGGTAGCATACGGAATCGTTACATCAGAGTGCTTATAAGTATCCCACTTTTATTTTTTTCTTTCTTTTGCTTTTCTCTTTTGTGTGATGTGTGTCTGTGTTAAAATGACGATCCATTTCTCGTACATCAATATCAACAATAGTTGTGACAAATGAAATATTAACTGACATTATGCACGTCAAACATCAATACATTTGATAGATCGGGAATGATAATTCTTCACTTTTCTTATAAATACACAATCTCTTGTTTAAGATCTCTTGTTTGATCAACAATCAATAATAAATGATGAGAACAAATCAATTGTATAAAAAATGTAATTTAAAAAAAGACTCTCTCGATGCATTAGGCTTCCGCGTTTGTGCATGGTTCGGGGAGGGTTGCTTCGCAATCTGATGCACGCAACCTTATCCTACACTTTGTGCAAAAGACTGTTTCTGCGGCTCGAACATGTGACTTCTAAGACACAAAGCAGCAAACTTTCCAGTTGCTCCACGGATCGCCCTATTAATTTATAAAAAAATATATATATTTATTTTTGGGCGTAATGGAAAATGTTTTATGCTTTTGAGCCAAAGGGGAAAACGGATTCAACGGGAAGCTATTTAATGAATGCATTTCCCCCAGGATGAGAGTAGTTTCCCTTTTTTTTCACTAGCTTGCATATCAACATGTCATTTATATAGCGCGATATAAATCTAATATGTTACAATGATTAAAATAAATACGCCATGACACTAATCAATGTCTAGCGATGTATTATATACGTGGATTCTCTTGCAGCCGTCAATCAATTAACTTCAGCCTACTAAATAATACTAGGTGATTCAAACTGCGGGGAGGTGAATGAGATCTTCTCACCTCCAAATGTCTCACCTCCATTCTCATCGTCCATCACGTGACAGTCACTCTTCTTCGTGCACTTCTTCCTCATCACCCTCTCATCTAGCATCACCATATCCTTCTGTTGCCACAAAACGAACGGTGAAGATGAGGTGAGAGATTTGAGAGTGAGGAGGTACCATTCTACCGGAGAGTGCGTGACATTTACTTAAAACTTACGCATTCAATGTATGAGGTGTTGAAATTATTGATGGAGTATGCAGTGATAACCCTAGCTTGCACTAGAAAATAGGAATAATGTCCAAAGCTAATGCTTTAGGCACCACTATCTCAATAAGTCCTCATGTTGCTCAGAATCTCACCAATAACGGTTTCCCTTTTTGTTCACATAATTCACTAAACACAAAAACAGGATTAGTTTTCTCCACTTTTTTCAATAACATAATCACGTATTAAAGACGATGTATGAATAATAAACAAATAAAAGTTAATACGTAAAATTGAAGTTAGAAATACATTTTATAATCAGTCAATACATCTATCTCAAGAAAATAATAATAATCAATCAATGTATCCAATGGTATCTTTCTGACTAATCAAATTTTTCAAGAGGATTATTGTTGGATTTGGTTGTTTGACTTATTTATGTACTTATTCATGTTATATATTTGTAATGTGTGGACAAAATCCCCTCAAATTAAACTCAGTGTAGTGTTGCATCATCTCTTTTTGTAAACGTATGCACATGGTTCGTCGGACCATGTAAATTTTATCTTCGATCTTTATTGTTTTCGTATTTCTTTTTGTTTTCCATTATGCAATAATTATGAAACTGAGAAGGATGAAGTATCATTAAAATAATAATATATGAATATTGCCCAACCAAGTCTTATAAATCATATACACAGGATAGATAATATAACGTTTACATCCACCTTTTAACAATGAAATTGCGTCTGACCGTTACATTGAAACGGCCGAATGATATAGTTAAAATTGAAGTATTAATACGAAACAAGATACTCTTGCGTTTGAGACCTTCGTTGACTTGGAGGAATCCCATTAAAATTTTTATGACATGACCAATTTAACTTTAATATGTTGTGGGTTCTAAAGGCACCGGAGGAATCAAATTATGAGCCGCACGTAGGGGGGTTGTGTCTGCCATGAGTGGCCGAATGATGCCAATAATAAGTTGACCTAGAGACTCAATTAAATAAAAGATACGATGATGTAAAACATCTTTTTCTATAGTCTGGATCCTCTCATGTAAGATGTACGATGAAAAATTACTTTGCGCTATACGTCTAGTAAAAAAATTATAAGATCAAGTAAATGACTTCAGCTAATCATGAAAACGATAAACGATGAAGATGGTAAAGTAATCTCATCTATTTAGAAACGATAAACGATGAGGATGGTGAGATGATCTCACCTGTTTTTTCCCCTAATTGTTTCCCTTTCCTTTTTATATGTTTTTCTCCCAAATTAAATTTAAAATTTTCTTTCCCTTCTCTAATCAAAACGTGGAATCCGATCCAGCAGCACAAACAAACTTGTGGAGGATTCTCAAGAGCGTAACCTAAAAAGACTCAGGTTGATATCTCCTCATCCCCATTTTCTTCACTCCTTTGTGACCGCGCGAGACGTGGCATCAAGGGAGGGTGGTGAGGCTATATGAGGGTGACCCGCATCTAGCCTCACCACCCTCTCTTGCTACCACATGTCGTGCGGTCACGCGTCACCGCACCTCCTGCGGTGAGGGGATCCTATCCCAAAAGACTCACTCAAGTTTCACACCACCAACGTTTTCTTCGAATTTACCTAATCATACATTTGGAACCACAACGAAAGACCTCAAGTGAACAAGGATCGAATATTTTAATTTGGTACGAAATCTTCCACGTGTCAAATGCTCATCTTTGTATAGCATCCAATCGTAATATAATGGATATTCTTCAATCTTACTGATGAGTTATATTACCGACTGATTAATTTCACATGCATGCACATGTAATGATTTTATTCTAAATTGGGAAGCACATATGGCTATATATGAAATTTAAGTAGGTAAAATCAATTTGTGTTTATTATTTTTGACAAACAATAATAAAGGTTAAAAGTTAAATTTAATACTGTCGAACTTATAACATCCTTAGGCTTGATATCTAAGGCGTTACGTCACACAAAATCAGTATCTTGCATGTCTCATGAAAAGGAACCATGGGCAATAAATTTCAATATTGTATTGTGATGCTAGCGTTTTCATTTTCAATGGGGGTGAAGAACACATTTTTCCTTTGACTTTAGAATATGATGGAATAAAGCAAAATGACTCACTAAATTGGCTGAGCTTCTTATATTGTGAAGTAGCAGTTGATCGACAGACACAATTTTCATTATGGGTAATCAGGAAACAACTTCTGTGTATTTCTAACACATGGTTATAATTACGTATATTTGAATCTTCCATACCACGCCATATACGAGAGTCTCTAAAGTAATGAAATAATATTATTGTTGTTATATTATATTAAAAAGTCAAAATAAATTTATACTTTGAGATTGAAATAGAATTATTGGAGGATAAGGTTCTCGTTCACTATGTAGTTTGAGTTCCTTTCTTTAAGGGCAGCCGACCAAAGTTGATCACAATATTAGGTATTCTTATTGTTTGTGCCCTCTTTAGCTTTTGGTTGGTTGGACAAGTTGCTTTGTTGGGTACACTTCTCATAATTGGCATTGACTTATTATGCATCTTAGTTTCTATGAATATAGTAAAAGGTTGAATCTCAACCAATATGGGTCCATGTCACACCCAGTCCCAAATGTAGTGTAGGGATGTAAATCAGGTACCCAACAGCCCGCTAGCAGGAACTTGGTAATTTACACAGTAGTCTGCATAAGGAGGCACCAGCACTGCAGGCAAGCCTACATGCCAAGAAAGCTCCCACACTATGCACTTGCTGGGAAGGGGCTCTCTTGCCTTTGACAAGAATTGAACCCCTGACCTCCTTTTCGAGAACTTCTGTCTGGAGCCAGTTGGACTATGTCCTGGGGACATAATATAGTACACTATATATAATGGTTCACAAAAAATGCACATTAAGATTAATGGTTCACAAAAAATGCAAACAAACAAAACAAAACAAAAATAGAAAACTACAAAATTTACGAAATACTTGACCTGATAAAATTCTAATGGATCCAATTGGACTCTTTACTAAGTAATTCATAAGGCTTACACACAAAGGGAGAAGACGACCAATTATCAAGAGAATAAGCTATAGAAAAAGTCCATTTAGGGCTTGAAAGTGAGAGGAATGTTGTTGTATATAGACATTGGTAATACCAAATATGAAATTTTCGTGTTCTACTTTTTTTTTCTTAGTTTTTTAAGCAAAAGAAAAAAGAAGAAAACAAACATGTATATAGAGACTTTCAATGAAGTAATAATGAATGGAAGATAATAATGGGCAAGGGAACGCCTTTTAGTTCTGAAAATAACATCATTGGACTTAGAAAAATAAAAGCATCACTGCTTGCGTTATAAAGTAGAGATGCATAAAGTTTCTCAAATTATAAAAGAATTTTCCATTGGTATTAATTCTTGAAAGGTATGAATCATGTTTTGATCATTTTATCCATCAAATTCTTGTCATCATTCCAAAGTTAAAAGTTATGGCGTTGGGTTCCCCCAATTTCAGTTGAAAACTTCAAATTTTAATTGTGGACAAAAAAAAAGATGTTATTGGATAGCGGCTTAAAAAATAAAAGTTAATTTCTTGGATGCGAAAGGTGAAATTTTTGGATGCGGAGATTTCTAAGATTCGTGAATGATGCAAATTGGGAATATCAAAAATTAATTTCTACTCTTACGTGTGAAGATATGGGAGCCATCATGGACCAGTTTTACTTTTTCCTTTATACTAAAAAGGAAGAAAGATAATTTTTGAGATTAAAACCTTCCAATCAGAATTTGTTTGTCTATATAATTGGTCTTTATGTTATCTTTTTTCCTTAAATAAATCAAACTAATTTATGAATTTGTACATCTGAATCGCGTAAGTACATATACATACCTATGTTGAGGGGTTTCTTCACTAAGGGTATGTATAAGTTTGGAGGAATCCAAACCCATAAACGCTGTTTGTTTGTTAAAACTGAAGGTATGTGTTTCGGATTGATATCTGAGTATTTGTTAATGAATATCATTTTTTTAATATACTATTTCCCCTCATCTATCAATGTGGTGAAATGAGGGGTATGAGGTCATGCTGTTTGTTTGTTAAAATTGAAGGTATGTGTTTCGAATTGATATCTGAGTATTTGTTAATGAATATCATTTTTTAATATACTATTTCTCCTCGTCTATCAATATGGGGAAATGAGGGGTATGAGGTTCGAACTGGTCAACATCGGCCGCCGGCCGCTATTCAGGTCGATCAAATTTTTCCAGCCGCCCAGTTTCGATATCCATTTCAATTTCGATACGTTCCAAACAAATCATTGACAATCATACCTATTTCCACTTCAATATCAAACAAATATGATTCTTACGTTCAAACTCATATATTATCAAACCCATACAATGTCATATTCATTCCGATTCCGATTGTGGTGTACAAGTACTAACCAAACGCTGCTAAGTGCTTTCAGTTTTGGATAAAAAAAAAGTCCAGCTTGTAAAGTTCTGATGTGTAAATTAGTGTCGGCATGTGAGCATGAAAACTAAAGAAATAAAAGGAGTGATTTGTCTATCTGCTGCCACGCTACAACATACCTAATTTATTTGTTTGTTGGTTAACTTATATACATTGCTCAACTTTTCAAGACTTCCGGAATCATCGATTCTTCTTTATTACAATCAATAATTTAGGGTCTTTTACCTTTGAAGATAATCTAGGACTCCTCTAATCTTCTTTTCTTGCACCTTTTTTTCCCTCCTAAGTTATGCTCCAATAGCATGCATGGCTGCTTTACTTTGCTCGTTTGTTTATTGGGGGTGTTTTTCCTGTACCCCCACTTTCCTCATCCCTTTTGTGACCGCGCGACACGTGGCAGCAAAGGGGTGGTGAGGCTAGATGAAGGTCACCTCCATCTAACCTCACCACCCCCTTGCTGCCACGTGTCGTGCGGTCATGCGTCACCGCACCTCCTTTGCGGTGAGGGGATCCTATCCCGTAAGCTAAGCTACATCATCCATTATAACATTTGCTTCATCTAATGCTGCAGAAAGTTGTCTAATCTATTCGTGCTAATTCTATCATTTAAAAAAAATAAAATAAAAATCATAATGCGGTAAGATTCATCTGGGCTCTTCAATTTTTTTCGTTTTCTATTTTCAGATTGTTTTTTTTTTCTAAAAAAAAAAAAGAAATCATAACCTTTTTATTCCTTTTACTGTATTTACTTGCATTGTCATCGTGATGATTTAACTCATTCATTGTATGTGGTCGCTTTTTTCATTTCCAATGGAGTCAAGGACACACGCTTCATTGATTTTGAAATATGATGGAATAAAGCAAATTAAAATGACTCACTAAATTGGTTGACCTTTTTATATTGTTATAGTAGCAGTTGATCGACATAACTTGACGCATCATTATGGGTCATCGAGAAACAATCTATGTGTGTTTCTAACGCATGAGTATGGTTGCATACATTCGACCTCCTATATTCCACCATAGGCGGGATGGGTAATGTTGTTGTTGTAGTATTCTATGTGGTCGCTCTGCTGCCGTGTCTTCAACTGAATGAATAATTATTGCACTTATCATGTATAAAAAATTCTAAAAATATAGATTTGTCTTTGTAAAACGTAAAAAGAGAAGGTAAAAGATGAGAGAAATGTTTATATTGTTTGCTTAGATATAGAAAGAGGGAGGAAAGTTATATTATATTGTTATGCATTCAAACTGGTCCGGACACCCTTATTTCAGAAACAAAGAATAGTATTAAATACACTAACTCTCATACTGATGCACGACTAACGGACTAAGTAATACTATCAATATCAAATTTAATATAAACAAAGTAATTCAAAAATAAACTTGGTTGAATTATAAACATGGTGTAGTTTATATTATCTTAAAAAATTAAACACGAGTGAGCTAGAATAGAAGAGTCGCAATGCAGTTCATATAATAATACAAGAAATAGTACGTGACTGTGTATCAACTAAATCACTAACTTTAATAGATAGTTGCTTCCGTACACAATTGATACTTTAACTAAGGTCACCAGATCAGTATGCCTGAGATAATAAAGTCAAGTAGTATCTTTAATTTTGAGCGATTTCATTGAATCATTAATGCACATTTCTTAAAGCTGATTTGGCAAGTCCTCATACGTCAATGTTAACTAAAGTTAAGGCAAAATAAACATCCACTGGGGTTAAGAATCTGACACATCAATATGCAGGACAGGTGAATTTCAGCACTTGTGAGCTAATATACAAAAGATTTAAAGAGTAATTATTTTTTCCTTCAAATGAAAAAGACAAAAGTATTTTGTTTTCTTTATTAATAGATGTATGTTATTAATTCATGCACAAAGTGTAGGGTAATGCTGTGTACATCAGATCACGAAGCAATCCGATTCTTTTCTGAATCTTGCGTTAACGCGGATGTCTAATACACTTAGAACGTCTTTTTTATTGCCAAAGTAACTAAAGTTATTTATTCCTGGATGAACGGTCGCCCTCGATCATTACTACACCTGGTTTAGTGGAAGCTATACTGGGTAAGGCTTTCGTATGAGTGCCGTTGTGGTATTACATCACCCACTTGAGAATTATTAGAACATATATGTAATTACATAGGCCAATGTATAAATCTGAAACATTTCGTCTTGTTTTATTATTTACTTTTTTAACTTTTTATGTCAAAGAATCTAATTACAAGACAATATATCCAATACGTCTAGAAAATATTTGTAGTTTTTTTCAACCACGTATAGTACGTAAAAGATCAGACATACACATGCTTCCCTATATTTATATTCCGATTTTAGATATGCTCATATTTTAAACATAATCATCTCGTTGATACATCATTCTTTTAATTTATAGTAAAATTATAACTAATAATTATTCATTTGTCATAGCAAAATTATTGTTCCTACTCAGGAGCTATATCCTTCTGACAACTCAAGGATTTTGACACTTCAAAACAAAACGGATCTAATCAAATATGGGTTTCATTTTAATTTAATTTCCGATAACCTGAGTATTATACTTTTTATATAGGTCTTCTATATTTAACTAATCTCAAATTCATATACAATAACAACATTACCTCATTTACTTAGAGGCTCCCGCTTATGGCGGAGTATGAGAGGTCAGATGTACGCAACCATACCTATATGTTAGAAACAGAGAGATTGTTTTCCGATTACCCATAATGAAAAATGCGTCAAAGTGTGGTTATAAACACCTAATAAGTAGTGGACAAAAAACAAAATGGCTATATTTGTACGGTTGTAACACCATATCAAAGTTGACTTGATATCATAATATTTTGAGAAATATTCGCACCATGACTTGTCCCATTCAGAGTTATCTGTTCTAAAACTAACATAATGGTGGGAACACAAGAAGAATAAACATCCGTTTTAAGCTAATCATTTCGTTATCTAATCAACAAATGGAATCCGATCCCACAAACATAAAGGTTGAGATTCCCTCACCCATAAATCTCTCACACTCTCTTCACCGTGCGACACGTGTCCTCCATCCCCTCATACACCTATTGTTGTCTACCTCTCATCTAGCCTCACCACCCTCGGTTGTCACGTGACATGGAAGATATGTGAGAGATTTGTGGGTGAGGGGATCTCAACCTCAAACGTAAATGAACTTGTGCAAGGTTCTAGTAAGCATGTCATAGAAAACAATAACAATCTTATCACAACGACATCAAAAACTACCTAGCGACATCAAAAACTATCGCTGAAAAAGGTGAGAGACATGCAAACAATACATTCATTCTAAGGGATATAGAATTTGCTTCCAGTGAAATCCCTGACTCTATATGTATCGGCATAAATGGCACAATACCAAGAAGAAGCATGTTATAGAAACCATACTCAAATCTCACATCGTCATCGTTCCTTAAATTTAGCCAATCACACATATCAAACCACAAGAAAATCTCAAATGAACAAAGGCCGAGAGTTTGAAATGAAGAATATTAGTAGAATATCTTAAAAGATAATAATTCTCGAGTACAAAAGAAAGAATATATACATTATACTTCCAAAACTCTAACGATCGATAGATTTTGCTGTTGGTTAAATATAGTGGGTATGGTTGTTGTTGTTGTTCCGACCACTAGTCTCTAGGCTAAATATTAATTAATTGAACGGACTAATTAGTAGTATGTCACCGAATGAATAAATTCTTTAAGATAGAGTCAAGCCCTCGTCTAATAATTAGTTTAAGATAAATGTCGATATAAGATTCTTTAATTAATCGACCTAACAAAGTACCTTATGACAAAACTGGATTTGATTCGATATGTTGAAGAATGTCTAAGTTCCCCCACTAACATGTTATTGCTGCCAAAAACTTGCTTTCGTACGTTGTATAGAGAGTGGGGAGGCTAAACAAAAGTGACCCACTAATGGTGTGTATAATTAATGTTTGGTTTCCTGGGGGGGACAGATTATTATGGAGCTTAGAAATTGGAGTTAGCTAAGTTTGGAGAATTTTAGTTCGTTATTGGTGGCTAATTAAGGTTTCATCCTTCATAAATTCCTGTCTTTACGGGCAGCCTACCGAAGTTGATTATAATACTGGTGTTCCTATAAGTCGTCCCATCGTAATTTCCAGTTTGTGTGACCATTTAAATTGTTGGCTGAAACATAATGTGTTAATTATTGACATATGTTAACTCGGCATGTTGGTTTATAAGATATTTCCACTCCCAGGAACCGAAGCATCACGAGTGATTTTTGAGTTTCCTCCACCCTTAATCAAGTTAAGCCAATTTGGAGAATAAAATATTTGGGAGGTATGAGGTCAATCCAAGCAACTCTCAGTGTAACACAGAATACGACCGCTCTTATCTAGTAAGCAGTTCACCGTCGATGTAAAGGTCAAGCGTGACGGTTACGTCTTGTAACGTAAATATGACACTGCCTAAAGGTAGGTGAAAGAAGCGTGTCTCATGTCGCCACCTCTCTACAAATGTTATGGTCAAACGACGATCTACCTTAATAATAGTTAACTGCATCACTCTCTATAAACCCCACATGCTCGATTTATATCCTGCAACTATCCGAGACATTAGGATACCTATACATGTCAGCCATTTTCAACACATCCGGCATGCTGTATCTAGTGTTACTCTTAAGATGAAGGATCTTATCTTTGCCCTGGAACGTTAATAAATCTCTTATCTCCAGCCTTAACTTGTCAACAATGTCACTACCACTAGCAAAAGATGTCATGACTACACCTAAATATGTAATAATATATTAAACATAAGTGCAATGTAATTAACATGGATTAAACGAAATACGAACATAAATGCAATATATCAAAAAGGTAAATAATATAGGTTCATGGAGTTTCAAATCCAGTAAATAACAATAACTAAATCATTCTACACATTCATACAATCGAAACAAGTCAATAACAATAATTAAGTACTTTTATTTGTTCATGCAATCGATAAAATTTATAGCATTAATTAAATACTTGTATATGTTTATGCAATTAAAAGAAGTGAATAACAATAATTAAATATTACTATCAGTTCATGGAATTGAAACAAGTAAATAACAATAATTAAATAATACTATGTATTCATAAATTACAATAAATAAATAATTTAAAAAATTAAACGTATAACTCATAAGAGAGAGAAAGTTTATATCTATTTTCAAGTGTGTTTTATATTATGGGTAGATCCTAGTAGAACTTCGTTGCATTTTGGAAATATGAAAAAAAAAGTCAAGTGAAAAATAGGGGTATGTATAGCCAATGATGGTATGTCACAATACGATTTTGACAGAACTGTGATGCAACACGATTTTGACAAAGCCTTGTTGTACACCATGCTTTTGTCAAAATCATACTGTGTCCACGATGGAAGTAGCATACCACGTTTTTATCAAAACCATTTTATATCACACACCACGGTTTTGACAAAGCAGTGTATGACACATATGGAATTACTTCTAAAACTACGATACAATTAAGTTTTTTTTTAATTAAAACTACTTCCTCTCATATTTGTATGTGTGTATGCTTATATATGTGTGTACATATATGCATATATAATTTCTTATAATACATATATATATAAATTGCAAAGCGAGATGGATAATCAACAAGTTTTTTTGTTAACCCCTATCTTATCGTTTGGTCCTGGATATCAAAATTTGTGATCTATACCCGATCTTGACTTGAATACAAACCTCCCTGCATAGATTGCAATGAGTATCATTTGACAGGGTTAGAATCCTCTTACCGTAAAAGTCTCACCGCACTCCTCACTACGCGATACGTGGCAATATGATGAGGTAGTGAGGCTACATACGAGTCACTCTTATCTAACCTTGATACGTGACAACATGGTGGGGTGGTGAAACTACATGTGAGTCACTCTTATCTAGCTTCACTATCCTACCCTGTTGTCACGTGTCACATGAACAATGGGGTGAGGGGAAAAGGGGATCCCGTCCCCATTTCCCTTCTCCACCCCGCTCAGCCTAACATCCCCCTGCACACAGCCGCCACCCATTAAGGGCAACCAGTCAAGCGCCATTCACCGAGATTTTGATTTTTTTTAACAATTTAGTATTTAATAAATTCAGAGAACTCTTTTTTTTTTCTGAATTTATTGCGTCGTCCGATCACCGGCCTCCGCCTCCATCTTCTTCAATCCCCTAATTCTTCCTCTCGTTTTGAAATCCAAATCCCTTTCAATCGTCCGTCGTCCTCCTACCCTGGTTGCCCTCGTCGTCTACCAGCTTTGAAAAGACGGAGGAAAGATTTTTTTTTCTTTTTGGTCTTTTGGCTCGCAAGTCGCAACTGGAAGCACTGGTAGCAGGTCAGGAGAATTTTTTTGACTAATGGTGGATATTATTGGTCTCTTTTAACCACTCGGTCTATCATTAAATTTTCCGAGTCATTAGAGGTCAACCTCATCCTCTTTTATTTATTTAAATTTAAATTTAACTTTTGCCCAAAAACCCGCAGTGGTTAAACTGAGTGCCCCAGTCAAAGGTTTCAAACCTCAAGTCCACGATGGACGGCGGCGCTGTGTTCTCCGGCCTTCTCCCTAACCCTCCGACTCATAATCTTCTTGTGCCGTCCAGACCAGCGGTTAAGCTTCTACCTCGTCTCCTCACCGACAAAAGGAACTTCTCCGCCCTTCCCTTCAAGGTCTTTTTACGTTTACTGTGGTAGTTGATTATATTGAGACCTTCAATTTAATTTCATGATGGCCCCATTTTTGGGTCTCTTTTCTTAATGCAGTTGCAAAAGCTCTCATCTTTCGGCACCTGTAGTAGGAATCTCAGTAATGTCAATGTTGCTTCTCTTCGTGTGGCTTCTCCCACCAGGTAAGGCGCATTCCAGTTTTTGAATTTATAGAAGTTCTTGTGATCTTTTGTTTAATTTATAGGACATTTAATTAATCTTTAGTGCTTTATCAGATTCCTCATGCGTTTATATTTTCGATAACGGGTGATTTTGAATAGTATCTGTGGTGTTTAGAAGTCGATCAGGACGGTTCCCATTTTCGGTCTACTTGGCATATCAATTGTGTGGTGTTAGGAATATGCTGTTTAGGGGAAATGATCCAACAATTGGTGCTTGTGCTTTGGTGTCAATGTGAAGATCCAAGTTCTCAATAGTTCTTATCTAATCAAATGGAGTGTGAGTGGTGTGGGGATAGGAATATGCTTTTTTGGGGGGTAATGATCCAAGAATTGGTGCTGCTTTGGCATCAACGCAAATGTCCAAGCTTTTAGAAGTGCATTTTCTAGTGAAAATGGAGACCTTGCAATTTAGTTGAGGATCTTGTTTGAACAATTGCCATCCCACAGATTTTGATGTGGGAAACTTGGCTGTTTTTCTGTCATTTTTCTGGTTCTTCTGCCGATGAATGGACCTAGCTTTTCACAGTCTTGTGGACTGCTTTTGAATAAGTTTTTCCCCATCAATTATCCAATGCTTATGGTGCACTTAGATCTCTTGAAGCTTTTGAATTGGCTAACCTTTCAAAATACTGCTGATTTTTACATGTTGAGAAAAAGAAAAAATGCGAATTTCTTTAATAGATATAGGCAGATGAAAGCGCGTCAAGTCACATAGAAGGATTGTTGAAGAGCACCTTATGTTTTTTTATCTGCAAGCAAGATTACGTACTTTATCTTTCTTATTGTTGCCTGAATATGTGTAAACAGTTAATACCACATCAAGTAAGCAATAGGTGCAGATGCACACGCTAACCTCTGTTCCCATCTCAGGCCATATCTTCGTTCTTAAGCTTTTTTCTAACCTCTTTTTTTTTTCCTTTCAGAATTTTAAGTCTCTGACTTTCAAGATATTTCCTATTTCAATATTATTGGTGTTGATAACTTTAATTTTCATGATTTCAGCACAGTCACCGAACCATTAGCTGATGTAGATTGGGACAGTCTGGGTTTTGGTTTCATGCCAACAGATTATATGTATGTCATGAAATGTTCTCAAGGTGAGAATTTTACAAAAGGCGAACTGCTGCGATTTGGAAACATAGAGTTGAGTCCATCATCTGGTATCTTAAACTATGGCCAGGTAAGCTCTTCATAATCTTACTTGTGGTGCTGTGATTCTGGAACTGGTGATTGCCTCAGGGTGTTCTTTATATGCACCACATTTTTCTTTAAAGTCTAACTGCAGTTTTGTTTATCTTGTCAAGGGCTTATTTGAAGGATTAAAAGCCTACCGCAAACATGATGGAAACATTTTATTGTTTCGTCCCAAGGAAAATGCATTGCGTTTAAGAATGGGCGCAGAACGTATGTGTATGCCTTCTCCTACTGTTGAGCAATTTATCGACGCTGTTAAAGCCACTGTTTTGGCGAATGAGAGATGGGTAATGTGATGTGATCTTTAGCATGACTCTCCCGTTATGGTTGAGTTTTTCTTTGCTTTATCTTATTCATTATGTATCATCAAAGTTTCGGTATCAATTTTCAGATTCCTCCTGTCAGCAAAGGTTCCTTGTACATTAGGCCTTTACTTATGGGAAGTGGAGCAGTTCTTGGTCTTGCACCTGCTCCTGAATATACTTTCCTAATATACGTGTCACCTGTTGGTAACTATTTCAAGGTATCTTTTTTGTATTCTGGCTTATTCTGTCACTGATTGTGATTTCCTGATTTTTAAGTTTCTTAAGCAGTTTTCTTTTTATTTCATTTTCCTGAACTGCTAGAATGAAAGAACCATGCACTGGTGTTGCTGCTGTTGAATCACACGATAGTATCTCTTGCACCGTTTATGTTCAGAACTAGTAGAAAAACTGACATTGAGCAATTCATTAATGATATGACTTCACCTAATGGAAAACATAAAAGATAATCAATGTTCCAGATTCCTATGGACGAAAACCGCATGCATCGAGTAATTACTGTGTAAAAGAAAAAGAAAGAAAGATTCTGGTACTTCTAAACGAGTATTTTGAGAGATGTGAATATTATGACCTGAACTATAATATTTGATATAGTAGGTAATAGGCAACATGTCCAAAAATATTTCACGTTAGATGATTTAGTTACAGTTAAATAATGTGACTATTTTTGACACTTCAGCTCGGGTAGTGTACAGAGAACAAAACCTCCTTAGTCTAACGGTACCAGAACTAGTTAGGACATTGTAGGTCTAATTTAGGTGCCCGTAACTCCCAGTAGAAGTGGTTGTCGCAGCATGGATCTATCACCTCTATTCAAACGGCAATAGCTTCCCCTGAGAGGCATGTCTTCTTGTGTTTTGCATAAGGTTGATAATCACCTCTATTTTGTGTAAGCTATGCTTGGTATTGTCACTATGAAAACCATTTTGTACAGGTTGGCAATTCGTTTAGCTTAATTTTTGAATAGTTATGGCTTATGCTTGGCTCATGCTTTCACTTACAGGCAATTTTTTGTAAAGGTTGGCACTAGAGACTGGATAGCATGTTGTAAACCACCTATGGTTGCTTAAGCTAAGCTTTAGTTGCCCAGTTTGGTGTAACAACTTTTGTAAATGCGCCACTTTGACTATCTATGAAAATTTTACTTAAAAAAAAAAGTTAAAGTTGAAGTTGGAGGGACAGGAATGGAGGGTTGAAGCAGCAGGTAAAGTTGTCTCCATGCAGACCCAAGGTCACAGGTTAAAGTCGTGAAAACTCTCTCATGGAAATAAAGTACATAACCCAAGGCTCCATATATTTTGCGTAGATGGCCCGTTTCTTCCCTGGTCCCTCACAAACAGGATGCTTCCACATTATTGATGCCCTAAGATGTTTTCTTTCATTCAAATAGCTAACCTTCTTTTGATGTACAATCATTTGTCAGGGTTAGTAATATATATTTATTCTCCACTGAACCCCATCAAAATCTTGACACTGAGAAATTTGTTATGAATGATAATTGCATCTCAATAATTGCATAAATAGAGAACCATGTTATTGAGCTTGTCTGTTGTTGGTTTTGTTACAATGAGATCGGTGCCTGTTTAACATTAGATTTATTATACCGTTTGTATTTCTTTTCCTGGCAGCAGTCGCTAATATTATTGCTACTCTCTATTAAATTATCGTTTTCTCTATAATCCAGGAAGGCTTGGCACCAATAAATTTGATAGTTGAGACAGAAATGCATCGTGCGACTCCGGGAGGTACTGGAGGTGTGAAGACCGTCGGAAATTATGCGGCGGTAAGCTAACCTTGCTGTTTTATTTTTACCGAAATAGTTGCTGAAATTGCATAAATGAGTGAATTTACATTTCGTGAAAGATTTATTTATTTAAGTAGGAATGTATACCTAACTCCTAAGGATATGAAGAAGATTGCTGTTAATATTCAGACTGAAGTACTTAATCATTTAAAGTTTCTCAAGGCTTTTACATATTCTGGTTTACGATTCACAGGTTCTAAAAGCACAGAGTGCTGCAAAAGCGAAAGGCTATTCTGATGTTCTATATCTGGATAGTGTTCACAAGAAGTTCCTAGAGGAGGTCTCTTCTTGCAATGTGTTTATGGTGAAGGTATGAATTTTGTCAAATTCATTCATTAAAAGTTCATAGTATATAAGAAAGGACAAAATAAGAAATGAATATATAAGGAGAAAGGTAGGAATGAATTCTATAGATGAGAAATATTAAAACAAAGAATTCTATATATGAGAAGATGACGGAGTCAAGGTTAAGATGGTACATGCGTGTGCAAAGGTGTCCTGCGAATGTGCGAGACAATGAATGAGGTGCATGTTAAACGTTGGAGAGAGACCAAAGAAAACTTTGGACAGAGACAATAAGAAAGTATATTACTTATATGACAATGGAGGAGCATGGTCAGTGATAGAGCACAGTAAGACAGTTGATTCATATTGCCGATGTCATGTAGAGGGTATGAATTTAAGTGAGAATATTAGGTACTTGAGCCGAAATCGCGGTTGAGATAATATGATATTTTTGAAAGAGACGTATTCTAAAGACGCATATTATGCATTAGGTATTAGGAGACACAAAAGGAGAGTAAGATTTAGACAACTCACAAAAAAAAAATGCAAAAGAAATGATTGATCCATATAGTTGATCTCACATAGTGGGAAAAAAGCTTGAGTGTTGTTTTTGTTGTAAGAGTTCACGAAGTACTCAAACAAGAATTAATGCTTCCTTGGAAAAAGTATTTGTGCTTTCACCATCTATAAGAATCTATCACCCTGATGTGCTATAAATGTGTAAACTTCAGAGCAACATGTCTTTCGTTATCAGCCAACTTGTCTGAATTCCATGTTATGACCAATTTAGGAATTTCTCTCTCTGCTGACAGAATCTACTAGGGTCACTATCCAGATAAGATTAGATGAAAACTGAACTTCTAGTTGTTCAGTTTTTGGAATTTTTTTTTGCGTCGTAAGCAGCTTATTTTCTATAATACAGTATATTATATGAGTTTAAGATATGATAAAGCTTGATTAAATGTTTAAATCAATCATTAAGCATTCTCACTTGTCGGGGGAGTTTTTTGTGTGAAAATCTGTGACTGATGCATCAAATCTAGACTGCTGAAACTGGTTTCTTTCCGAGTTTTACGAAATTCAGTCTTGTTTGATTGAGAGGAGTGTCCCTTTGTAATTTTGAAGCAGGAACTGACATTGTCGTCTTTTCTGGAATAACCACATTCTATGGTATAATTTAATAATGCCAGGTTTTCTCTTTCTCCCTTATAAAATATATTGACTGCTAAAAGTTTGTGATATGGGCCATAACATTTATTTCGTCCTCATTTTTACTATTTAATTAGAATCTTTTTTCTAAATAAACGAAATCTTCCTTTTCTAAATATTTTTGTGTATTGATGCCGGCTGCTTCATCAGTTTCATTGATAGTCGTTGATCTGGTTATTTTTCCTCTTCGCCTGAATTCTGGTTTCATGATTGTCTGTTTTTGGATATTATGTTGAAAGTTAATAGTTGCAAGGATAACTTGATTTCATGAAATTGTTTCTATTTGGTAGGGTAACGTTATATCAACTCCTGCAATCAAAGGAACCATCCTTCCTGGCATAACACGAAAGAGCATTATTGACGTTGCTGTTACCCAAGGTTTCCAGGTGATTGCCGTCTCTCGAGAACTTTGGCTACTTGTATGATGTGAAAAATAATTGAGAACTGCTATTTGCATATCAAAGAATGGGCTACAATAATGAGTATCTTGATGCATTACCAGAACTTTCCCCTTTTTTTCCTTTTTTCCCCAATAAGTGGGATGTAAAGTCCTATTAGACCCTTAATGCTAGGGGTGTTAAGCGAACTGAACACTTCATGAATTGTTCGAGTTTGATTCGTATTTGATTCGAGTTCGGTCATTAATTCTACTTAAACGAGCCAAATTCGAATACTTGTTTGGGTTCGTTTACTAAAACAAGCCGAACTGTTTGCGAACCGTTTGACTCGTTTAAATAGTTATAGTGTTATTGAGCTGAATTTGAACCAATTTTAAAGCTCGTTACACTAAATGAACAAAGCCAAACAGTTCGTTTAGCTAAACGAATCCGAATTCGAAAACCTAGTATTTTTCGGCTCGGTTCATTAACACCTCTACTTAATGTTTACCAACCACTCTTCTAGTTAGGTATTCGTATTTCATGAAAATTCCTGTTGTAAGTGTTATTGTATTCATTCCTGAGTATCATATTTGAATATATGTATGAACCTCCTCACTGCAGCTTCATGGGTTCTGGATATGAGGTGTTATGCAATCATCTTGGCACAGTGAGCTGGTTGGTCTGTTATATTTTGTGGACAAAGTAGATTTAGCACAGAAGTAACTTCTTAATCCATCCGCTTGTCTGAAATTACATGTTGAATACTGACCATCTTTATTTGGCGTGATAGCGCATTGCTATTAAATCAACTTTAATCAACGCATCTGTCTTGAGGTATATTTTTTGGACCTAAAGTCCTGCTTT
This sequence comes from Eustoma russellianum, assembly GCA_036186865.1. Lineage (NCBI taxonomy): Eukaryota > Viridiplantae > Streptophyta > Magnoliopsida > Gentianales > Gentianaceae > Eustoma > Eustoma russellianum. The sequence goes on along the minus strand of AP025047.1, from coordinate 1,496,969 downwards.
GGTGCGTGAAAATCGAAAGTCTAGCTTTTACGTTGTAGCAAAAGAAGTACTTTTCTTTCATTTATGCCTGCATATTTGTCAGTCATTAAGATTATGTGCACATTTTACTTGACCTTTAAGGCCAAAAAAATATCAAATACTCTTTATCTGTTTCGGCGGCTAGCCTTCCTTGTTGGGTAAGGTTTTCTAGGTAGTGTTTAATTTGCTGAATGCTCATACTGCTTATGGCTTATGCAGGCTGAGGAAAGGCCAGTATCGGTGGATGAATTGCTTGATGCTGATGAAGTTTTCTGCACAGGAACAGCAGTTGTTGTATCTCCTGTTGGCAGTGTAACCTATAAAGGCAAAAGGTACTTCCTGCTTTACCTTTGTTGGAGGATGGTCAGGGTCCTCCCTGTTTTTTACTTGTTTGACATGTCAAATGCTTGTTATCTCAAAAACAAAAGCTGCTGCTATTTTTCCTATCATCTATGTCAATTCTTATTCCTTTATGGATCGTGATAGGAGAGTTAAGCCCATGCGAAGCATCATTTCTTATCTTGTTTTAGAACCTATAAACCATCTGCAGCTCGTCAATCCTGTTTTTGTTCCTCTAAATTAAGCCTGCTCATGCCGCCTTGCCACAATGGCACACTATTCTCTCTAATACCAGCACTAACTCTAGACGATTAGTGGAAGGCAGGAACTAACAACTGCAGTAGATCTTCAACTGATATGAAATCAACTATTGGATGTTAAACATATTTATGGGGTAATTTAGTCACTTGGAGAAGAAAGAAGTAGCCAGTGGTCTCTAGAAGCAGTGTATAAGCTGAATCGAGGGCCTTGACACTATGATTGTGTGAAAGACTATGGTTCAAAAAGTTGATGTATGACATTGGTCAGGGGTGAAGACTCCCAACCAAAAATATTGTATGACAAGAATTCTGCGATAAACATGGCAAAAAATCCTATGCTGCATGAGTCCAAACATAAACATTTCATTATAGATAAGATTGAAAACAAGCTCATTAGCCTAGATGATATAACTTCCAAGGATCAGCTAGCTGATATTTTCATTAGACCTATTTCGTCTAAGGTGTTTCAGTATGTGTTATCCAAGATTGGTTGTATAAACAAAGCTTGATGGAGAATGAAGAAATATAGACTAATACACACTCTTAACACATATATATATATACTGTAACACAAGAAACCATAGAAATACACAATATATACGTACATTACATATATAATTGCATATAAGTACTATATACATACAAGTATACTTATATTTTTAGTCTATAGTTGTAACTTAGTGTATTATAGTTTTAGTTCACATGTGTATAGGATGAATAGAGGAAATAACCATTGGTCTCACTGGGCAACTAGCTGTTGGGCCGTTTGGAGTCCATAGTGCTGAGCTTATATGAAGGCTCTCCATTGTACTCGATGATAAAGTTGAATAATATTCATTTTCTTCCTCAATTTTACAAATGATTGGTGTGTTGAGCTGCAAGTGTGGCAGGCTCTTACGCGACTATAAGTATATGCTTGTGCACTTGTGATTTTGCAGCGGATATTTATACGAGTATACTGAACACGTTTTATGTTATCTCAATACTGCAATTTGCTTCTTTATCATATGGATGAAATATTTTTCTTGTAGCATATATGGTTTCGGATCAACAATAGATAAAGTGCTGAGTCGATGTGATTTTATCTTTGCAGGGTGACCTATGGAGGTGTTGGCCTTGTGTCGCAAACACTATATTCTGCTCTAACTAGCTTGCAGATGGGACTTACAGAGGATAAGATGGACTGGATTGTGGAGCTAAAATAGTTTACAGTTTTCCAGGAGAATGAATTTAGCTTAGTGTTGGTTCGTGATGGGGCATGTAATTATCTGCATCTCAAAGAGGTTGGCATCACCAGTTGTATGATACTTGATGCTTGTAATTCGAGTAGACTATGTTCTGAAGACAACCTTTCATTTTGTTCAAGGAAAAACGGCTGTCTGATCAGCATATTGGATTAAAGTGCAAGCATTATATTAAACTAGTACGCTGATTTCATATAATCTCTTAAAAAAGATTAGTCACGTATTTCATTGATGGGGTGGTGTTGATTGTTCCATATATTTCGTTAGTTCTTTTCATTCGCATAACTTATCCCTCTATATTCTTTTCCTTTTTATTAAGTTATGTCCATACTCGTTTATCCTTAGAGCTCTTGAGAAATAGCCTCCTTTTGTGTGTGTGTGTGTGTGTTTTGTATGCATTCATTTTACTGCTTCTCTCATGTGAAACCGACAGATGACATGCATGAGTTTTATGGATGAAAATTGCGAATCTACTATGAAATAATCTGGTAAAGATATATAATTTATTATCTTTTGTTAGTCCATCGAATTGTTCTTCTTTTATTTCTGGTTTCTTTATAATGTATTGAAGTAGATCACTTCCAGTGAACCACGATACAAACAGAAGTGCAGAGATGAGTGTTATAAGGACAAATGAATGAAATGAAAACAACCACGACAACAATCAGATAAAAGTTTTGGTCATGTGGAAAGAAGAACTAGTCAATATATTCGTCACGTCATATGCAAGTTAATTGTTTGGTTTCACATTCGTTACGCCGTAGTCTCAATCCCATAGAGCTTCTTGGAGGATGTAAATCAGGAGGTCATCAGACTCTTAGGTTGGTAAGGTTTTGCCAGTCAGAACCCACACAACGTGCCTACTGCAAACTAGGCCAGGAACTTTTTAACCTAATTAGGCCGGATACAATGGCATAGCTTTTCAAGATCCAGACATCATTATTGCTCTATGCTGCGTGTGTCTCGATTCGAACTTGCTACCTTTTTTTGGGAATAATTTACTAACCCGAGTACTAAATGAGTTATGTGTTGGATGCTACTTTTTTTGTTTAACATAAGAAGATAACACGTACTACCCGCCAAAGAAATTTCAAAAGATTTAATATAACTACAAAAAAATTTAAAATTAATTGTTGACCAATTAGTTATCGTCTTAATGATTGATTATTTGCAAACATTACGAAACAAGTGGAGTTGGTGTCATATTTATTTTGAACATGTCCACCGTACTAATTTGACATTTTATTCTCAATCCAAATTTCATTGGTATGCTTATTGAGTAAAAAATACGATGCATTTGAACCATGTCAAATGTCCTTCTCCTATGTAGGTTGCCATCAAGAGGAAAATAAATGAGTAGAAAATATCAATGATCATTAAAACTCAATAAAATTTACAAGAGTGCCTCATCCTCATGAATGAAAAGCAGGATATACCATCCATTTAATACATCAAAACATCTTGGATGTGCACATCTTTTACACAGAATTAAAGAATTTCTCTGCTCAACATATCAAATACATCAAGAAAAAAATTACACAAAAATCATCTTGTCACCATTCAACCTACACATTCTATCACACAACTCCCTGGACGATTTGGTGAAAATAAAAAAATAAAATAAAATAACATTAGCATTATATGTAAGTGAATCGGACACGTTAAGGACGGACTATCGTACATTTTCATGGTTCTGAAGCGATAGTTGAAAATCCCACGTCGGCAAAAAAAACTTCCGTCTAAAATTCCTATTGTTATCCTCATGACGACCACGACAACCTCCGCCGGGAGGCCACCACAAAACTCCTCAGCCGGAGCAACGCCACCTCCAAAGTCTCTTCAGACATGTTAGCAAAACAAATCCGAAACCAACCCGGCTCCGAACAATGACAAGAAGATCCAGGAGATATATTTAACCCTACTTCGTACACAATCTTTTTCCAAAGTTCCATTTCACCTTCAAAACTATTAAACCTTAATATTGTCCTCATGTCTGCCCAGCAGAACAGTCCAGCATTGCTTTTCAGACAGCTGATTCCGGCTTTTTCGAGCCCTTTTATTAGGAATGCATGTCGGGCTTTTAGTCTTACTTTATTTTCATAAATATAAGTCTTGGTAAAGACTTTGTCTGATAGCAATGAAGTTAATAAATACTGTGTTTGTGAAGAAACTAATCCGAAACTTGACATTTTTGTTGCGGCTGATACTATATTTTCGTTGTTAGAGTAAATTGCTCCAACACGAAATCCAGGGAGGCCTAGATCTTTTGATAGGCTGTAAACAATATGTATTTGATTCAAAATGTCGGTTTTCTTGAAGGTGTTGTTTTGTGATGCAACCTCTAGGGCGCTTATGAAGTTTGGTGTACCGAAAGTCGTGCCGGAGTAGATTTCGTCGCTGATCAGGTGGATGTTGTTGTTAGAAATGAAGGTGAGTAGGAGGTTCAGTTCATGCAGGGTTAGGGTTGTGCCCAGAGGGTTTGAAGGGTTTGTGACTAAAATGCCCTTGACTTTGAGGTTCTGCCTTTTAGCTTGTGCATATGCCTCTTCAAGGGCTGATTCGGTAATTCGGAATCCGTTTGTACTCGTGCATTGGATTGGGATAATTTCTGCTCCTGTTCGCCATTTGAGGTCTCTGTCGAACCTGCATATATATATACGAGGTTGTAAGTAACTCTAGATGTACTATAACATGTTACTATAATATAATCATGCATAATAATAGAATAAAGGCTTTATTAAATACCCAGGGTAATATGGAGTAGGAAGGAGGAAAGCTTCGCCCGGTTCTGCTAGGCAAAACATGAGAGTTTCATTGGCTGAAGTAGCCCCAGCAGTAAGGACAAGATTATTTGAATCAAAACGTATTCTTTTTCCTCTAATTTCTGCCATGAACTCGACCAATGCCTTCTTGAAATCTGGGAGTCCATTATAATCCTGGAAAAGAGCTAGTTTTCTAAATATAGACTCCCCATTCATATTGAACCCACATGCATCTGGATTCTGTTCGAGCCATGACTCCAGTATGTCAAACGAGAGCTGCAACAAAATAGTATACATCAGACTTAAATGCATGATGCATAAGTATGTGTCTACAAATGTGACACAGTATATTGTTATCTTTCGGCCGGTAATGCATATAATTTCTCTGTTTGAAAATCTCTCTACTTGCGGGAAAACAAAATGCATGTATAGAAGACATGTTTGTTTAGTTCGAACCTGGTTTTCTGCAAGGCCCATCTGTATAATGCCTGTGGGATTCAGGACCTCGTCGTATGGGTTCTTCTCAAATTCTTCCCAACCTAGGAAGTAAGAAGAGTCTTGTACATGAGAATTGCATGTAGCTTTCTGGGATAATAGCTTCATTTTGTTCTGATGATTACTTTTTGTCGGATGCAATCACGAGAAGTTAACAAATAAAGATTACATCAAAAAAAATAGTAGAGAATTACATAGAGAGATAGATTGATGGACGATTGCTAACAAATATATACCATTATATAGGGAGCCTTCGGCCGATCAGAAAGCCTGGGCCCCAATTTTTCCAGGACAGCGGAGCACAGAGCTTTTGAAACTTTCCTTGGAGCACAAGGCGGACCCGGAGGACACCACCGTTGTAGCCCTAAGGAGCATTGTAGATGATGCAAATCAGAAGCACAACGGCTTCATAGGTTGGGTGAAGACTTAAGCAGTGACCTACACAAGATGTTCTCCGCAAACGAGGTCTTTGGCCTAACAGCAGTGGAACAGCCTCACTGTGCATGTCCCTGTAATCGAACTTTTGATATCTTAAAACAAATCGTAACCCGAGTATCAGCTGAACTATTTCTTGGGCGTTTTCAAACTTTCTTAAATTACATATACACTTGCTTACGACTTTTATTGTGGTCAATGGATACTTCTAATCTAATAAATAAACATGTGGTATTTAATATTTGAAATGTCAAACACTTTATAACAATATGTTGATGAAAAAGCATAAAGGAAGACATAGATATTTCTAAATAAATAATAAAAAAATAAGTAAAATGGAAAACAATATTCTTAGGGAAAACAAACCAGAGGTATATATATGAGGGGACAACATGATTCCAGGGGAACCTACGTGCGCCACCGGTATTGGCTAACAGATTAGTTGCCTTAAACATCATGAAGGTGTAAAAAAGAATAATGTTGGTATCAGATTAAGTCACAAGATATCCTTAATTAGGCATAAAAAGATGTTTAAAGCGACTACACACCAAACCAAATTTAGTCTGTGGTAGGTATTAATGTGTCAGGTCAACTGTAAGTTACTCTATGGGACGCTGGGATCCGAGGGGTCCGTGTGAAAGCCAATGCATAATATGAAAATAAATGTAACATTTAAAAAAATATTAGCGTAAGTGATCTCTTATAATATATCTGGAGATCTAATTAACCGGAAATCGATATAGCTGGAGAAGAAGTTGTTGAGAATCCCACATTGACTAATTTGAGAAAAAATGCATAGCTTATATGATGATAAGTTTCCACCACCCACTGCCTTAAGGTTTTGAGTGGATATGGGTCTCACCTCATGTAAGTCCAAGTTTCAAGGACCTCACCCCATGTAAGCCCAACTTTTCAACATGGTATCAGAGCAGGTTTAAAAATGTGGGCTCACCCCTTAATGTTTCCCCTCACCTAAGTCCAGATGTTCATGACTGGCTTGGTTGGCCACTTAATATTTTCTCTCACCTAAGTCCAGATGTTCATGACTGGCTTGTGGTTTGTGATTGAGGTTGAGTTGTAAGGCGCGTGTGTATGTCAAGCCAAGGAGTGTTCATGACTGGCTTGTGGTTTGTGATTGAGGGTGGGTTGTAAGTCACGTGTGTATGTCAAGCCAAGGGGTGAGCCTGACCCATGGTTGGCCACTTAATGTTTCCCCTCACCTAAGTCCAGATGTTCATGACTGGCTTGTGGTTTGTGATTGAGGGTATGTCAAGCCAAGGGGTGAGCCTGACCCATGGTTGGCCACTTAATGTTTCCCCTCACCTAAGTCCAGATGTTCATGACTGGCTTGTGGTTTGTGATTGAGGGTGGGTTGTAAGGCGCGTGTGTATATCAAGCCATGTTGCCACGTGAGGGCGGGTGTTGAGAATCCCACATTGACTGTAAGCCCAAGTTTTCAACATGGTATCAGAGCAGGTTTAAAAATGTGGGCTCACCCCTTGCCTGACCCATGGTTGGCCACTTAATGTTTCCCTTCACCTAAGTCCAGATGTTCATGACTGGCTTGTGGTTTGTGATTGAGGGTGGGTTGTAAGGCGCGTGTGTATGTCAAGCCATGTTGCCACGTGAGGGCGGGTGTTGAGAATCTCACATTGACTAATTTGAGAAAAAATGCATAGCTTATATGAGATGAGGTTCCACCACCCATTGCCTTAAGGTTTTGCGTGGATATGTGCCTCACCTCATGTAAGTCCAAGTTTCAAGGGCCTCACCTCATGTAAGCCCAAGTTTTCAACAGAAGTATTATTTTAATAATCAGACCGTGTTTATTCGTAATATATGTCTTAATTCATGGCTAACTTATTGGACTTCTTTTTTTCTCTCCAACTCTTTTGTTGAGAATATTGTTCCACATCGGACACTTTGAGATACAACACATAGGTTATATGACGATGAGATACCACCATCCATTTTCTTAAGATTTTGAGTGGATATGAGTCTCATCTCATGTAAGCTCAAGTTTCAACATGGTATTGGAGCAGGTTTAAAAAAAATGTGGGCTCACACCTTGCTTGGCTGTTTATTATCTCCCGTCATCCAAGTCCAGATGTTCATGTCTGACTTGTTGGTGATTGATGGCTTATTTTCTCCCCTCATCCAAGTCCAGATGTTCATGTCTGGCTTGTGGTTTGTGATTGAGGGCGGCTTTTAAGGCGCGTGTATGTGTCAAGCCACGTTGCTACGTGAGGATGTGTGTTCAAAATATTGTACCACATCAGACACTTTGAGATAATATAACATAGTCCAGATGTTCATGTCTGGCTTGTGGGTTGTTTTTGAGGGCTTATTGTCTCCCATCACCCAAGTCCAGATGTTCATGTCTAGCTTGTGGTTTGTGATTGAAGGCGGATTCTAAGGCGCGTGTGTATGTCAAGCCACGTTGCTACGTGAGGACGGGTGTTGAGAATATTGTACCACATCGGACACTTTGAAATAAAATACATAGTTTATATGACGATGAAATACCACCACCTATTGTCTCAAGGTTTTGACTGGATATAAACCTCACATCATCTAAGCCAAAACCCTGGGTTGCTGATGGAGAGTTCATTCAGTCCAAAGTAGAATATCTCTAGTGTAAATACATGGGTTATATGACGATAAGATACCTGATATAAAATACATAAATTTCAACAGCTTCTATACCCCCAAAAACCCCCGTTGCTGGTGGGGACTTCATTCAGTCCAAATTAGAAAATATCTCGTCTCCATTTATCACAATAGAGAATTTCAACGAGTTAACCTCATAGACAGCACATAGGAAAGTTTTTCAAATTAGTGGGTTTCTTTGATATATGATGCATGTCTTTGTCTGCTCCTCGCACTACGTAATTTATAAAAATATTCAATACCTGGAAATACAAATGATTTGCTCTTAGAGCAAACTGTATCGTAATAAATACAATGACAAAAAAAATATAAATAAAGACAAAAACAAGGAGAATAACGAAAGATTTGCAAGAGATACATAAAGGATCATACCAAGAGACCTTGTGTTTGAGTGTTACAAAGGCAAAATTTTAAATTTTGTAGTGATATTATTTTCTCATATTATGAGATGATTCAGAAAAACAAAATTAGAACAAAAAGGTCCTTTTCTTCTTTACTTTTGTTCCGGTAAATTTTTGAACTTCTGATGAAAGAAACCTCACTGTCGAAAAATTGCATGTAGTAAAAGTGAATTACATTCACTTGATATAATGTGAATTATTAAATAGACTATTTTAAAATTCTGATGAATTAGTGTTACATATAGTGTTTTTGCTAAATTAACTACACCAAATCACTATGTTATTCAAAATAATTATACTTCCAACTGACTTAAAAATATTTTTTTAAAATGAATTATTACATAATGTTAAAAAGTCAACAAAATAATGTTTTCGAGAAAACAGACAGAAATAACTTTCTTGTCGTGAAGAAAGATTATAAATCCTGGAGAGGGGGACGCAGGTTGAATAAGACCAGCAAAGAATGGGTCACCGACTGTTTCTTGACTTCCTTTAAAGCAAAAGTTGAAATCCTTTAGTAAGGGGTCTTCACCGTACTAACCCCAAGAAATATGTAAGAAGGATGTAAATCAGGAGTCCAACAAACTCTTAGATTAGATGACATCTTACGCAGTGACCCACACAAAGTGTCCTCCGTAAATCAGACCTTCGGCCTAACAGCAGTGGAACACCCACACTAGGAGTGTCCCTGGATTCGAACTACCTCCTTGAGTTCCTTTCTTTCTACAAAATTTTGGAACTTGAACTGAGAATGAAATTTGGTTTGGTTAGTATGTACGGTATCTTTCACTTACTAAGAAAGGTCATTAAATCTTATCGGATCATACGGTATGCTTATGTGTACGATGTGATATTGCCAACTTTGGCAAAAACTTTCTTGGCGGTATTGGGAAAAAATGAAAGAAATACTTACACGAACATCTGAAATTAAGTTTTTCATTTGAGGAAAAGAAGTTTATGAATTGAAAATTCAAAACAAAAGATAATTATGTTTTGGTAGTATGTGGCCTAAGATGAGCATTCACAACTATTTTACCAGATTTCTATACTTTAAAAAAACAAAAAAAAGTATGTAGCAGATGAAACGGTAAGGATTAGGGCGGTAAACGAACAGAACAAGCCGAGCATCGGGTTGTTCAAGCTTGGTTTATTTAACTTACTGAACGAGTCGAGCTTGTTCGTTTATTTAAACGAACATATTTAATTGTTCAAGCTTGGTTCATTAAACTCGCGAACAACATTAACGAGTCGAATACCTTAAACGAACGGTATCACTTACCGAGTTCGAACAGAAAATGTGGTTCAAGCTCGGTTCGTTAAACCTTTACCCGAGTTTGAGCCAAACGAGCCGAACATATCGAACGGCTTGGTTCATTTACAGACCTAATAAGGATGAACTTGAAAAAAAAGGACGTAATCCAAATCTTAATTCCAAAATTCTAGCTCGGTAGAAACTAAGCAAAGATTAATATAATTTTCTACTTTGGTAATTTGATTTTCTTTTTCTAATGTCTTTTAAACCATTATTTTAATATAAGAAATTAGATAACGCGGATAGAATGTCAAGGATTTCACAGTATAACGATGATCTTTATCCAATTACCACAAAAATGTCGTTCATATCGATTTATTAGATAAAGTTGGACGCCTCTAATTGCATTTGACCCCTAATCGGCGCTACAATGATGTGATAAGATATATATACATGTATATTTATAGTTGCAATTCTTCTTTTATTTGCCTCTTATCGCATTTTTATCTCTTATATTTCAAGTTTGTTGTTTTCGTCCTTGAAATAGCCGTGTTTGTCTTGTTTTAGCCTTCAAGATATTAAAGGCGGTGTGCGTGTGTATATTTGTGTGTACGTGTGTGTATATATATTATGGGAAACCGAATGAATTTGATAAGTTCATAAATGATATATATATATATATACATATATATATATATGTGGTCATTTTTTTTCATTTAAATTTTGTAAGTGTGGATGTGTGATTCACGTGCTATTGTATCAAGAAAACTACTTGAGAGACTTAAGGAAATATTAAATTCATTATGTTCCTTAAAAATTTTCAGTTATGCTCAATAATAATAAATTTAGCTGTCTCTTTAATCTATCCTTTTCTTTTGTTGAATTATCAACAATTAAAGACTTGACATATAAATATAAAAATTGCGAACTTGAAATATACGTTCACGATATATATATCAAAAAAAATACACGCTCACGTTTATCGATTCAAACAAGAAAATTGATAACTCAGGGGGCATTCCTGCGATTATACTCGCAATTACAAAACAAATAAACAACCCCCATTGAGATACTTAGAAAAAGTCGCGCCAATTGCAGGGAGATAGATACTCCCGCATCTTCATCGCCATTGTAGAAAGAGTGATTTTGAGGTTGGTATTAATATTTGGTTGTTTTTTCCTATTTAGTCTCATTCTCCTAGCGATAGTTTTTAATATCGCTGAGATATATCGACAAAATTGCAGTGGTTGTAGTCTCATTCTCTTGATTGTTTTGCTCCCTTCTTGGTCAAAAGTCAAAGTTTTGATGAACACGGCCAAACTTATAGATACAACTTATTGAGTGAAGATTTTGTTGGTGATTTTATTCGGTAACTTAGTTTCTTAGTTTCTTCTTAATTGTCCACAATTTTCTGATAAGAGTTCTGTGCATCATGAAGATGATTACCTTTCACGGATTCTTAGTTTCGTTTCCGTGTCTCGTGAATATTATGTTTTGACATGTTTTTATCTTATGCAGAAATGTCTTGTTGATTAAAAAAAAAAAAATCCCATCTTTTATGTGCCCATTATATCTGTGAAATACCATACATATTAGTTGATCGAGCCTTAAAAATTAGCATCTGCCTTATGGTTAGCAACAACCCTTATGTACGTTGTTCATGTTTTCTCTTTTTCCTCTTCTAATTTTATCGATATATCTTTATTTTTTCTGTTTATTTATATATTTTTTAAGTTTCTTGCGTATAGGCAGAAATCTGGTAGAGTTACCTGAGGCTAGTATATTCCAAGAGATCATGTCAAGAAGGCCATTCAGTTCCACCAGGCGCAATCTAGGAAGTGGAATCTTTGGCAGATCAAAATCAAAGTTTTCACAATTTATTGTCTTACTCCTTCTGGTAATATATACTCTTAAGCTGGCTTTCTGAACTCAAGAGTGATATATTATTGTACATTGACCTCCATGTATGTCTCCCCCCCCCCCCCCCCAAACAAATCATAACGTTTCAGGGTGGCTTTCTTGTTGCATATTTATACTGGACTTCAGGTGTTCCTCTTTCTACTCTCTCATTTGTATATGTATCACACTGGTTTCTTGATCCTCATATGTCATTTTGCCATTTGTAAATTTCAGACAATAAGGATCAAGGAGTTCCTAGCTTGGATGGTATGATTATAACTCTTCCATTATGTATGTATATATGATACTATGTGTTAATCTCGGTTTGGATAATTACAGGTGGAAACAAGCAGCAAATATCGCGGCTTGATGGTAAAACCCCCCCGTATATCTAGCATTGTTTATCCTTGCTATGTTTACATTTCCAATGGAGTGAAAGAATACACATTCTTGTTTGACTTTAGAATACGATGGAATAAAGCAAAATGACTCACTAAATTGGCTGTGATTATTATATTAATAAGTAGCAGTTGATCGACACACCTTCACGCAATTTTCATTATAAGTCATCGGGAAATAACATTATTTGTGTCTTTCTAACGCATGAGTATGATTGCGTACATCCAATCCCTCATATACCGCCTAAGTCAATGGGGCAACGTTTCTGTTGTTGTTGTTTATCCTTGATGTCAGATTTTAGGATTATTGGATATGGCCTAATGCATTGGTTTGGGTTTGTCTTAATTTCAGCCACCAGAAACTTTGAATATACATGGCAAAATGGTACAGTATTGCAGTTGACTCTTAAAATTTTCCCAGTAGAATATTATGTTTGTGTAATTGGATCCGCCCTAACACACTAGTTTTGATTGTCTTAAATTCAGATGGGAGCAATCAAGAATCTACAAGGTTCAACGGTATGCATCAGTTATCCATAAATGCTAATAACTTTTGATGTTATAGTAGCAGAGGAACACATGAAAGTAATCAATTATGATTTTCTTTGTGACTTGTGTGCAGGTAATAACACATGTAGTTCAGAAGCTAAGAGAGCCATACCTATTGTGAACAAAGCATACCATGGAAGTATGCAGAGGATTCTGCACGTAGGTTCTGATAGTTGTTCTGTAGTGTCTGAATTGTTAAAAGAAGAGGGCGTTGAGGCCTTTGGCCTGGAAGTAGTTGATATAAAGGATGCAGCACAGGATTGCCAAAAACTTGTACGCAGGGGCATAGTTCGGGTCGGCGATATTAAGGTCCCTCTTCCTTATAGGGAAGATTCATTCTCTCTTGTTATTGTGTCTGATGTTGTGGATTATCTGTCTACAAGATATCTGAATAGCAGTCTTCCAGATCTAGCAAGAGTGTCGTCTGATGGCCTAATTATATTTGCTGGTGAGTTCCAAAATTTTGAGGTTATTTAGTGTGCTTGCATTACTTTTCTTTTCCAAGATTTTTTTGCAAGATAATTAGCATTTGGTTGAATCTTTCACATGTATTACATTTTGCCTATGCTCATCACAGGCAATCCAAATTTTTCTGCATCAAAAGCTGTTGACATATCCAAGTTTGGAAGTCCGGTAAACTGTCTTCTCTATGGCTTCTTGATGAATATTCATGTGGTTCTGTTTATTTTTTATTTTATTTTTTCTGCATTTTTTTCGTTTTCGTATTTTTTTTGTTTTTGACTCGTGACTTAAATCCTTTGATTAAATGATAGCTACTGATTAAAAGGACCATCACTCAATAAATCACACATCATCATCATCCGTACCCAGTATATCCCAACGACAACAAAAGTTGTCGTTAGAGTCTGGAGAGAGTAAGTGGTAGTCAGACAATACATTATCATTCTCTGCAACATGTCGGCTACTATTCCATATATGTTTTAAGCACATTCTAATGAGCCAAGAGGTTGAAAAGTTAATAATTTGCTGACAAGCATACATTATTCCACTTTTCTGTTTGCTTTCTTGTATAATTTTTCAGTCCTGTTAGATTTTCCCTACGTAAGCGCAGTGCTTTTGTGTTCAAAAGAGACTTTTACCGCCCATATAAAGAACTTACAAGCACACCCTTTATAATGGTTTAAGAGTGCCAGAAATTTCAGCAACAAAATGACTGTCTTAAAGTATATTCTCTAAAATTTACGAGAAATTTGCCAGCTTTTACAGTAAACAGTAAGCTTCCTTTATGCTAGCTAAAAGCTCACTGGTACGTTACTTTGTGCCTTGAAAAGGCAAGAAGGAGAAAAATGTCATGGTGGAGAAAATTTTTCGCTCAGATCAACCTAGAGGAGGACGAAGATGCCATGGGTAAGTTTGAGCAGGCTGCCCTTGAGAATCACTACACCCCGAGGTGCCAAGTTTTCCATATCAAGCCATTCCGTTGACGCCATAATCTTTAGGCTTCCCATGCAACCATTTGTTTGATTTAATTAGCACAATTTCTCACTGGTTCTATTGATCTACGCATCTTGATATTATTCCAGTAGATTTAGTTAAAGCTTCGTTTCTTATCTTCTTGAACTTTTTACTCTTTCTGTTAATGAATTAGTTACGTTGTAGGAACCATGTCTAATTCTTTATATATGTGTAGTTAGGTGTCTTTCTAGGGGAAATGTACTGTAGATCTCTCTTTGTTCTTGCATCTTTGTAACTTCTACTTACTATGATTGATGCTCGAAATGTTGATTTCTTGTTCGTGTTATGCATGATGTTTTTTTTTTTTTTCGAAACCTGTGGAACAACGAATATGCTTAGATGCAAAATTAGAGTCACCAGATAGAGGAATACAAGCAAGAGAGATTTTTGAGACGTGAGATAGATGGGCTTGTAGTTAGGGTTTTGATCTTGGTTTTTCTTCTTCCTTTAGGGTTTTTGACTTATTTAGCATCTGTTTCTCCCTTCAAATAAAAAACAACGAAAAGAAAAGGAAAAAATTGAGAGTAGACTATATATCGTTACTTTCAATTTTATATTAAAAGTAATTTCTTATGTTTATGGCTGTTATTACAAAACAAAAACTCTTCTGCGACAAATCACCGTAAACACGGTTGAAAACAGCAAAGATCGAATTAGCTTTTGTAAACACGATAAATTTTAAAAGTTATAATACTGTCATGTTCGATAAAAATCGAATTAGCTTTCGTTAAATGCTATCTTGTTTTCAGAATAAAGATGATAATCTCTATTTAACTTCTGATCGTAAGTATGATTTACGAAGGCTGATTGGCAATTTACATAACTAAGAACTCCTAAGTGGATTTCAATGTGCAATTTCCCATGAAAATACATCAGGCAATACATTTTTTGTTGTTATAAAGAGATGTCAGAGTGTGTGTGTGTATCAAAAAATTAGAAAACTTGTCGACAGTCAATGAGAACTAAACGGTAAATCATGTAAATCTAGAAAGAAAATGAGCTTTCTTTAGATGGATATATGTATGTATAATTTTATGTTAAATTATTTGACAGATTTTGAGTTATATATTACTTTTATAGTTATTTTTGTATATGATTTAGTTTTACTCTATTGAACTATTTGATTCACTTTTAGAGTGACAACATAAGGAGGACGTGCTTTAGAGCAACTGGTGAGGTTGCTATTCTGCCATTTTTGAGGTCCCGGTTCGAGCCGTGGAAATAGCCTCATATATAAAGTGTAGGGTAAATCTGTGTACATCAGATTGCAAATTGATCATATCCCTACCCAGACCACATGCAAATGCAAGAGCCTAGTATACCGAGAACTCTTTTTAAAATCACAACCCGAACTTGTTATTTGTTTACAAATTTTGTAAATTTTTCTTTTATTTTTTTAGGTTGTAATAATAAAACCTACCAAATTGTGACACACCTATGATAACGGGAAGCCTCTCATCGAGACTATAAAGGTATTCGCTTTTGATGCTACTATATATATTCTATTCATGATATTTATATGTTTTAATTTTATTGTACTAAAAGTAGTTATGAATTTGCCCTATTTCATACTAGCAAGAGAAAATACCTCATGCACCCAAGATATATCTCAGTTGATATTTAGATTGGAATTTGCTTCAAAAGGTATATGGTTTGATTCTAATTTGGAAGTTGCTCCAAGAAGTGTTGTGTTCGATTCCAATAACACGCGTAACGTAGGTTTTCCTGTCTGTATCAAAAGCTCAATTTGTCGTCGACACCTTATGTAGACTCCTTGTATATAACCTCCTCCAATTTAGAAACCGCTGAACTTGGTGAGACCCTCACAGACAAAGTATAAGGCTTTTGCTCGAAGAAAAAATACCTCACGTGATGTCCAATTGTTACAATTGAAATACTTGGGTTAACGTCTCTTCTAAAATCATCGGTTTCAATCCGTTGGTTTTGCTCCAATCCCTTTAGGTGAATATATTTTCGAGTTCAAACATATATTTATTTTTGGACCGTAAAACATAACTTTTATTTACTTCTTAAATATAACAAAGGTTTTTGAACGGATTTTGCTCTAGCAAGACAAAGCTCGAAGATTTTCGCGTTAACGAAAAGCGAGACCGTCAGAATTATCATTTTCCAAATTTTTATCATTCTTTTAAAAATGTGTCATCTTGAGTGTGGATAAACACGCAAATAAAAAACTAAATACATGTAATATATCTCCTAAAAAAGAAATTTTTTCCCGAGCTTGGGTGGGACCCATGATATAATGAAGAATGACTAGAGGATGCAAAGTTTGACCGTCTTTGACTCTTTGTGCTTTCCGCAAGACAAATGATTTTATATTATCGATAAGTTTTTATAGAGAAATCATAAGTAATTACTAAACAATTATTGATTAAAAAGACAAAGAATAATTAATAGTGAATAATAAACGAGATAAATGATTTTATATTATCCACAAGTTTTATAGTGAATAATGAATGTCATTAAACAATTATTCACTAATAAAACGAAGTGTAATTAATATGTAACAATGTGCAAAACAGTAGACATGCTTTTATTATGTTTTTTGGTCAAACTACATCATTCAAAGATTTGCTTGGGGTTATCTTTGAGGAGGACGATGGAACAATCTTCCTGCTATGTTCGACATTGTGGGTGATTTGGTTAATGCGCAATCAAATCATCTTTAACAAGGAGCCTCGCCGAGCGACGTGAGAGGCACTAGTTCCTTTCTATACGATGGAGTTGAATTTGGATGTTAAAGCCCCCCGGGACAAGTTTGTGTATCAAATATTTGTAACGCAATGTCACTTGGTGGTTTAAAGCTTGATACGGATGCTTCATGTGTAGACATAGAAGCAACAGTTTGCGTGTTTATTCGAGACCACGTTAGCATTGTACTCCATGCAGCCTCAATTCTACTTCCATTTGGAGTTAGAGTAGCGTGTGCTGAGCTCCATGCAATGGATCGAGATCTTCTGACTCCTTCGCCCCTCACCCCCTTTGGGACCGCCTACCACGTGGGGGTGGTGAGGTTGGGTGGGGTCTTCGATACTAGAAAATAGAACCTAAGTGGTCTAACCCCCGGGGCGGACCCAACCGAAAGACGCTAGACGGACTAACGGCAAGCGAGATAAAGAAAGCAGACTATGTGTAAAACCTTGCCGCGGGAGAGTCTTTCTCCAATGATAATAAATCAAGGCAAAAGGAACTCGCCCTTTGTTTGAAAGGGATAAGAGCTGATTGCTGGCGATGACTTG
>AP025047.1:1465351-1479501 GCA_036186865.1 Eustoma russellianum | reverse complement strand
AAAGTAGAGGGGGAGAACTGGAAGAGAGAAAGAAAAAAAGCAAACGATTTACAAGTCTAATGGGAGAAGAATGACTGACACGTTGACTGTCTTCGATACTAGAAAAAAGAACCTAAGTGGTCTAACCCCCGGGGCGGACCCAACCGAAAGACGCTAGACGGACTAACGGCAAGCGAGATAAAGAAAGCAGACTATGTGTAAAACCTTGCCGCGGGATTCATCCGCACCCAGTCTCACCATCCCCCTGCGTGCCACGTGGCGGATGGTCATTTAATATCCTCTTTAAAGGGGGTCAGGTGATCTGATTCCCCATGCAATCTACGTGGGAATTAAGGTAACTAGTGTCTTCTGAACGGGTCTCTTGGTGGTGGAGTACTCTGACAGTCGGCTGGCGATTATGAGGCTAAATGCGATGGATGATGATTACTCAGATATGAGACTAATAGTACACGAGATTCGCAGACTTGCCCGTAACTTCACTTTATTTTTTTGTATGAATTTATTCATAGAAATGGTAATAAGTTTGGGTATTTACATGTACATAGCTTTTGTTCTATAACAAAACTCTATATACTTTGGGATGTAGATATTGTTTGTCCGACTCTCATCTTTTCTAGATTTTAGCAATACTTTTGATATTGTTGGGATAAACTGAGTACCTGTTGTTGTATCTTTTCCAGATTTTAACAATAGTTTTTGATATTGTTGGGATGAACTGGGTACCTGTTGTATCTTTTGCTCTATAAACACACTTCCTCTTAAATAATGTACTTTCTGCCATCCGTACAGAACGAATGAATGAAAGTTTATATTGGGAAAGAGTTAATTGCACCTGGTATCCATTCTTTTCCACCAAATTTTAAGTAGCATCCAATGTTTCATGAAACACACTTGCCATCCAGACTTATAGGGTTAATAGACACATGACATCCATGCTGACGTCATAAAGACAATTTTCATTTATTTTTTAAAAGTTTATAGAAAAAATAATTCAAAAAAAAACCCACCCCCACCCTACCACACCCCCACAATCGACCTCCCTCCCCATCCTCCCCATCTTCCTCTTCTTTCTCCATCTTCCCTTTCTTCCTCCATCTTCATCTTCATCTTTTTTCCAATGGGGCTCCACCACCACCCAGTCTTCTTCCACCAGACCCAACTGGTGGCAAAGGATACAAACATCCGATTTCCCAGAAAATTCAATCTGGGCCAGGGGGATTAGCGCTTTTAAGAAAATGAGGGAATGGTCGGAGGTCGTCGCCGGCCCGAGGTGGAAGACGTTTATCCAGCGTTTCAATCGGAGTAATAGCAGGAGGACGACGAATTACCAATATGACCCTTTCAGTTACTCTTTGAATTTCGACGAGGGTCCTGGAACGATCGACGATGCTGCGAAGGCGGCTCATGATCTGAGGAATTTCTCCGTTCGTTATGCTTCGATCCCTGCTTCGGTGAAGTCCACATCTATTGACCTCGGGAAGGATGGGCCCAGCTTTGTGTAACGTGCGGCGGTTGCTAACGTCTGCCCACTGGAGGAGGTGGTTACACCTCAGCTTCATTTGAAGATGTACATCTTTTGCTCTTTACTCTTATTTTTAATGGTTGGTTGTTATAATTATAATAGTTAAAGTTTTATTTAACTTTGCCACCAGTTGGGTCTGGCGGAAGAAGACTGGGTGGTGGTGGAGCCCCATTGAAAAAAAGATGAAGATGAAGATGGAGGAAGATGGAGGAAGATGAGGAGGATGGGGAGAGAGGTCGATTGTGGGGGTGTGGTGGGGTGGGGGTGGGTTTTTTTTTATTTTGAATTATTTTTTCTATAAACTTTTAAAAAATAAATAAAAATTGCTTTTATGACGTCAGCATGGATGCCAGGTGTCTATTAACCCTATAAGTCTGGATGACAAGTGTGTTTCATGAAACATTGGATGCTACTTAAAACTTGGTGGAAAAGAATGGATACCAGGTGCAATTAACTCTATTGAAAAAAAAAAAAGTAAACAACATAAAAAGGAGACGTTCAGGCTGTGGAGCATCACACATGACAGAAGTCACTGCTGCAATTAGACCCGGAGAAATAAAGGGGTTTAGATCTCCTCACCCCAACTTTCATGATCTTCTTCATGACCACGTGACACGTGGCAGTAAGAGGGGTGCTGAGGCTAGATTAGAGTCAACCTCATTTAGTCTCACCACCCTCCTTGCTGCCACGTGTCGCGCAGTCACGCGTCACCGCACCCTTTGCGGTGAGGTGATCCTATCTCGAAATAAAGAGCGCGCTTCAAATAAAAATCGTGACTGATTCTTTAAATTGAGTGATTTATATATTATTCCTACATCACAATTTCACGTTAAATTAAATATTATTTTACATCAATTCTTTTTAAATATATAATAAGTATCTTATTAAATCACATGATGTGAGACTTATGCAAAACATATGATATAGAGAGTGCGGGCAAAGATGTTTATAATATCTTAATACAAATTAAATCAATACAAGAGCCAGGAATTCAAGTTCAATCACTACAAATTTACAATTTTCCCAAACAATCAATTGCGACCTACATTCCTAACGGCTCCATCATAAAATTCTCTAAATTCTTTACAGCATCAACTACTTTAAAGTTCAACCTTTAAAAAAGAAAGGACTACTTTCAACTTTCAAGAAGCAAAACAATAAATTACAAAACCCAAACAGCCACAACCAAAAAGCAAAAAAAAAAAAAATTTAATTCCTAACCTCGCCAAAAAGAAAGAAAAAAAAAGAAAAAACAGGTTGCAACAGAAAAGGCTAAAGGTGAATTCCTATCCCGTCATAAATCTTGACCGGCATTCCACTAATTAAAATCTCCGGCAAACTAAAAAAGCTCAATAATCAGGCATGAGTTGGCTGATTTTCCCTTCATCAGAAACCATCTTGTGTTCCGTCACTTTCAACCAAATACAAACAGCTGTAAAACTCAACAACAAGCTCACCAGCCCGCTTCCCAGTCCGATCCCCACAATCGCCAAAACAGACAATCCTTTATCCTTCATGGGCGGTAAAGGGTACCCATAAAGATCCTTATTCCCTTGAAAAGAACTCGCATTGAATCTCGGAAAACTCCCGCTCCGGTTCCCTAACGACCCGGGAATCTGACCCGATAATCTATTACTCGAAACGTCGAATACCGAGAGCCTCACTAATAAACCCAGCTGCTGGGGGATTTGACCCGAAAGCTCGTTTTGATGAAGGTCGATTACGTTGAGGTAAGCGCAGAGAGCGAGCTCCGGTGGAATTGGGCCGGAGAGGCGGTTGTCGGAGAGATTAAGGACGGCCAGATTGACTAAATGTTGGAGATCAGGAGTAATAGGGCCGGAAATTGAGTTAGAAGAGAGGTCAAGGGCTTGGAGATTGGTGCAATTGGAGAGGAAAGGGGAGATAGTGCCGCGAAGAGAGAGGTTAGAGAGAGAAAGCTTGTAAATGCGGCCATTGTTGCATGTGGCACCTTGGAGAAAAGAAGTGAAGCCTTGGCATGGATTTGAGAAGGTGGTTTTGGTCCAATTCTGGAGGTGATGAAACGGGTCTTGAAGGGATTCGGCTAGATGGGTTAAGCATCGTTCGTCATCGGGATCTGGTTTAGTCGGAGGGAAGGTGGCGCAGGTTACCAGGAGCACCCAGATTATGCTCCAAAAACCCATGTGGGTGGCGCGTAAGATAGCGGAGGTGGAGCAACAGATGTTGAATTATTTTTATAGCGTGTTAGGTGGAGAGATTGTGGGATAGTTTGTGGGTATACAGGTTGGTTGTGGAGATAAATGAAACCATGAGAAGTTGGAGAGGATTAAAGGAACAAAAGGTACGGAATAGAAATTAGTACTCTGTGTAGTTAATAATGGCTCCTTCATGTTCAAATACCAGCGCATTTTAGTATGAGAGGAAGAACAGTACGGACATAAGTCGTATCTCACTTCATATTTAGATGGTAAATTATGATAAGAAGGTTGTGTTTTTTTGTCAGCCGCATTATGAATGTTTTACTATTGTCTCGATTAGAAGTTTCAACACAATATGGTGGGAATACTGATCTAATTTACCGTGTATATCTTATAAACAGCCTCCAGAACATAGTCCAATTGGTATTCAGATTAGATTTGTTCTAAGAAATTAAAAGTTCGAATCTAGGTGTACGCACAGTGTGGGTGCTCCACTGCTGCTAGGTTGAAGGCCTAGTTTGCAGGGGACATCTTGTGTGGATCACTGCGTTTGTCTTCACCCAACCTAGAAAACCACTGAGCTCCTGATTTACATCATCTACGATGCGCCTCTCAATAAAAGCCCGGAATTAGAGATTTCAACCCCTATAAACACTTTTACCTTAACTTCCTAACTAAAAGGCTGTTACATTTATATGAAACTGAGTCAATGGAGTTGGCATTTCGACAGGAAAAAAACTAGAAAATGGGGGATATAATCCTCTCACCGCTCCCTTCTCACCGCGTGCGTGACTACGCGATGCCTTATCACCTCCTACTGCTGTCACGTATCGCGTTCTGGACCGCACGGTGAAGAGATCTCATCTCAGAAAATGGTGGGGAGAATTTGAGCGGAGATTTGAGTTTTTCGAAACTTTGACTATTTCCCTTTATAAATGTCTTTGTCATTTTACGAGGGGAGTTTAGATGAACTAACACTTTTAAAGGTTAGAGTTGGGTTAGGTTTCAAGTCATAAACTTTATATTTGCAAATTATCTATTCAAGGAGACTGTTGGTAGAGAATATTAATATATAAATCATCACAAGACAAGGTATACAAACTTTACAAGCTGAGCTTTTTATTTATGTTTTTTTAATCAGCTTAAGAGTAACTTATTTATGCAACAGTAAAAAGCTATGGTCATACAATAGAATCCTGCAACATACGAAACCTACAATCACATATGAATCCATGGTATAAGGATAAATCGTTATATAATTATTTATCATGAAAACGTAGGAAGACATCATTTCTGTTGGATTTTTTCCATTTTAAACTCTCTCGTAAATGAAAATACTTTATAAACAGGATCACTTGAGTGTCCAGCATTTGGTGCAAATAGATTAATTAAAAAGTGCCACGCCTAAAAATCATAGTGAGGTCACCGCAAAAATAGAGAACCAAGTAAACAATGATTTTTTTAAATATTTTTATATAATATAATATGAATGCTAAGGATTTTAATTAAAAGGTTATCCCAAATTAGCATACTGCTCTAACCGATGCTACGTAATAATTTATCTTAAAAGTTGTATTTGCGTTCATATTTAAATAAAAAATTGTTAAATTACTATTCTTGTTGCATATATCTAAGTTATATGTAAGCGATTCAAAGTTTGTCAGGTTGCCCCAGGGGCATAGTTTCTAGTCACAAAGTGATGCCTTGATGCCCCCAAACACATAGTCTACTTGGTACTCGGATTGAGATTTGCTCTAAGTGACGTCTTGACTGGAGAGTCTGTAACTGTCATAAACCCCTAAAGAGCTGTGTAGATATATCAAAAATTCATGGGCTTCTTGTATGGTCACCAAACAACCATACAAGACGGGTGAACAGTCTTTTTACCCAATTTAACCTGTTGAGAATATTGTATCATATTATACATTTTAAGATAAAATACATAAATTATATGAAGATAAAGTACAACCACCCATTGTCTTAAGATTTTGAGGGGATATGCGTCTCACCTCATGTAAGCTCAAGTTTTAACATAGTATCAGAACCAGTTTAAAATATAGACTCACATCTTGCCTGGTCCATAGTCAGCCATTTACTGGCTTCCCTCACCCAAGTCCAGATCTTGATCACCGGCTTGTGGTTTGTGATTGAGGGCGGATTCTAAGACGCGTGTGTATGTCAAGTCACGTTGCCACGTGAGGGCTGCTGTTGATAATATTGTCTCATATTGGACACTTTGAGATAAAATTAATAGGTAAAATGAGGATGAAGTACCACCACTCATTGCCTTAATGTTTTGAGGCTCAGCTCATGTAAACCCAAGTTTTAACATAACCAGATATTATGACATAATTCAATAATAATCTAGATAGCAGTATTACATCAACATTACGCGTGTTATGGTAAAACTCTATCGGCAACTCTCCTTCTATAGAAGTCCCGGTTCGAAGGGGATAGTATCCCCTCACCGCTCCCCCCTCACCGCGTGCGTGATCACGCGACACGTGTCAAAAAAGGGGGTGGTGAGGCTGGATGAGAGTAACCCTCATCCAGCCTCACCACTCCCTGCTGCTGCCACGTGTCGCGTCCTGGGCCGCGCGGTGACTTTACGTGCGGTGAGGAGATCTCATCCCGGTTCGAAGACCACCGCTGCAGAATGCGTTGGCAGTGCAAGTAAGAGGTAAGGCGGTTTATCATGCTATGCACTTTGTCTTGATGACTATTGGTGTATATTCTTCTATTAACATCTGAACTAATAGATTCCAAAATAGTTTCAACAGGGGAAAATAAAAAGGTTGTCGGCCTATGCTGTCTTTAGAGCTTACTTTTTCCCTTTGTGTCGTGCTGACCGAACTCATGATTATCAGAGTGGGATGTGTTAGGCTGTTATCCAATTCAAATTGCCCTTTAAAATCTTTTATTAGGATTCATACATTTACTTTGAAAGTTTTCACCGTTTTAGTTTTAAAAAGATTAATCAATGAAATAAATCAGATAACTCAGCGATATCTTAGATGAGAGACCTAAAATTTTGTGGTTACAAAGCATCTAAACTCAAACTTGTTTCGGTATAAAGAGCTGACGTCAAAACCTAAACATGTATATGAATGACAAAATTTAAACCGACAATTTTAAATATAATATTCCATTATCATCTCAATTACGTCATAGATACTTCAGCTTCTTCAGTTTTTTCTTCTTCTTGGTGGCTAAATCTCCAATCGGAGAGACAAGAAGACAATATTCAACCATAATTTCAAAATTTTCTCACTTTTCCCGCCGGAAAAAGGACTGAAACAAAAATATCCCCAGACGGCAGATGGATAATGAGAGCCCGGATCTCCTCACCCCCAAAAATGGGGGTAATAAATGACCCCCGCCACGTGGCAGGAGAGGAGGGTGGTGAAGCTGAGTGCGGGTGACCGCTACCCAGTCTCACCACCTCTATCCCCTACCACGTGGCAAATGGGGGGTGACATAGGGGGCGGTGAGAGGATCCCTGTTAAGGAGTCGTAGGACTCCTCCCACTAATTGCCGTGTGAATGTTGAAGTCCAGAGCCGTGTGTGTGCAAGGATGGCATCACACTCAACAACTTTAGTTAGGCTACCAATATTGGTTATATTTTGTTGTTATATCTTATTGTTATTTGTTGTAACTAAAGTAGTCTTTGAGTTATACTTTGCTTCCAAGTTGTAAACCCTAGAAAACCCTATATACAAGGGTATACGTGAATATGAAATCAATGAAGGAAATATAATTTATCTCCTATCTCTTATATGGTATCAGAGCCATAACGACTCCAACGAGTTTCTTTGCCCTAAATCATTCGGCATTATCACCATGGCTGAAACCTCCACCCCACGCTTTGGCTCACTTGACGGTGTAGTGGCCATCAATGTGGCTGCACAATTGCCACTTAAGTTGACCAAAACTAATTTTCCTTCTTGGAAAGCACAGTTTGATGCTTTGCTTTATGGTTATGATCTCATGGGTTTCCTTGATGAGACCAAGTCTTGTCCCTCCAAACACGTTGTGGATAAGGAGGGTGCCACTCAACCTAATCCGGGTTATGCTATTTGGGTTAGGCAGGATAAACTATTGCTTCATGCAATTCTCGCTTCAGTCTCTGAAACGATTGTTCCGCTGATTGCCGCCGCATCTTCGTCTAAGGACGCATGGTCAAAGCTACACAAACTGTATGCGAGCAAGTCTCGCTCTCGCATCATGAATCTCAAAGAGAAACTCACAAATATCACTTGTGATTCTCAGCCGGTTGCGGATTATCTTCAAACTATCAAAGGTATTGCAGATGAGTTAGCACTGGTCGACACTCATCTGAGCGATGATGATCTTACTATCCTTGCTCTCAATGGGCTCGGTAATAGCTTCAAGGACATAGCTGCTGCCATCCGGGCGCGTGATACGCCCATTTCCTTCGAAGAACTTCATGACAAGCTAGTTGAACATGAAGCTTTTCTCAAACGAGAAGAAAGTCGTAGCACTTCAGCCGTTACCGTTCATACTACCCAAATGAAGGGTGGCCGAACTGGATTTCCAAGTCCAGCCAATCGTCCTGATGGCCGTCAGCCCCCTGGGCGTTCGCCAGCCAACCACCGAGGCTCTCAGCAGGCCTACTCCAACGGGCCTCCATCAGCCTCAGCACATCGGTTCCCACGTAACTCTTCTCAGTCTGGGGTGACCTGTCAATATTGTCAGAAACGTGGACACACAGCACGTCAGTGCTACTCACTCAAACGATCTTTGCAGCAGCAGCCTGAGGTCAATCATACCACCTCCGTTGGATCTCCCAAACAAAATTGGATTCTTGACTCCGGGGCCTCGCATCATGTTACAACAGACCTAAGTTCTCTGTCGCATCACCAATCCTACGAGGGGCCAGATGATGTGTTTCTAGGCGATGGCTCAGGTCTTGCCATCGCTAACACCGGTTCTACTATTCTTCCCTCATCTTCTAAACCTTTTGTTTTGTCAAATGTGTTACATGTGCCCTTACTCAATCGTAATTTAATTTCTGTTTCTAAGTTTTGTCAGCATAATAACACGTCCATTGAATTTTTTCCTTCTTCCTTTGTTGTCAAGGATCTCACAACGGGGGCGCAACTTGCTCACGGTCAGACCAAGGGTGATGTGTACGAGTGGAATCCGCCATCCCGGAGTGTCTCTACATCAGCTCCGTCTCCTGCCATCGCCACGCCTGCTGTACCCAAGCGTGTTTTCGCACTCCAAAAATTCCCTCGTGTGACTTGGCATCGTCGTCTTGGACATCCATCTTCGCGTGTGTTTCAATTACTTAGTCAGCACAATAATATCTCAGTCGTGTCTGAATCATCCAATGATTGCTTTGTTTGTGAGTCTTGTCTTAGTAGTAAAAGTCACAAACTTCCTTTTCATCATAGTTCAGTAGACAGCCGTGGTCCTCTCGATTTAGTCTATTCTGATGTTTGGGGGCCATCTCCCGTTGAGTCTGTTGATGGATTTCGATATTACATACTGTTTGTTGATTATTTTACTAAATATGTGTGGTTGTTTCCTATGTCTCGCAAGAGTGATGTTTCTAGCGTTTTTCCTAAATTCAAGCGCATGGTTGAAAAGTTCTTTCGCTGTTCTCTTGTTACACTTTATACAGATGGGGGTACCGAGTATACAGGGCTTAAAGCTTACTTCGAATCTGAGGGGATTAACCATCGTATCTCACCTCCTTATACCCCTGAACATGTGGGCTCCGCTGAACGAAAACATCGGCACGTTGTTGAAACTGGGTTAGCCCTTCTTCATCATTCCGCTTTACCACCTAAGTTTTGGTCATATGCGTTTCTTACTGCTGTGTATCTCATCAATCGTCTTCCTACGGCTGTTCTTCGTTCTAGCACGCCATACGAGTGCTTATTTCACAAACCCCCTAACTATGACATGTTGCGTGTGTTTGGTTGTCTTTGTTATCCGTGGCTTAGACCTTATGCTGCACATAAGCTTGCTTCTCGTTCTAAACCTTGCATCTTTGTTGGCTATTCTAATACTCACCATGCATATAAGTGTCTTGATGTGTCTACCAATCGTCTTTATCTATCACGCCATGTGCAGTTTGTCGAACATGTTTTTCCAGGTGGGGCACCTTCCGCGTTGCTACCTTCGGCTACTGAATCTCAGTCCACTGCCTTCGAGTTCTTGGCGCCACTTATTCCTCCACACTTGTCCACATCACCTGCTGGGTTGCCTGGAGCCGTTGCTGCACCCTCCAGGTATGCTTTCTTGTCCTCACCTGTGTCCCCCCTCCATTCTCCTGCTTCCTCCCAGACCCCCCCACCCTCTCCCTCTACTTCCCAATCACACCCGAATGCTTCCCCCATGTCTCAGTCCCTCCCAGCTTCTTCGTCCGAGAACCCCCCACCCCCCCCACCGTCCCAGTCCAGTCATCCAATGCTTACTCGAGCTAAGAATAATGTTCGTTGTCCTAAACAGTTTTCCGACTATGTTACACTTCTCCACACCACTAAACATCCTCTTCCTCCGTCCCTTGAACCTACAAATGTCAAACAAGCCCTCCGTGATCCCAAGTGGTGTGCCGCCATGGATGATGAGCTTGCTGCTCTACATCGCAATGGTACGTGGGTTCTTGTTCCTCCTCCCTCGGGTCATAACGTGGTTGGTTGTAAATGGGTCTTTCGTATCAAACGTAATCCTGATGGTACTGTTTCCCGTTACAAAGCTCGTCTCGTAGCTAAAGGCTTTCATCAACGCCCCGGTATTGACTATCACGACACTTTCAGTCCTGTGGTTAAGCCTACTACTGTTCGGGTTGTTCTCTCTCTCGCCCTAAGTAATGGTTGGTCTATTTCTCAACTCGATGTCAATAATGCGTTTCTTAATGGTCATCTTTCTGAGGATGTATACATGACTCAGCCTCCTGGGTTTATAGATCCTGCTCGCCCCTCGCACGTTTGTCACTTGAAACGCGCCTTGTATGGTCTCAAGCAAGCCCCTCGGGCTTGGTATACTGAATTGAAGCTTTTTCTGTTGGACTATGGTTTTTGTAATTCGAAGGCTGATACGTCACTATTTATCTATCGGCGTGATAACATTGTTATATACTTTCTTGTCTATGTTGATGATCTTCTTGTCACAGGAAACTGTCCTGCATCCGTTCGACAGTTTGTTACTGCCTTAGGCACCCGGTTTTCTCTTAAAGACCTTGGTCCTCTTAACTATTTTCTGGGCGTTGAAGCTGTGTTCACCCCTGATGGTCTTTATTTATCGCAGCATAAGTATATTCGTGATCTTCTTGCCAAGTTTCACTTAGACGGTATCAAGGACGCAATTACTCCAATGTGCTCTAGCAGTCGCTTAACTCTTGATGATGGTACGCCGAGTGCGGATGCAACTCAATTTCGTAGTCTCATTGGTGCCCTTCAGTATCTTCAGCTTACGCGTCCTGACATAGCTTTTGGCGTCAATAAACTTGCTCAGTTTATGCACTCTCCTACTCAAACACATTGGACTGCAGCCAAGCGCCTTCTTCGCTATCTTAAGCATACTATTCATCAATGTCTTCTCCTTCGTCGTCATCAACCTTTTTCTCTTCATGCCTTCTCTGATGCTGACTGGGCTGGTGACCGGGATTCTTTTCGCTCCACCACTGCGTTTGTTATCTTTCTTGGCGCCAATCCTATTTCGTGGTGTTCGAAAAAACAGCGCACTGTAGCTCGTTCCTCCACCGAAGCAGAATATCGTGCTGTCGCCTCCGCTGCTGCTGAACTAACGTGGCTCACTCATCTCCTGGCCGAGCTTGGCCTATCTTCGTCCGCGTCCCCCACTATTTACTGTGATAATTTGAGCGCTACTTATTTTTCGAGTAATCCCGTTTTTCATAGTCGCATGAAACATGTTGCTCTTGACTATCATTTCGTCCGCGAAAAAGTGGCTGCAGGAGATATCCGCGTTACGCATGTTCCCACCATCGGACAACTTGCGGATCTATTGACAAAGCCCCTTGCCAAAGATCGTTTTCTCTCCCTAAGATCCAAGATTGGCCTTTCCGATGGAACTGCCATCTTGCGGGGGCGTGTTAAGGAGTCGTAGGACTCCTCCCACTAATTGCCGTGTGAATGTTGAAGTCCAGAGCCGTGTGTGTGCAAGGATGGCATCACACTCAACAACTTTAGTTAGGCTACCAATATTGGTTATATTTTGTTGTTATATCTTATTGTTATTTGTTGTAACTAAAGTAGTCTTTGAGTTATACTTTGCTTCCAAGTTGTAAACCCTAGAAAACCCTATATACAAGGGTATACGTGAATATGAAATCAATGAAGGAAATATAATTTATCTCCTATCTCTTATAATCCCACCCCGGATAATGAGGGAGGGGCAAGTGTTAGGGGATGAGATCTCCTCACTCACCGCGCGGTCCAGGACGCGACACGTGGAAGCAGTAGGGGGTGGTGAGGCTGGATGAGGGTTATCCTCACCCAGCCTCACCACCTCCCTTTTTGCCACGTGTCGCGCGGTCACGCACGCGGTGAGGGAGGTGCGGTGAGGGGATCCTATCCCAAGTGTTAGTGGGGTGACGCCCAGGTGATGCAAAATTGAAAGGTCCTAATGGACGATGGGGCCATCGACAGTGACAACACTTGAATGTGGCATTAAACCATTTTCGTCACGCGAGCCCGGTTCAATCATGATAAGGTGGTATGGTGGATTATCATCTGAATTTACGTGATAACATAAAATGGGGTGTTTATGATATATCAGGCGTAGAATAAGTGTTAAACGAATCGAATAATTTACGAACAATTTATTTTGATTTGTATTTGATTCGAATTTGTTTGTTAATTTTATTTAAACGAGTTAAGTTTGAACATTTAATTAGATTCGTTTACTAAACACGAACAGTTTGACTCGTTTAAAGAGTTATAGTGTTTTCGAACCAAATACGAACAAATTTTGAAGCTCGTTACAGCAAACGAGTCGAGCCAAATAGTTCGTTTAACGAAGCGAATCTAAATTTGAAAACATGATATTCGGCTCGGTTTGATTCGTTAACACCTCTAATTAGGCTTCTGCATTTGTACAGTGTTTAGAAAAGACCAAATAGCTTTACGTTGTGATGTACCTATATTTTCTATCTTATCTTAAGTGATAAGATACAAATATTGTAAACTTATTGCATTCAAGCCTACAGAGATAGGAAGCATTTGGTTTGATGCTGCTTCTTTTAGGTTCTTAGAAGATAAAATCCATAAGTTTTTTTTTGCTGGAAAGGGATCTTTTATTTCAACCAAGAATTAAAAAATTACAATATGTTCTCCGTATGAAGGAAATCCTACGTCTATGCCAATATACTATTTCAAATTCTGTACAAGTTTCTGTAGTGTAACTCTACTTAAGACATCTCGTACTATATCGGCAATTTGGCATTGGAGAAACCTGCTGACTCATGGACAATACATATACAAATCAATTCGATTATGGATTTATTTCTTTTAAAACTTTTTAGATTTAAAGGAACTTCGACAACCATATCTCACTTTCACCTTCGTTTTATACCACTACAATGTGCATCTTAGCCTAAAATGAAGCGTGAAATTACCGCAAAAACAGATAATTGGAACTTCTGTAGATTAGTCTCTTTAGAAATACTCTGAGTGCACTTTTGAAAGTGACAACCTTAATGATTTCCTACGAAAATGATCATATAGTTTCAACTACTATTCTAGGCGGTGTTTGGTTGGGGTTTCATATTAATGGAATAGGTTTTGAGGAATTCAAACCTATAAAAGTTGTTTGTTTGAAGAAATGGCAGTTATGAGTTTCGGTTTGATATATAAATATTTGGTAATGGATATCGAGTTTTTTTTTTTGATATATTAGCCTCCCCTTGTCTATCAATATGGGGAATGGGAATGGGGGTATGGCCGGTCAATGCTGCCGGTCTACCGTCGCCAGCCGGTCACTATTCCGGTCAGTCAAATTTTTCCAGCCATTTTTCCGACCGTCCACATTCGATACTCATTTCAATTCCGATACGTCCAAACATCATCAATGTCTATCATACTCATTTCAACTTCAATACCAAACAACTATCATTTCCACTTCAATACCAAACAACTATCATTTTTACGCCCAAAAACTCATACCCTGTCATACCCATTCCGATTCTGATTCCAATACGTGAGTGCGAACCAAACGCCAACTCAGTTTTGAAGAAGTAATTTTACATTTTGGCTAATGAATGATTGCAGCTTAAGTTGTTTTCTTGTCAGATATTGAGAAAATAACAAAATAGGATCTTGAACAATAAATCGTGGAGCGACTCCCTGGACATGTAATCTGTTATTTGCTCATATATATGTCATTGATCAGTGATCAATCTACAGAAATATCTAATTAACTTTTCACAAAAGAGACTGAGGAAAGGAGGGGGGGGGGGGGG
>AP025047.1:1425585-1465341 GCA_036186865.1 Eustoma russellianum | reverse complement strand
GGGGGGGGGGGGGGGGAGGGAGTATAAACTACCTGTGGTAGGTTAGAGTTAGTGATATGCTTAAATTAGAGGTTAGGTTGGACTACATCTTGAAGCATTATATTCCCGTTTTCATGTAGTGCTCTTGTAAGAATATGAATCCTATGCAAGGGCTAAGAAATCACATGTTATCACTCTAGATAATCATCTGAAAGATTAGGTGATCTATCCGTGAGAGAGGCAAGTAAAATTAGTTCAAAATTTCTAGAAAAGCAGTTCCCCTGCCTTAAACTTTCTTGGTACAGATACCTAGGTTAAGGAAGGTTTATGTGAGAAACTCAAACCGGATCCCTATTATCATGTCTCACAGCGTGATAGGGATGAAAGTCAGGTGTATAAGGTCTGCTATGTCAGAGTTTGGACTGCTCAGGCAGCGATACAAGGAGCTCACTACAATCATTGGAGCTCCAACACCATGCGCTTACATGGAAAGAGAGTCGAAAATCTAAATCTTTCTTGAGACAAGAATCGAACTTGTCGCTACTCTCTCAAGTCTCCGCCATCGAAACCATTCGGCCATATCTTGAAGACACATAGGTTAAAAGGTCATTCTATAAGGCCTAAAACTTTCTTGGTCATGCCCACGTTGAGGCTGACAGCATTATATGTCAACTAAAACGGTAAAACCAAGTTCAACAAAGTATTATAATAATATGATTATAAAGGTATGTCTACTGTGTGACATTTAGTTCCATACGATGACAATATAAAGTAAACGAACTTTAGACAGTCAGAAGATTCATGGAGTAGAGTTATGAAGAATTGTTAAAATGGTCCAGAAATCCCCACTTAGGGCTGTAAACGAGCCAAACGAGCCGAGTATTACGTTGTTTAACCTCTGTTCATTTAACTTAGCGAACGAACCGAGCTTGTTCATTTATTTAAACGAACATATTTACTTGTTCAAGCTTGGTTCATTTGACTCACGAACAACATTAACGAGCCGAACACCTTAAACGAACGGTGTCATTTACCGAGCTCGAACAGAAAAAGGTGTTCAAGCTCTGTTCATTAACCTTTTATTCGAGCCGAGCTCGAGCTCGAGCTCGAACAAACGAGCCAAACAACCGAACGGCTTGGTTCATTTACAGTCCTATCCCCACCACCTGAAATGAAAAAGGCTCTTCCGACAACATAATGCGACTTCATAGTCACTGAACAGATTGGCAGCCTGGTCCTCTTAGTCAGATTTTGCCTGCTGGAAAGTTCTCAAATGTATATTTTTCCGAATGAATATGTATGCTAGAATTTCAAACACAGCCCCTCCACCCATGTCCCAACCGGATGAGATCAGGGAAGGTTCAAAGAAAGGTCAATTATGAGGAAGCCATTCACCAGCTGTCACATGTAAAGCATTGAGTTTGTTTTTTAAAATTTTGAGTTTTTAAAAATAGACAACTTTACACGTGGCAGCTGGTCAGCTGTCACATGTAAAGCATTGAGTTTGTTTTTTAAAATTTTGAGTTTTTAAAAATAGACAACTTTACACGTGGCAGCTGGTGAGTGACCGACTCATAATTGACCTCTCTGAACCTCTCATCCGTGTCCTAAGGCCAAGAAAAAGGTACGTGCTTGACCACCTCTTGTATTCGAAGTACATACGAAAGCCACGAGTATTTAAATGTCTTCATTTTGTTTGTTCATTTTTTCAAGTAGAATTGTTGGTTTCTTTTGTCGAGTTTTTCCGGCATGCTCTAGCCATCATTAATCCAGATCGACAATGTCTTATAGTTACATGAGTTGTTGCATCCTTATTGGTTCAATCCTACACACAGCTCAACGTGAGAACAACAATGCTATCTGGATCTAAAAATCAAAGATCTAAATTCGACTAATTGGACATGATCTGAATTTGACGTGTCAGGATATAGGTTTGGTTTATTTTTTTAGGTTGTATGATAATGACTTAGCAATATAATAAACCGTTCAATTCCTGATTTACATCTTCTACATAAATCAATAAGACTGAAGCATTATTCCAAATTTAATCTTCTACGTAAATCAATAAGACTGAAGCAATACCACGGATTTGACCTTTGTTCCTAAAACATGACCTACAATTCTTTTTCCAAACAAAAACCTGCCAGACTCCTTTTCCCCCTTGTTTTTGAAGAATATAATGTGGATACAGAGCTTAATCGTTGTTGACCAAATATCGAATTTCTTGATAAGGTGTGCAATAGCTAAACTAATGAATCCCTTCGCTACCAAATTTTACAAGCAGCAGCCTCAATAGCCAGCTGTTTATTTACATTCTTTAATACCAAACAGGAGTGTAATAACCAACTTGATTGATTCCATGGACAACACAGTAGATGAGTTGTACATTATCTGCACATAACCGTCGTCCTAGACTTTAGACACAAGCTCACAAGAGAACTAATCCATATGCCACAATATCTTGGCATGAATCAAATCAGAAGGATCAACCTTTTTCTTTACTGGCAAACAATGCGTGTGTATCAACATTTTTAAGTGTACAACTCAACTCACAACCTCACCTTCATGTCAAGAGATTCCACCAAACGACCAATTAAATACCTAAAAATCCACACAAGGTAACAGGAATAAAAGAGCAAAAGTAAACCAGGAAGAAAAATCAAACTTGGAAGAAAGAAGGAGCTGCTCAGATTCTATGGGTGTAAATTCGAGTCTGTCATGCGATTTGCATTCAGAACGAGGAATTATTTTCTAATCACCTCAGCCCTCAACCGCCATAGTTAATCAAACAACCAAATAGTTTGGGGGGAAGGATGAGTAAAAAAAAGGGTCAGCTTCAAGAACAATTTTCACAAATCAATGGCAGAAGAGGCTCAGACACGCACAAATAGGTCATCAAGAAAAACAGAAGGGGCAAAATTAGTAACCAATTCAGCATCGAGAAACGTTTCCTTCTTCATCGCCCCCAAAACAAAGGAAATGAAAAGAATAAATTAAGTTAAACGAAAATAGAAACGAAACCATCAGCATACTGTAAAGTTATCTGATGAGACAGTCTATATAAAGCAAGAGATAAACCCTAATGGACTTTACTATAACTATTGGGCCTATTATTTTATCCTTGGGCTTCTATGATATACTGTCAGCACAATGGCTAGCTGGGTTTTCATGGGACCACGAACAGATGGAAGCCCAATTGTTCATAATACCACAAATATAGAAAAACAAATATGTGTCTCTATGAATGTATTTTATATGTACATGTATATGTATATGTATATATATCCAGCTGTATAAGTTGTATCATTTCTGCAGGGTATTGGGGTTTGGATGTACGCAACCATACTCATGCGTTAGAAACACACAGATGTTGTTTCTCGATGACCCATAATAAAAATTGCGTCAAGTTGTGTCGCTACTTCACAATATAAGGAGCACACTCAATTTAGTGAGTCATTTTGCTTTATTCCATCATATTCCAAAGTCAAGCAAGTGTATGTGTCCTTGACTCTATTGGAAATGAAAAGTATTATTTTAAAGGAAAGACTATTTTTACACTCTCTTTTAAGATAATGACTCTTACATCCCTTTTATTTTAAAACCCAACTCTTGGATCTTATACATTTTTAGTCTAAATTGAAAACTCAACTAACTACCTAATTAAACCGCTCAAATACCACTCAAGAATCCATAGCATAATTTCTACTACTATATCAAAAAAAAAAAATCTACCACATGTTCCAAGAACCCATTGGACAGAAACTAAGCGAGTAGTAACCATTTTAATCCAAATATATGAAAGATGAGAAACAATTAAACTCTAGTCAAGCAGACATTAATCAAGTTTGTCCTTCAATATTAGACTACCTGCCCAAAAAGAAATGGAATCAACAACGACATTAATCCATCCTCCCTATATCAGGATATGAGAGATCGGATGTACGCAACCATACCATGTAGAAATATTTCGAATGTGGATATCAAAGGCACCCGATTTGGCGAATATGCTTCCGAAAAATTTGATCTCTGACCATATATCCGGAATGTCTTGCGGTTTTTTTAATACCATGCAAAACTTTCATACGAGATACATATATCTAGGCAAAAGTGTGTTTATATGTGTTAATGTTATTCTATTTATATATATGTTAAGTATTTGGTATGTCTTCTTCGACATCAATCCCCTAGTGAAACTTATTTTTCATATAAATAATGTGAAGTTTTCCGTTTTTGAGACGTCCAAGTTAAACACACACAGAAAGGGGAAAAAAAAAAGCCAAAAAAAGCAAAAATTTTCTCTTCTTTTTTCCTAGGGCAGCAGGGGGAGGAGGCAGTTCGGATCGTCTGACCCTCCTTTGGGACGGTAACAAAGGATCTGCTGTCACGTGACAGCAGGAGGTGGTGAGGCTGGGTG
The DNA here is from genome assembly GCA_036186865.1 of Eustoma russellianum. Lineage (NCBI taxonomy): Eukaryota > Viridiplantae > Streptophyta > Magnoliopsida > Gentianales > Gentianaceae > Eustoma > Eustoma russellianum. Next base: position 1,460,948 of record AP025047.1, on the reverse strand, counting down.
CGGGTGACCCCCACACAGTCTCACCACCCTCCCTGCTGCCACGTGGCGGACGGTCACGTGGGGGTGAGGCGTTTGACGGTCAGGAGATCTCGCCTGGGAAGGAGGAGGAGGGCGTAGTGTTGGGCTTGACAAACAAGAGCAGAAGATGCTTCCACCGGAGCCGCCATATCTGGATGGTTGCGTTTGGAATCTACATTACAAAGGCCCTCACACTTCCGTCTCGCGTATTGTTAAAAACTTATTCATTTGTTTTAAAATATAATTTTATTTTAACATTTTAATATGTTATAAATTACACTACGTTCAAATATTAAGATAAGCTTATATTTTAAGAGCCTCATACTTTGTTGTTGGCCATCTTTCAATTAATTTTATAGTCTTTCTGCGTATCCTCTGGTTATTCTCTCACCTACTCTTCATATCCATTCCCTATAAGACGGGCTACTGCTTATGCTTTCTGTTCTCATGAAATGTTTAGTTCTCCCTTGAGAGAGATATTCTTACAACTTTTTCACCCCAAAGAGACATGCAAGTCCACCAGGATTCGTTAATTCATATCCGTTTGATTCTGATAAATTTTTCTTATTTTTATTCTTCTCATTTTTCCGCATGATTTTGAAAGAAAAGGATGTCCAAATTATGGTTTGCAAAAGGTCGTCCACAGAACCCAAAGTCTACCCCCAAGGTCAAATTAATCATTAGGCCCCAAATCTTTTGACTAGTCAATCTATCAGAATATGCACATCTATTCTGAGGGCACATTTGAGTGATTTAAATTCTCTGCCAGTAATCAATTAATTCTTCTGTTCATACCTAAACCATGTTAAATTAGTGTGACTTGGGTCTTGAGTTTTCTTTTAAGAAAAAGTAAAATAATTGTATTTTTGAGGGGAAAAAAGGTTCAATTGACGTATACTAGTACTACTTTTTTAAAGAAGTTAATCAATTTTTTTATCCACATATTTTTCTGTTAATAATAAAACGTTTAAAACTTCTGAAATTACAGTTTTTATCTAAACTTTGTTGATTTTTTATTTTACATGTCTATATTGTATAATTAGCGACAATTTGATAGTCAAATTAGTGACATTTGGACATCCGAAATAGATTTTTACTACAAAAAATTAACAAAATTCAGATAAAAACTTTAATTCTTAAATTTTTAGACGTTTTGTGTAACTATTAAAAACATATGAAAAAAATATGCTTAACTCTTAATTCTGGAATAATACAGACTATCTATAACGCTATTGCCTACATGGGATGATACTTATAAATCCCTCCCCCTCTCCTTTTTTTTTTGGTTGCTACTACCACAAATTAAAAAAGAAAAAAAAAAGAAAAAAGAAAGAAAGAAGAAAATAGAACCTGAGTTCTACTCGATTACTTCAACATTTCTTATTGATAGGTTAAACCTTCTTTTCAAACCTTTCATGAAAAAGTGGACCACCACACCAACGACTAAGAAAAGTTGACCATCACTTTTATTATGTTAAATATGTCCATTAAGAGTAAAATGATGGTGTACTTCTCTTTTATATTATAAAGAACGGTTCAAATAGTAATGCTCTCTAGTTGGTCAAATTGTATAGAATCAACTAAATCAATATTTTTGAGAGAAAAATGTTTGGATGATTATAAAGGACGTTCCCAGTGCACTAGACTCCCCCGTTTTCACAGGGTTCGGAAAGAGGTCGGATCGTTTTGATCTGATGTACACAGACTTATTCCACACTTAGCTCAAAAGGTTATTTCCGCAGTTTGGATGAATATCATCATACTAACTACGGGGTTAGCTACATTTGAACAACTCTTCTGCTCCCCTCCCTAATAAATGGTGGCACTCATTCGTTTGCGCATTTGATAGCGAGGTAAAGACGCAAGGAAAGAAGCTCCTTAAATCAGTATGAACGAACCTTCAGATTTCAACAAGTGGGATCTTTTTTTTTTTATGTTCTCAAGCTTTATTTTCTCTTTTTGTTTAGGCTTTCCATCTTTGGTAGTTTCAGACCCAAAGCAGCATATAGTTGAGGAGGAGTGTTATAATTTCATCTATGAAAGATAACTGCAGACAATCTAAAGTTTTTTTTAAAAAAAAATTTCGCAATACCATCCTTAGGATTTGAACAAATACCCAAAATTTCTTGTAAGTTCACTCAAAGTACTTCCTTAGTAATTTAGTAGTCAATATGTTTCATAAGTAGGTTTAGTTATACACTTGAATTCTGTTATGAATTTCAAGCTATCATATGAATATATAGGGAGACGCTGATATGCATCCTTTTTCATCACGCATTTATTCTCAATGTGTATCACATGGTTTCCATTTCCAATAGAGTCAAGACACACTCTTTCTTGACTGTGGAATATGATGGAATAAAGCAAAATGACTCACTAAATTGGTTGTGTTTCTTATATTGTGAAGTAACAGTTGAACGACACAGCTTGACGCAATTTTCATTATGGGTCATCGGGAAACAAACTCTTTGTGTTTCTAAACATGGGTATGGTTGCGTACATCCGACCCTCCCATACCTCGACATAGTCAGGAGCCTCTAAAGCAACGAGGTAATATTATTGTTGTGTATCACAACCATATTTCTTTGAATTTAAGGCATACAATTATACGTAAAAAGTCAAACCAAATACATCAGACAATAGATTTTGTCTCTCAAACGGAACAGTAAAAACGGTTCTTCAAACATATACGGTGTAGGAATCTCAAAAGCAAGATTGCACACTGCTTTGTGTGCATTAGATAATGACAAACTTTCTGTTGTATATTGACTAAATAAAGAATAATGATACGTGACAGTGATGTATATGTAAAATAAGAGATTCCTTAATTATTTTATTTTTTATTAGTAGTTGAATAACTAGTATGATTTATTCAATGACCACCATTAATTTGCCAATAGATTATTTCTTCCATGTAGTGGGAATCATAATGAACAATATGGCTATCGGGTCAAACATTCCCATGCCTTTCAAGATTTTCTGTAAGCCGATCTAATGGATTATTTTCCCAAAATCAACCGAAATGATAAAACCGGGCACGGTCAAACCAGAAAACAGAACGTGCCTTTGTATTAAACCGAATTAGGGTTTTGTATTTGGAAAAAGTAATGGTATGTATCTAATATAACGCAAATATATATATATATATATAAACTAAGTAGTTCTTTCCCCCTTTCTAAAGTACAGCCTAACTCTTTGTTATCTGATTATCTAAATTTGGAGCGATAACTTTTGCTATCATTGTGATATACTGAACATGATTGTTATTGTTATTGTTATTGTTAGACTGTCACGAACAGGTTCATATATCAGTTTATAGAAGTCTTTAAAGTTTTCTCCTATATATATATATATATATATATATATATATATATATATATATATATATAAATCAAAGTCTTTGAAGTTTGCTTTCTGGAAACGACGACGCCAATCTTGTTCCTCTTGTTCTGTTATCATTCATTGGATCTCTGCTTTTACTTTTTTGCAGGGGACAAATTATTTTCCTTGCTCGCATGCATGTTTTCCGGTCATTATATTGCTATTTTTAATACGTTTTCCTCCACTAGCATTGTCGTTATTTCATTGTCATTACACCGTGTATCTTATATAATCTCGAATCCTACGACGGCTTCATTCAATGTTTGCATTTGAGATCTCATCTTCCTTTAGCATTATGTGTAAATGTCAACAAAAATCTGGAAGATTATGTTAAGAAGTCGTACTTTGCAATAGGATACACACGTACAAGACGTTCCTAGTGTACTAGACTCTCGCGTTTGCGCAGAGTCCGGAGAAGAGCCGGATCGTTTCGCCATCTGATGTACACAGTTTTACCTTACACTTTATGCAAGAAGCTGTTCTGCGGCTTTTACTCGTGACCTCAAAGTGACAAAGCAGCAACCTTACCAGTTGAGAAATACACATTTAATACATTTGCACTCTAATTAAGTGCAACTTGAGAAATACACATTTAATACGTATGGTAACTCTTCACCCTTGTATAAAAATATATGATTAATATGTACTGAAAATCATCACTCATACATGATGAAATGAAAGATATAATTACTTCCGATTTTCGACAGGACATAAAGACAAAGCCTGACACACTAATGAGATGAATTATTATTATTCCATGAAATATTATGAAATAAAAAAGACATCAAGGTCACAAAGCAACAACCTTAGCAGTTGCTCCAATACACGCCTTCCGTTATTAGATGGGAGAAAATGAAATAAAAGTGAATGCTGAAATAATTGACTAAAAGCTTAGTGTTTATACATGACCGTTCTGAATTAGATATAATAGGGAGCGCCCACACGCTTATATGCACATAGGTATGCATGTCTATATTAGCAGTCAAGTCACTATAAATTAAACATTGACTAAATAGAATGTTCATGTTGTGCTTATGAACGGTTGACAGGAACCATTTGACTAATACATCAGATAGGGAATTTGGAGGGACAGCATGTTGAATTTATACTCTGAGATAAGATTAGGATAGGTTTTCTGTGGTTGCAAATATATTATCATAGATATAGGAAAATACATGGACGTGTACTTTTACATAAAGTCGTGTTACTAGAGAGGTAAATGAGAGTAGGAAAAAATGTCTTAGATAAAGAATACTAGTTGAATTTCGACACACCTTATAAGTAAAATCTCATAACATAAATTTTAAACATTAACGGGATATGAAGGACCGGTTTTAGCTAAGGTTTTTCGAGAAGTTGAATGACGTAAGGATATGCATTAAACTGATACATCTTCTCCCGTATAAGTTGAATAAATTATAAGTTCCGAGTGTACTAGGCTCCTGCATTTACGAAGGATTCGAAGAAGAATCGGATCACTTTGCGATATGATGTAATCAGTCTTACCCTAAACTATGTGTAACATAGTGTTTATGCAGCTCAAATCTGTGACCTTAAATTATACTTAAATTTAATGAATCGGACAACTGTCCAAATTTTGTACGTTGTTGATACAAGTGTCAAAATCATAAACATTAGCATGGAACTAATGTTCCGTGATGGACTAATGTTTCTTCATTTAGGTCGCTGCCTGTCCATTGTTTTTGTATTTTTAGTGACATTTTTCGTAATCCCATCAGCCCTGGTAACAACTGGATTTCCAAAACTAAACAACAACCATATTACCACATTGTTTTAGAGAGTCTCGCCTATAGAAGAGTATGTAGTATCGGATGTACGCAACTACATCTGTGTGTTAGAAACATATGGAGGTTGTTTCCCGACGACCCATAATAAAAATTACATCAAGTTGCATCGATCAACCGCTACTTCACAATATAAGAAACACAACCAATTTAATAAATCATTTTACTTTATTCTATCATATTTCAAAGTTAAAGAATATTGTGTCTTTAATTTCAAAATTAAACAAATTAATTGATTAATTAACACAGTGAAAAAAAAGAAAGGGGACATAAACAGTACTTATAGCGAGCTCTTTTTCCCCCCGACGGTCTGGTAGGTAATGCGTCTAACAGATTGGAGGACGAGCAACATAGAGGTATTTTTGTTGGAGGAAAGAAAGTATATTGTAATTGAGCCAAATTGCAAATTGTGGTTAATAACGCACTTTGAGCTAGTATTACGATTAGTTCCACTAGTGTTAAGTGGAAACTAATGAGTTCTTGATTATGTACATGATAAGTAGATAATTGTAGGCTTTTGAATCACTCGATTCTGATACCGGGTGAATGAGAAATTAATGTTCAAAGTAAAAGGAAAGTCAGCTCAGCTCGGCCCGGACCTAGGAGTGGGCCTAGGTAGCGGACTGAGCTGCCGACCTGAAGGGCTTAGGTTATGGACTGGACTACAGGCCGAACTGCGGGCTGCAGACTGCTGGCCGAGTCCTGTAGCATCATGTCGGATCTCGTCAGCTAGGTGGAGGTTGTTATTTTCAAACTCGCCAGGTTGTTGAGATAGGATGTCGGTTAAATTTGAAAAGGTTGTTCAAATTTAGTCGGACGAGCTGACCTGAAGTCGTTATGATCTGACGGCTCAAATTGAACAGTTAGTTGATCTAACGGCTGGGAGGCAGACTCGGTGTGGTTCTGATCCAATGGTTCAAGTCAAGCCGGTATCTTATTCTACGGCCGAGATTGGAGCGACTGTAACAGCTGACTTCAGAAATTCCCTATAAATAGCAGCCAAGGCTGTTCTCTATGAACACACTCAGAATTCATAAGTTCTTCTATTCCCTGCAATCTCTCTCTCTGCATCTTCATTCTTCTCAAACATTCTGCATTCCAGTATACCGAGAATGTGAGGACACTCTTAAAGGTTCATAGAGTTCAGCGCTGCAGTGTTGCACGTCTGAACTGGTCTCCGTTATATCCTGGGAGACGGTTGCTCCTCTGGTTGGGCATAGTGTACCGGAGCAATAATGTCTTAAGGACAGAGTTCTGGACTCGCCTCGGATCTCTGCTCTGCTGAACTGAGAAGGTTATTGCCGAGGCCGAGCTCTGCTGTGTGCCGAGCTCAGCTGTCTGTGGAAAGAACGCAGCACTGGTATAGTGTTGGCGTGCTGAGCTCTGCTAGGTGCTGAGTTCTGCTGTTGTGCTGAGAACTTCGTTGTTCTAAGGCATTGTCTGCTGAGCTTTGCTTTGTGCCGAGCTCTGCTGTTCGGCTGATGACATTCATTGTTCTGCATCTCTGCCGTACTGGGCTCTGCTCGGCTGAAGTAGCTGAAAGCACAACTCTCGGTTGTTGTGCTGAGGTGCTGAGGTCGGCAGGTCGGTGATCAGTCCAGAACGCAAATACAATTGCGTTGACTGGAGTCGCTGGACTGATTGGATCTGTCTAATCATACTCTCTAGTTCAGCTCGACTGAAAGGCTGACAGCACAGAACAGTGGTTCTGAAGTGTTGCTCAGTTAGGTCGGCATGTCGGCTGACTATTCAGAACGCAGAGTTGCACCATCTGAACTGTCTAGATTCTGCAGATCAGTACAGCGTACCCTGAGCTCGCCAGATTGGTCATACTATACAGAATTCAATTTGTCTGAATTATTTCCAACAATTTTATGGCAAAACCTCATACATTTTTACAGCAGGATCTCATGTCAGCTAACGATAAAGTAATTAAGTAGATGAAAATCAATGAAGATTGTGTGTGTGTGTCTATATATATATATATATATATATATATATATATATATATATATATATATATATATATATATATGCAACTCTAAATAGAACGATAAAAAATGTAAACACACACATACTGTATGTATGCATGTATACATACATACGCAACACATACTCATATACACAGACACACACGCATGACAAATTATGTTAGATATAAGCGACGTTTGTATACATACATACGCAACACACACATACTCATATACACAGACACACACGCATGACAAATTATGTTAGATATAAGTGGTCTCTAGGACATTGCCCAACTGGTTCCGGACAGGAGTTCTCGAAAGGGAGGTTAGGGGTTCAATTCTTGTCAAAGACAAGAGACCCCTTCCCAGTAAGTGCATAGTGTGAGATCTTCTTTGGCCTGTAGGTTTGCCTGCAGTGCTGGAGGACTCCTTATGCAGGCTACCGTGTAAATGACCAAGCTCCTGCTAGCGGGCCGTTGGGTACCTGATTTACATCCCTACACTACCTTTGGGACTGGATGTGGCAGGGACCCTTATTGGTTGGGGTTAAACCTTTATGTTAGATATAAGCGACATTCCTCGAGCTCTTAAGCACGTACCTTCCCCGAAATCTTTTTTATCTTTAGTTGATTATTTGAGGCAAATAGAGAAAATATGTAAGTGTTAATTGAAGGGCTAATATAGAAACTTTAACCCATAATACTTATTATTTTTAGAAAGTAAACAATATTTTCGAGACAAACCAAAATAGAAAATAGAGCAATATTTATGGGACAGGCAGTATATTTTACAGTTTGAGATATTAACAAATGTAACTTCTCGTATTTATCCACAACGCATAACCTATGATTTTAAAGAAATTGTTATACATAAAAAGATAATATGATAAATATTTTACCATTCTACAACCGAAAGATTTAATGGGTGTTTGGTATTGCAATTGGTCATATTCTTGTGGTTCTCTAGAAACCCCATTCCTTACATTGAATTGAAATTGAACGCGAACTTTCCTCTGTGAAAGGGAAAAAAAAAATCTCTTTTAAACATGTGGTTGGGGGGTTCGATCCCCGCTCATGTGAATAGAGCAAACCATTTGGCCAGTCTCCTACCACTTTGTGTGCTGACCGCAGGGACGGATGATTAGTCTTCTGGCTTTCGGCTGGGAGGATACCTCGGAGCAACCCATTAAGAAAAAGGAAAAAATCTTGAGAGGTTATCACGGCAAATATTCTGCTTTGCCGAAAGTCCATCGCCAAATAATGAACGCGGTGATATGTTCTAGTAGTTCTACTCCATCAAATTTCAAGGAATATATATTATGATAACATTCAAAGTCTTAATCTGTGTTACAATAATGTTTATTTAAAATTTTGAATGTAATGTAAGTCATCTATCTAAATTGACATAAGATACAAAATAGTATTATTTGGAGTAAATGAATTGAATTGCAGTGACAAAGGAATTTGCACCTTGCGTATGTTTTGGTCTCCGTCTGTTTTTAACACATGAATAAAATTATGTACATCTGACTTTTTCTTATCTTACGCAGAAGCTTCTAAGACAACGGAATGATGTTGTTGTTGTATGTTTTGGGCCTGCAATTATGATCATGATAATAGGCGACAGTTTCACAATCGACGCTAAGAAGAATTTCTTCAATCTAAGCAAGGTATTCTAAATTTCTAACTGACGAAGCATGTCCCAAAAATAATGAAACACAAAATAAGTCGTGATTAAGATATAGGTATATTTAATCTAAGTTATCCCATCACTTTTCATTTACAAAGAAGAATAAAGAAAAAAATCGAATCCATATTGTTGTATGTGATTACATAGCCATATGAAGTGTGTTGTTAACTCTAAGGACACTTTTGGTTCAAAATTCTTCAAATGGCGAGGTTTTTGGTATGTCCAACTCCACCAAGAACTCAAAAACAACTTAATGGCAAGATTACTACATGTTTAGTTGGCAACCCTTTTGAATCGACCTCATAACTTTCATGTATTCGTGTTCCAGACATCTTATTAGGTGGTCTTAATAGTTAATTCCTTATAAAAGTTACGTATTCGTGTTTCACAAATCTTTATAAGGTTGTGTTTAGGGCAGGAGGACAAACTTCACTGTGTCTCTTTATTATTAAGTGAAGAATAAATATTTAAATGTCTATAATTACTCGTATACTCCATAAAATCGGTCATTGTGTCTACTCTTTCGCAATAATTTGAAATATAATTCCAGGAACTTTAGTTACATTTACTACAAGTGTTCTGTTGAGTAATTCTGCCATGTCGTGTGATATTTACAACTATAAAACTTCTATAGCTGGTTCAATAATTGAGATGGGATATGTTGTTCCGAAAATATCATATATTTATGTCCCAATATAAAGTAATATATATTATTTTGGTCCAATTCTATACCAAATAGTGATGTCAAATTTTAACTAAAGTAATAGATATCGTTTTGATGTGAAACATGTAAACATGCTATTTTTGGTACAAGAGATCTCATTTTGATTCGATAAGTTCGTAAAATTAATAATTTGACCCAGACTGCTTTCACCCTTTTTCTTGTTCTTTTTCAACCTTTCAAATTCATTGCACCATAAAAATCATTCCCTTCCCCGAGCGTTTGTCCGCTCAATCTCAAAAACATTATGTAAGATGTAAATCAGAAGTCTAACGGTTTTTTACGTTGGTTGAGGACTTATGCAATTATTCATACAAGGTTTCTTCCCGCAAACCAGGTCTTCGGCCTAACAACAGTGGAACATCCATACTATGCATGTTTCTAGATTCGACTTTTTGACATCTTAAAACAAATTTCAACCCGAATATCAACTGAGCTATGCAACCTTTCAAATTCATGGGTCTCTTCCGATAAATTCCTCAAAAAGCTCTTCCCTGATGCATAAGAAAGTCCCTCCTTTCTTCTAAATTCACACTTCCTTTTCACTTTATTGTCTTCTATATAAATTCAGCTAGTTACCAACATCTCCATGTCGCACAGCAAACACATTTGCAAAAAGAAAAGATTATAAACATGTCCAGACTTGGCTCATTTTTCATCGTAGCTCTTCTTTTCTGCTTTTCATTAGCTCACGCTGCTCGTCCCCAGCCCCTCTTCCATGATTCCACCCCTCACAAAATCCATCCTCAGGTGCAAATTCAATACGTTTATTCTATGTGTATTTTTCGTTACTTGGACCAAATAACAACTGGATTATGTCCTGGGGTTTATATTTTTTTGTTCCTTGTTTACATGCAACGATATATAAATTTGAACTCTGATAGATATTAAAAAATGCAATAGCTTTTATAACTAGGCCAATTCAAATACTTTTATGTATGTTTGTTATGGATGTACTTTAAGTAACTTTCTTCATCATGCTCTAAAACTTCTCTTGTATTTTTTTCCTTTTTCGTGATTCAGGTGGGAGTTGAAGCAAAAAGCATGGGGATGGAAAAAGGATGTGAAGGAGAAATAGATGAAGAGTGTCTGATGAGGAGGACTAAAGCCGCCCACCTGGATTACATCTATACCCAGGAGGATAAGCCATAGTAAATACTTTCCAAAGAAAAGATTAACCTTCTTAGAGTACATACAGGATATATATATATATATATATATATATATATATATATATATATCCTCTAAAATTGGCTTGTAAATGAAATGGCTCGGTTTCTACTAGAACTGAGTTTAGATTACTAGATGCATGTTTTCCCCAGAAATCGTCTATGATGCTTTGTTTTATTTTATTTTTTTCATCTTTGGAGAGTGATGTTTCTTGATTTACCACTTTGTGTATCCATATATTTATCCACCATGCAATCTTTTTCTTGATTTACGCGTCGTGAAATAATTGCTCCAATCACATCTCCTGCATCACTGCAATCGCGACAAGTGTCACACAATCAGAGCTTCTTCACTTCTTCTTCTTCTGGGATCGGATCTCCTCACCCCACTCATAACCGCGCGACACGTGACAGCAAGGGGCGTGGTGAGGCTAGATGACGGTTGGTAACCGTCATCTAGCCTCACCACCCCCTTGCTGCCACGTGCTGTGAGAAAAAGTAGGTGAGAAGATCATATCACCTCACCCTCAATCCCCTCACCCCACTCATGACCACGCGACATGTGGCAGCAGGGTGTGATGGTAAGGCTAGATGCGGGTGACCCTCATCTAGACTCACCACCCTCCCTTGTTGCCACGTGTCGTGCAGTAACACGTGGGGTGAGGAAAAATGGGTGAGGGGATCCTATCCCCTTCTTCTCTTCCTAGTAGGGATAATACAGATGGTGTTAAGGGTGTATTTCTACTTTAATTAATACATTAATAATAAAACATACACGTTAAATCCATGTAATTTACACAAGTTCAAATGTTATATGATAATAAATCTAGAATCTTCAACCTACTTAATAATTTTTATTTTTGGTTCAATTGTAATGAACATATCAAATAACTGAATAAGTGATGGATTACTAGATGCTGCCAAAAAAAAAAGTGCCATGTATAGAAAAGGATCATAGAATGGCAAAGCCAAATAGAGAATCTGCATATTTTAATTAATCATGAACATGATCTATACATCTCGATTTGAAAAGAATGGAAAGAAAAAAAAATCAACATAGATCAAATAGTTTTTCAGAACTCAATGAAAAATGAAACACAAATCACATATCAACTAAGCCCTTTCAAGGCCTTCTTAAAGAGAGCCAATTGAGAGACATCAATATCATCATCATCATCCGTACTCATTATATCTCAACGACAGCAAAATACATACATATATATATATATACATACATACATACATATATATATATATATATATTAATAACAGAAATTGACATGTTCTTAGAGGTGAGGGTACTGCAAATAGGGGCATCATCCCTATTATTATATTTCTTCGTTCATGTGTAATTAATAATAATTATTGAGATGCCGAAAATTGGCCTACATTTTATGTGCTATTGGTACAATGTAAAAAAGATTATAGCATATTAGTAACCAAAAAGAAGTATATTGAATTGACAGGTCCACGTGATGATTGCAAAGAAGGAAGCTGAATTGTAGTGAACTCAAATTTTAATCCGAATATCAATTGAGTTAGGTCATGGGAGCAAGTTGTATTGAACAATTATATTATGTTACATACATATGCTTAAAGGTGTTTATGTAAATGTATGTTTATCTCTCATATTGTAATATGCCAAACACACACACACACATGCTTGCTTCCACTTATTTTGAGAAAACAAATTCTTTTTAGTCCAAAAATACACAAATGTTATAAGTTTTGTTGCATTGTTGATTTTTTTAGTCTAAAAATACAAGAGACTTAAGAGTTAAAAATGAAAAATGAAGTCAAAACACGTAGGGAAAACGAATAAGTATCCCATTATATTTATGCAATGGCAATTTTTTTTATATAAGTAATCTAAACCGAAGTAGTTCATTTTTGGATGTGACTTCAGTATAAGAAACCTGACACATTTCATAGTGATCAAAGGACCATTTATTTATTATTAGTGTTCATGCTATTTATTATTAGTGATCAAAGGACTATCTATTTTAAAATATAAATTTATTTTAATTTTTTATTTTAACATATCAAAATTAAAACAAATTTATATTTTAAGACGGAATAGGTAATAATTAGCCATTGGTTAATTAATTATAATCAACAGAAACTAATATCGCAAAACTTTTTAATACCTTGGAAACCATTTTGCCCCTCTGATAATACAGCGGCTTCGTGTCTGGCATTGAAAAACCCTAAAACCCTTCGCCCCCGTTTTAAACATCATATACCCCCCCCCCCCCCGGTCTTCATTGTGTTCTTTCTTCCTTTGTGCCGGATCAATCATCTCCGGGGCCGAATTCTCCCACAATTCTTCCCACTATGGCGGAGCTAAAAATCTCAGAGACGCGTGACCTAACGAGAATAGAACGCATAGGCGCTCACTCCCACATCCGCGGCCTCGGTCTAGACTCGGCGCTTGAGCCACGCGCTGTTTCAGAGGGCATGGTGGGTCAAAACTCAGCTCGAAAAGCCGCCGGGGTTATTGTGAAAATGGTGCAGGAAGGTAGAATTGCTGGTCGGGCTGTTCTTCTTGCTGGACAGCCTGGCACTGGGAAGACCGCTATAGCTATGGGCATGGCGAAATCGTTAGGTCAAGAAACCCCTTTTGCTATGCTCGCCGGAAGCGAACTTTTTTCCCTCGAGATGTCAAAAACGGAGGCCCTAATGCAAGCGTTTAGAAAAGCTATTGGGGTCAGAATTAAGGAAGAGACTGAGGTTATTGAAGGGGAAGTGGTGGAGGTTCAAATTGACCGGCCAGCGGTGGCAGGAGCAGCGTCGAAAACGGGCAAATTGACGCTGAAGACGACGGATATGGAGACTGTGTATGATTTAGGAGCAAAGATGATTGAAGCTTTGGGAAAGGATAAGGTGCAGAGTGGAGATGTTATTGCTATTGATAAGGTCTCCGGTAAGATTACGAAGCTTGGACGGTCGTTCTCCAGGTCTAGGGATTATGATGCTATGGGTCCACAGACTAAGTTCGTGCAGTGCCCGGAGGGGGAACTGCAGAAGAGAAAGGAAATTGTGCATTGTGTGACTTTACATGAGATCGATGTAATAAACAGCAGGTATGCCTTGCTGGGTTTGTAGGGTTTAAGTTATTTTTGTAAAGGTTGGATTTATAATCTTTTGCGCGGTGTTACGACTTATAACATTATAGGTATCTGCAGAATTTGGTAGCACATATGTGCTAACATGGAGAATCTAGTCGTGTGTCTGAACATGTTTGCTTGCTATTAGATTTTGGTCCAACTTTGTTTGGGATTGCTGTTTAAATTTGTAGCATAACTCCACATGCAGTAGAATGCAATTAAACAGAGTAATCTGTGGTTTTGTATCCCTTTACAACCAGGCACCTGATAGTGGACTCACCTAGTGGGATAAAGATTTAAATGTTGTGTTGTTGTTGTACTACCTGGCACCTGATTTGGTGTTCTGCCAGGTCCTGACTTACCGAGTCCACCTTCAACTCTAGAGACACTTGGTGAACCTGTTCTGCAACCTCTAGGGCAGTAGTTGAAGCACAATTCCTTTTTCTTGTCTCGCTTTCTGGTGTTCTGGCATGTCCTAAACTTTCATTTTTCAAGTCCAACTTCTAGAGGGACTTGGTGAATATGTTCTGCAACCTCTAGGGCAGTAGCTGAGGCTGAAATTTTGTTCTCTTGATACTTTGGATTCAGATATTTATCAGTCATTTTGCTTCTTAACATATAAAGATTTCCTCCTATATTAACCTTTTCCCCCCCCCCCCCCCCTATGACTTACCAAAAAAACCTTTGTTTTCCCCTATGTTTAAAAGTAGCACAGTATCCCCAACTGGCCTCTAGAAGTTCAGTGAACTTCTAAAATCTTATGTTGTTTATCTTTGTTCCTTGATCTGATTAGTAGTAGATCCATATATACTGGAGTACAAGCAAGTATGAGAGAAGGTACTTGATCCATAATCATGTTTAGTGACAAAGTTTTACAAGCAATTATTAGAGACTCGCAAAGAAAAAAAAGTACAGTATGAGAGAAGGTCACATCAAACGGATGGTTTTCTTATAATAGATGCCCCATATATATTGTCTCCATATGTTTAACTCTCGACAAAAAATTACTACGATGATCATTTAAAATGTTGCATAACATCTTGACTTTTTTGTGGATATAGTTGGCCTGCTCCTTTTAGCCCTGTTTTAATTACTCTATACATTATTCATCAGTGTGGCATATTTATTCCATATGTTTGTCCATTTTTCTGTCCATGTATGGAGTGTTCTTTACGGAGTTTATACAGCACTATTTCACCGTATTCCTATCTCATGGAGACTTAGGAAGTTTTTAACTTTGTAGCCACAGATATTGTTCCCTGAATGTAAATCCCTGAAATTGCCACTTAGATTCTTAAATATCTTACAATTTGAGTTTTACTCTTCTTTTCTACATGACTCTTCTAAGGCAAGCTGCATCATAAATTTTAAAGCTCTTTCCATATTATCTGTGCTGGTGAGGGGAGAGGAGGGATGTGGAATGGGTAGGGATCTATGGTTTTGTTGTCACCGTGTGATGCTTGTGAAATTGATGAATGATTCAGTGATCCAACCATTTGCAACCTTATAAATGACACGAGTTCTTGAAATTATTGAAATGCATCAGAAACGTAATAGTTTTTCTTTTTATTTCAGGACGCAGGGTTTTTTGGCCTTATTCACTGGTGATACCGGTGAAATTCGTGCTGAAGTGAGGGAACAAATTGACACAAAGGTTGCCGAGTGGAGAGAGGAAGGAAAAGCTGAAATTGTCCCTGGTGTCCTTTTCATTGATGAAGTGCACATGCTTGATATTGAGTGCTTTTCATTCTTAAATCGTGCTCTGGAGAATGACATGGCACCCATCCTAGTGGTCGCTACGAATCGGGGGATCACTACCATTCGGGGGACCAACTACAGATCACCTCATGGAATTCCGATTGATTTCCTTGATCGCCTACTCATCATCTCTACACAGCCATATACTGAAGAAGAAATTAGGAAAATCCTGGACATCAGGAGCCAAGAGGAAGATGTAGACATGTCTGAAGATGCAAAGATTTTATTAACAAAAATTGGAGTAGACACATCCTTGAGATATGCAATCCACCTTATTACTGCAGCCGCATTGGCTTGTCAAAAGCGGAAAGGAAAGCTTGTGGACATGGAAGATGTAAGTCGAGTATACGAGCTCTTTTATGATGTGAAAAGATCAACCCAGTACTTGATGGAGTACCAGAGCCAATATATGTTCAATGAGGTGCCAACAGCAGATGAAGATGAAGACGAAGTGGCTGCTATGGTTTCTTAAGTGTTTCCTCTGGCATGTAAGATATGGAATCTTTAAACTGTTCAATTGAAGAAGCTCATATGTTAATGCTATTGTATTATCTGCGAATTGTTTATGCTGGTTAGTTCTCCTTTGCTCTACATGCGAAAGTTTTATGTGGGTTTAGTGTGCAAATAGTGATTGGATATTTGCTTCCTTTCTGGTCTCTGTTAAATTTTTTATAATCTGCCATGCACAGCATCGATGTTGTTACCACTCCTCAAATTCCTAGTTAATCAACTACGAAGTTCGAATTGAGGAAAGTTGCTAAACTCACTGTTTCATTGCCTTGGTTTATCTGTGAGAACATACCGAGATCATGTCTATGTGGTACTTCAAGGATTCCTGCTAAGTTCCCCCCCCCCCCCCCCCCTTCTTTCTTTTTCACAATTGTTTGAAAGAATTAAAGGTCCTTAGAAAATGCAATAGTCTAAGACCTTAAATCTGTATATATACATGCATTTCTAGTAATTTAGTCGTCAAAATAATAAGAAATGAGTTTGTGATTAGAAAGTAAATTTGAGGGGCCTCCGGTTATTATGGGACTTTAGACGAGTGTATTTTCTTTGATCTTCAAAAGATTTGTCCCTGGTTCAACTTCTTTAAGATAGATTGTGATACTTGGATCCAAGCGGTCCGATCTTCTCACCGGTAGGGGGTGGTGAAAAAATGACCGTTCGCACGTGGCAGTAGAGAGGCTGTGAGACTAGATGAGAGGTGGCCAACAAAGGATGTGAGGAGGATGTGAGGCTGTTAGGATGCGGTGGCCCAAGGGTATCCCATTTGGGATCCAAGAGACAACAGAGTTGGTATTTTGAGTCAAAATGGAGTATGAAATTTGATCGGTATGTTAGACAGTTTTTGTTCTTTCCTCTCCTTCAGAAGAAACAGAATGATTGAGAAGAGGAATTTATGTTTCAAGAGTGGACCATCAATCAGCTTAAAACATCTTTTATACAGTCACATTGTCATTCACTCACACCAGAAAATCATTTTCCCAATCACTTTGTCATTGATCAAGCATTTTTCCTGCTTTTATGTATTTCATATTTGCTTTGATCAAAATATTCTCTCATGGGGGCCATCACCCGATATGTCTACCAGATACTATCAAGATGATTTTATAGTCACTCCTTGATCATTAAAATTTATAAACAGCATCACCATAGGTACCTATCCAGTCCATGACAACTTATGCTTTCCTAGTGTGTGTGTGTGTGTAATATAGCATGCAAAATCACATAGATAATAGACAAAGTCTCTGTACAACGACTATGAAAGGGTCTCAGCCGCGGGATAATCGAACGGCAAAGGCAAGATGGTGGAGCAATCCAACGGATCCGGGAGCACAAGCTCGTAATTCCAGGATGAGATCTGAGGAGGCCTCATATGAGGCAAAATATAAGGCATCCAATCACGCGACGTCACGTGTACAAAAGGACACACTGTTTAATTTTTTTTTTTCCTTTCTTAAAAAAAAGGCTCTTTTGTACACGTGGCGTCGCGTGATTAGAGGCCTTATATTTTGTCTCATATGAGGCCTCCTTTAATCTCATCAGTATAATTCCTGAGCTCTTGATCATCAGCAAAATTCAGAGCCTGCTGCATGGCATCCCAGCAACTCTACCCTGAGTACATCTGATTATGGTCCCCACCACACGGTTGACAACTAGTAAAAGGCGTGATGAACGGCCTTCTCCAACTCCCTCTCCCTTTCCCTCTCCCATACCCAGCATACTTAAGGTACGGCTCCCGCACCTTAGCATAGCTCTCACTTAAGGTACGAACCCGTGACCGAAATAACCCGATCCAAATACCCAGGAGCAAAAGTCGGGTGTTGCTTAAACCGTTGCCTTCTCTTCTCATCCCAATTCTTGATGGGCTTCGAGTCAATTGTGTAACTCGGTTCCGGGTCATCATAGAAATTCTTTTCGGGTGGGTCATGGGCCCGGTGTCAACCGGGTGACCCGTCGGAGCATGAAATAACCTCAGCTTTTCCATTTGAATTCGGGTTTTGTGGTTCGTTAGTGGATAATGTTGGGTTGGGGCTAAAGAAGGAAGAGAGAACCCAGACGATGAGAAAGGCGGCGAGGGCTCCGGCGCTGATGAAGCCGGATCTTCACCAAGTGGATCAGGGATGATCCTTGTAGTATGTCGTTAGCTCTCCATTTGGATCCATCAACGGAGCCTGAGAAGGAAAGGAAACGTTAGAGGCCCAGGGGCGCTGCCCTGGGAAAACCCTCTGACGCTCAAGTCAGTTATGAGTATTTTTGTATGCAGATTCTACTTGAATAAAGGTTTAGAATAAATATGTAAGAAGCTCTCACTGAGAATGTAGTTATTTAGATGTCCGCTAAGATGCCGTTTTGAAGATCTCTTGCTGAAAGTTAAAAAGGCTCAAGAATATGGAGTTCTTTCTTTAGAGAAGAAGACTTCGAAAGTTCAGTTGGGCTCCCCCCTCTTTCGTCTGGTAAGAGATCCTTTTATGCACAAAATTGGTGAATTCAATCCCTATGCCCGATGATGGGACTATTGCGTGAATAAGAGGGCTACTTTGTCTGCTGTAAACGTGCAGTGTGATTAGACAGTTGCATAGGCAATAGGGTGCGCCAGAAGCTGAGTCTATGATATGCAGGCGGTTAGTAATAATGATTCTGTACTTAGCCAAGCGATGATTGACACATGGAAAGCATTTGCAGAATTGTCTTGGTGGGTCTCCGACGGTAGTTGATAAATATCTTGTCCGAAATAGCCAAATTGATGAAGTCGAGGCTAGGGCTTAGGGCAATCAAAAAGCTGAGGCCGAGACAGTTCTGAGGCCTGCAGAAATGGATTCCTTGTGAAGTTATGTATTGTTGATCTGATATTTGAATATAGCTAAGATCGTATAGAAAAGGTTGCCTTGGTTAACCAGTACATCGCTGAGCCGAGGTGCCACCAGAGTTCCGCTAGGAATATGGCCCAGCTGAATTGCTCTGTGTGGGTTGGTCAAGAGTAGTTAAATTTCCCGAGCCGAGTTGACTAAGAAATACTTGAACTTGCCTTAGTCATTTTAGATGACTTGCCCCGAATGTTGATAATGGAGGCCGAGGCTCGTGCCTTTTGGTCGAAATTGACTTAGTCAAGTAACTGAGCATGAACTGTGTTGACTGTTTTACTGACTGGAAATTTTTGTCTTATCTGAACTGGTAGATTTTGTCTCATCAGGCGCCGAAGAGAAAGCCTTTGGTTAAGAAAGAGGAGGCTCTGCTGGGGATGTTTGAATGTTTGCCCATGGTAGTGTAACCACACATATAAAAAAAAGAATTAGTGTAACCACACATAGCTTTTAATATTTTAAAAAAGAATGATGTGATTTAGCTTCGATGAGTAACATTTTTTTTTTCCTTTGACAAGAACAATGAGTAAACATTATAACTGTTATTTCAAATGTTGAAGTAAACTTGGATTGGAAAACGTTGATTCCTAAGGTCTCCTACACCGCAACTTTTTAGGTGAAATATGTAAATTAGATATTTAACGAATTTATAGATAAGAAAAACAATGTATATAGTTAGTAAAGAGTCTAAGTTTACATCTATTCCCAGCCTAAATCAGAGCTCACATTAGAATTTAAATATTTATATTGCAGTTGTCAAAACTCAAACATATAACGTTGCACGTGATTTATTAATTGTCACTCAAGTTCTACTTAGCTACGCCCAAAAGATTATGAAGTAAACTTGTGTCATAATAATGGAAAACCTCATAATATAGCTGAGACATCTCCATGTAGTATGGATGTTACATCGTGTCCGTCTTAGAAATTAGTAAGTGTCTGGTTTAAACATAAGAATAGGAGTTTGAATTATAGATAATCAGAATCGGTATAAGTTTGACGAGTAAACCGATAATTGTTTGATACAAAAATTGAAATGAGCGGTAGCCACTATAGTTGATTCTAGAAATTGAATTAAAATGATATCCAAGGATAGAAAGGATATAGAAGATTTCCCGTTCTATATCCAAATATTACTTTTTTTATACCTATATAAATGTTTTAATTTATTCCCAAATAAACACTTTCAATAAAAATCAATTAAAATGAATCACATTTCCCCGTTCTATATCTTCCAACTAGGGCTATAAATGAACCAAGCCGTTCGGTTGTTCGGTTCGTTTGGATCAAGCTCAAGCTCGGCTCGGATAAAAGGTTAATGAACAGAGTTTGAACACCTTTTTCTATTCGAACTCTGTAAGTGGCACCGTTCGTTTAAGGTGTTCGGCTCGTTAATGTTGTTCGTGAGTTAAACGAACCAAGCCTAAACAATTAAATATATTCGTTTAAATAAACGAACAAGCTCATCTCGTTTGCTAAATTAAATGAACCGAGTTTGAACAACACAATGCTTGACTCGTTCGGCTCGTTAACCGCGGTACCTCCAACCAAACGTCTTGTTGATTAGTAGTCGGGTGGATTTATTGCCCTGAGCTATTTACTTTACCAACAGAAGCAAACGCAAACGCAAAAGCAAAGGCAAAGGCCGACTTGAACACGAGTTCTTGGGCAGGCCTTTTAAAAACTACACGTCACCTCCATCTTTATCTCACTGTCTCAATTTATTTGTGCATCTTCTACACGCCGTCATAATTGCATTTCTCAAGTTTTATCCAAGGACCGAGTTGACCTTTTCAGCCCTCTGAAGAATTCCCTTTCTTGCCCCTACGCAACGTATTGTTGACAAGTGACAACTAAGTGGTTTAGGTGTTTATCTTGGAACAAAGGCGAAATTCCTCGGTCTAGAGATGTTCATCGCTCCATGCACAAGAGCATGGTGGAGGATTTAAATTAGGAGTTGAGCGGCCTCTTAGATTATGTGAGGACTTATGTAGTGACTCACACAAGTTGTTCCTGCAAACTGGGCTTTCGGGCTTAGCAGCAGTGGAACACCCATGTGTGTCATTGGAATCGAACTCTTGACCTCTTGTAGCAAATACCAATCCGAATACGAACCGGACTATACATTGGAGTCATTATCTATTTTCACTTCTATGTCCTACATCTAGTTCTAAAAAGTTTGTTAGATTATGAAAATCTGATTTTTAGGTGAGAAACTAAGAACTTTGTATTTAAAAGGTGTCTAAATCCAAACACCTTTTAATACAAAAGGTGACGACAAGTTTAAAACACTTATAATACGATTGACAAAATCCAGACCGACCACTCTAATCCAAAACATTATCCGAACGGGTTGGGATCTCCTCGTCCCCACTTTTCTCACCCCTTTTGTTACCACGCGACACGTGGCAGCAAGAGGAGGTGGTAAGGCTAGATGAGGGTTAGTTGCATCTAGCTTCACCACCCCCTCTTGCTGCCACGTGTCGCGCGCTCACGCGTTACTGCATCCCCTTGCGGTGAGAGGATCCTATCCCTATCCGAACACAAGGTAAGTACTTTCTGAGGCCGCTAGCATCTATCTGATCATACGTAGCACTATACTAGTACCACTTTTGGTTTCTCGAAAACCGACTGAACCCCCGTGTCCAAAGGAGGGTTCTCAAATTCTCATTGTGTATACTCGAGTTGATATAGGACTTGTAAATTTAAATATTAATATAACAACTTGGATGGACCCCATTGTTAAGAAATGGTTGCTTTCTCTATTTTCTCTTAATTAAATTAACAAGTCATGCATGACATGCATACGTAGTGGTACATCCTCAATTACCACGTACAATAAACTTTTACACGTTTTCTAATTTATTATGTTATGACCATTTGTTTGGTTATATATTAGTACATATGGCACTAGAAGATAGTAATTCACATAGAATATATAGAAGAATTTACAAAGTCTAATATATGAGAAAGTTGTAATTGATCATCACGCTATGTTAAGTAACGCAATAGTGCAAGTATGCATGTTTTATGAGTATTTTCAATATCATACATGTTCATGTTAACCTAAGTTGCGCAGGTTAAAGTGGATTGTTAAACGTTTCTACGTGACATGTGTGACCATTTGTAACTAATACATGTATGACATGATACATGTATTGCAATAACACTCTTTACCATAAGAAACTATAGTATACCAGGATACAAATATAGTAGAATAAAAGGAAATAGCCAAAAACTTATCCCAGGCAAATTTTGATATGCTCTAAAAAAATCGTAAAAGGATTTATTAAACATACTACATATATATATATACATATATATGTGTGTGAGAGATCAAATCCTTTCAGTATTTGTTAGAGCATTTCAAAATTCGCCTAACCAATAAGTTAGTTACTAATATCAGTTGTATGATCATAAATGCAACATGTTACACACACGTGTATATGTGTGTGTGTATGCATATATATATATATATATATATATATATATATATATATATATATATATATATAAAGGAAATACATAGCGAGAGGTCATGAGTTCGAATTCAGAGACGCGCACAGTGTGAGTGTTCTTCTACTGCCAGACCAAATGCCTGGTTCGTGTGGGACACCTTGTGTGGATAACTGTGTAAGAACACATCCAATCTAAGAAGCCGTTGGACTCTTGATTTACATACTTCACGCATATCCTTGGAGATGGCGAAATGGATGCCATTTGGGTTGGGTTCAACCTTTTGCCAACAAATATCTTGAGCACAAAAAACAGACTGTCGTTGTTTATGGGGTGAGATCTGAGGAGGTTGGAAAGGAGGCAAAATATGAGGCCTCCAATCACGTCCCGCCACGTGTAAAAAACATTGTCAGTGGTCCCACCTCATTTAATTTTTTTTTCAAAAAAAAAGACAATTTTTTTACACGTGGCAGAACGTGATTAGAGGCCTCATATTTTGCCTACTTTCAAACCTCCTCTAATCTCACCCCGGTTGTTTATGGAAAATCTGGATTCTCTCCATGACGGTGGACGTAAGCAGCGTCAGCGGTCGTCACATCGATAATTATTGCACTCATAGTAAAAGTCCAATGCTGTCTCCTTCATTATTAAGAAGAATTTCCCATCTAATTCTACTTCTACCATCCAACTCTCCACAATTTTTTCCAGATTCAACATCTTGTGGGGCTCTTCGGCAAGCAGAAAGTGGTTGTGAAATGGGAAATTGCCAGGCGGCGGAGGCGGCGACGGTGATGATTCAGCACCCAGGAACGGGAGGGAACAAGGTGGAGAGAATTTACTGGTCGGTTCGTGCTCGTGAAATCATGGCTTCCAACCCTGGACATTATGTGGCACTCGTCATTGGCTCCGCCGCATCTAGGACGGAGAACGGCGTTGCGGTTAAGCAGCTGAAGCTTCTCCGCCCTGATGATGCTTTGCTTTTGGGACATGTGTATCGTCTTGTTAGCTTCAAAGGCAAGACCTTTTGCAACGCTGTTTTAAGTACATTTCTATACATTTTGTTTTATTCATTTCTTCCAAATCTGTTGTCATTTTTCAACCTAATACAGTTTATCCTATGCTGTAAAATCTACTAAGACAGTGTTTTGAGAAAAGAGATAATAGTTTCCTTGAGTAGATTAGAAATTCTGATACATTATCTCCCGTTTATGTGACATTGTAACACACCAACATGGAGTATATTGAAGGAAAAAATTACTAGAAAAGAGAAACATGTGCTGGAAGCACATTGTTCATAGTTGCGTGCAGTAAGTATTTCGCGTGTGAGATTGCTAATCATCTGAGTAGTAGTGGTTATCGAATACGATATACACAAATGAAAAAGTATCCTACATTATCAAACTTGTGTACATGTATCTGCGTACGAGTGTGTATGTGTGTGTCTATATATATATATATATATATATATATATATATATATATATATATATATATATATATATATATTCATGCACATTGCGTGTGAGAGAATGATAATCATCTTAGTAATTATCAAGTTTGTGTACAAGTGTGTGTATACACACACAAACACACACGCACACATCATCATCATCACCCAGTATATCCCAACGACAGCAAAAGCTATCGTTAGGATATATATATATATATATATCTATGTATATATATGTATATATATATATATGTATGTATGTGAGTTGCGTCAAAATGATAATCATCTTAGTAATTACTCAAAACTGTCTTAAAATTATTGTCACGACTAACAAACACGTAGAAATAGCCTCTTGCACAAAGTGCGGGATGAGGTTGTATACATCAGATCGCGAAGCGGCTCGGTCCATCTCCAGACATTGCGTAAACGCGGAAGTCTAGTGCACTGGAAACACTTTAATTTAAATCTAATTGCTAAAATATTTTACCTTCATTAAATAGAATTTGGTCATAAATCATGTAAATTATTATTTTCATAAACTATTGTGTTAAATATTTAAAAATTTAGTGTTAAATTGATGTTTGATTAAATACTTGTTTGATCAACATTGACAAAAGGATGGAGTAGTTTTATCTAATAAGACACAAATAAGAAGGTATACTACAGTATCAAGTTTGTCTGCATTTAACTATATATACATATATATATATATATATACATACATGTGTGTTGCTGTGATTTTATTGTTGGCAATAAAATAACATACATATATATAGATACACAAATATATACACATATTTTTGTGCATTTAACTATATATACATATATATACACATATGTATCAAGTTTGTGTGTTGCTGTTATTTTAACTATATATACATATATATATATATATACACACACATATGTGTGTTGCTGTTAGTTTAGCTTCCACGATAGGTTGCTCTGATTTTCAGTGTGTTTGTTTTTTGTTGGACAGAGGTGGTGAAGGAATTTGCGGCGAAGAAATGCGCGAAACTTGGAAAATTGCTCAAGGAAAGCGGAGGCGTTGTCGCCGATATCAACTACAGATCTTCTGGTCTTCCTCCCAGTTTTAAGCCCACTTTTGTGAATCCTTCTTCCCAACAGGTATTCATTCTGCAATCTGATGACCGGAAATTAATTTCGCATTTACTCGTTAGTTGCTGAGCTTTTTCAAAAAAAAAATAAAAAATTGAAGGGACCTTTTTCAATTTCATAATTTTAGAGGGGTAACAACAAATAAACTTGACCCCATCACTCGTTGGAGTTGGAGTTCGAGATCATCTCGTCTTCCTCTTTTGCCCCTTACCCCCAAGAACTCGGGTTTCAGTCATTTTATTGTAAAAAAGATAAATAAAACTTGACTGTCTAAGATGGAAATATACGATTGTATAAAAATAATCGTATTAGTTGTTATTATTGTCGTAGCTAAATACAATTCGTCATAGCTTATATAATGTCATTGATCCGATTTTGTGAGAAAAGATGGAAATGATGTATAACTCAACAATATTAAACCACTAATGTGTTGTCAAATTATAAGGTTATGATGCTTGATAAACATACTCATGTCATACAAAATTAATATGAATCTGCTGTGTTTTATGAGCATACAACTGCTAGTAAATGGAGTAGTCGTCGGTCGATCATGCCTTTCATTAATTAGCACTTCAAAGAGAATGTCACATCAAGAATTTGACTGCCACAAGTATTGTTTGAGCACTGTAAATTACAAATACAGTGTGATGGTGATGTACCAACTGCAAAAGTTGATCCATATTTTAAATTGGAGGTGAAAATCACACAAAAATTGGTAATACAGCCACGGGAGGAACTTCCTTTCATTTCATATAAGACTTTTCTGAGCTTTCCGCAAAAACATTTATTTAATTTATGTTATATATGTGTGTGTATGTTTTCAATTAAGAAGTGTAATTGAGTGAAGTGGGATATCATGGTATGTAGATTGGTATTTGTGGTCCCATTGGGTTTTGTGGTCTCAAACTGCAAATCGACAAATTTGAACAATATGAAAAATAAAATAACAGACATTATAAACTTAAACATCGTAAGGTTTTGAAAAATTGTCGTTGTCTTAGTTTAGCGTTTCAACTTTTTAAACCCGATCAAAATTTTATCATATATGTATGTATATAGACACACACATTTTATTTGTTCATGAATAGTTGTGATTATACAGAAAGGGGAGGAGGAGAAGAAGAAACAAGGAGGCAGCAGAAGAGGGACCACCACCAGAGGAGCGGGAAGACAACAGGGGGGTGGGGGACCATGGAAGCCAGCCTTGAACAGCATTGCAGAAATTGGAAATTGAACTCAATTCTTCTGCATTCATTTCATATGTACTACTATCTCATCTCTCTTTCTCTGCCTGTTTATTCAAAGGAAAATAAATGGCAATCTCTTCATCTTTCTTCTCTTTCCCACTCGTAATGATTAGCTTTTGACTCGTAATAGGGTTGATACAGGGTCCCCTATAGGTACATTTGGATAACGTTGCTGTTTCCGGTTGGGATTTACATAGTAAATCCGTTATCCAAGTATCGCTTAAAAGAACATCAAAGCAAAGTAAATAAATGCGGAAGTGTACCTTGCTCCATTGGTAAACGCTGTATGGGTTCTGACACGCCCGACAACTGTGTCTTCCAAGGGATTGCACAAACCCACCAGTTGTTGAATTCACTAATAAAATATCAACAACTACCACTACTATTTCGATGGAGAGAATAGGTAGTGTGTTATCCTCCTAAAAATGCTTTATATATAAAATATATATGTGTGTGTTCTGACTTTGAACGAAAGAGCACTTCTGAAGTGCAAAATAACGAAAGGAGCACTTCAGAACTTTGAAAGAAAAGCAAAGCAACGAGAAAGATAATTTTGCAGCCTCTGTAGCTTTTCAAGTGCCACTATATTTTCCAAGTCGCTGCACACATATATATAGTAAGCTGATGTAACTGAAACTTTAATACTGAAATCAATTTTGCATTGATTTTACATTTGCAACGTAAAATTGCAATAGTGCATTTCTGTTACATATGTTAAAGTTTATTTCAACGGAAATGTTATTGAATATGAAGTTTCCGTTAAATACTTTAATTCTTAATAAATATGTAACGGAATTATATACACCAAATAGCTTACTTGAAACATTTCTAAAAGAATACTCGTGGGCTCTTGTCTCTCAGGGACCAGATGTCATTAATAATACGGTCTCGACTTTACGAGTCCTACCATCAAGGACTGTAACCGTATAACTGTCTACACATTTAGTGATCCATTCAGATTACACTACGTATCCACTAATATACCAAAGTGATCACTTAATGTGTGGATACGTACAAATATTATGTAACATTAGTAACATATAATATATAACATACATAAGTCCACATATATTTGATATGTAACTTTAGTGACACGTGTCGTGCACTACACGTATGAGCATATCAAATCCAACATCCCCCCAATTATGTAGCCTATAATAGAAAAATGTACAATAGTTATGCATAAGCTACAACAACATAACATCAACTATGTTATATTTTTTTCGGGTTGGGATTTGCTCAAAAGGTCAAGAGTTCGATTTCAGGTTCCATTGATGCTAGGCCGAAATCCTAGTTTGCGAGGAGACACATTGTATGGGTCACTGTCTAAGTTCTCATCCAATGTAAGAGGCCGTTGAGCTACTAATTGGATCCTCCACAATGCTCCTTGGGACTATGCTCCTTAGGAACTGGGGCAGTGAAGGTTTTCAGGATCAAGATATGACCTTTTGCTCAACCATGGAAAGACTTACAAAGGCACTTAGTTGAGTTGACTGTCTAACATATTCATCATTCAAAATCTCTAGTTCAAGTATCAATATAAAAGAAAGAAGAAAGGGTTAATTCCCTTTTGCCCCCTTAGTGTTTGACATAATCTCCAATATCCTCCTCAATGTTTAGAAATACACCTTTACCCCCCTGATGTTTGAACAAATATACCCTTAAACCCTTAATTTAATTAAAAAATGTTATTTGAATATATATATAATACGAATTTCCATTTTTACCCCTACCCTCTTCATCTTCTTCCCAACAATCCTTACCCACCAGCCGCGCCCTCTCCCCCGCCTGCCTCCACCAGCCGCCGCCCACCTCTCCGTCTCCACCAGCCGCCCCTCCTTTAAATCTCCACTAGACTTGGCAGGCATTCCCATTATATTTCTCACATGCAACAATTAAGAAAAACCCAAGAGACATTACTCGATTTTCCTCTTGATGATGGAGTTTCACTTGTGCATGATCTTGAAAATGAAGAAGCTGAATAACAAGTTGATGCATTTCCTGATTTAGAGCCCACTTGTTCATGAATCCCATTTGATGAAATTTTAGATTTTTTTCACATTTCCTGAAGTAAAAAGAGCGTTCAATTCAAGCCCCTTGCTTTGATTATTTTTCCCCCTATTGCCATCGCCGGAAAACTTCAATTTCCACCACCACCTTTAACCGCATTTTTCCGGTCAATCTCACGGTAGCCAGAAAGTTTCATTGCTACAAAAAGTTTCTTCAATTAAAGCTCTAAATTTCACTTTTTTTTGGTGCTGCCAAAAGTTTCTTCAATTAAAGTTGCATTGTGATGAATTCCCAAATGGCATTAAGAAGTGCCAACGGATGCATGCTGGGCCCTGTCTTACCTATCTGATGGCACAAATGACAAAATTGAAGCTGTGATTGAAGCTGGTGTCTGTCCCAGACTTGTTGAACTGCTCCTGTGCGTCTAGAGCTTATTCATGTGCTTTTACTCTGTTCTCCTAACTGTGCATTTATTGGATATGATATCTCTGTTTTTCAGACATCCTTCTCCTTCTGTGTTGATTCCTGCACTCCGTACTGTTGGTAATATCGTGACAGGGGATGACAGCCAGACTCAGGTACAGCTGCTTGTTTTGGACAAAAGGATGAAGACGGCGAGCAAAGGAAGAAGATGAAGAAATCAAGGGCAAAAGTGGAAATTCGTATTATATATATTCAAATAACATTTTTTAATTAAATTAAGGGTTTAAGGGTATATTTGTTCAAACATCAGGGGGGTAAAGGTGTATTTCTAAACATTGAGGAGGATATTGGAGATTATGCCAAACACTAAGGGGGCAAAAGGGAATTAACCCAAGAAGAAAAAAAGAACTATATGACTCCCCCTAATATCACAGAACCATTAGGGAAGCAGACAAAAATTTGGCACTTGTTTCAGAAGGCAGTATTGCTAAGACACAAGAGATTGTAAACACAATGTACTCTAACGCCATGCCTAGACAAATCT
Source organism: Eustoma russellianum (assembly GCA_036186865.1). Taxonomy (NCBI): domain Eukaryota; kingdom Viridiplantae; phylum Streptophyta; class Magnoliopsida; order Gentianales; family Gentianaceae; genus Eustoma; species Eustoma russellianum. Next base: position 1,431,710 of record AP025047.1, on the reverse strand, counting down.
TGTATAAAAATTTGCCGAAAGGGTGAAAAATAAATGATACATTTTTTTACTTGAACAAATGATATGCTAATTTTACTGTTGATGGTTTATTCGTAGTACCAAGACGATTGGGTTTCTGTTAATCACTCTAATGTCTTGTCTGAATGAATGGTGAACCCAAGAGCGCATTCGGCCATGAAAATCTTGCAGATTATCCTCTTTAGTTCTAACGAACCTAAAGAGCGAGAATAATACTTGAAACGTTTAACGGAATTTATTGAATCAAAATCAATTCATCTTTCGAGGGGGAACCTCCTTTTTTGGAAAATTATATGACAGGAGCTCCCGGCGATGCGCCTTTCTATCTGAACCTGCCCGATGCGGCTGCGACAGAGGAGCACGGAGACCATTTACATCCATACCTAAAACATAGTTTTGCTTTTTTAAAATTTCGACTTTGGAGATTAAATTAGATGGTCGAATGTCTTAGGCATATGGGCGCTCCCTTATGCAGATAGGCTTACTTTTACTCCTAATGAAGATGTTGCCAGATCTGGTGAAATCTCCCCTTTAAGTCTTAGATTATATGCAATTTATGTAAATTGACTGCTTATATACAATATTAGTGATGAAGTCGGACCTTCATCAAGGATCAGAGATGATTCGAAAAGGTTACGCCGTTTGCTTTCCGTTATTGGTCCAATTCCGGTCTTGTTCACTGTCCTACACAAGAAACAAAGTCAGAGGACCCCGGGTTAAACCCTCCGGCGCTCAATTCAGTTTGGACCATTCTCTCTAGAATATTTTGATCTTTTAAGAGTTTTGGTGGATCTTACTGTAAAGATGTTGGAGTTCTTTTTCACTCTGTTCTCACGAAGAAGATGGTTCAGAATCCGTTTCCCTTTCTCCTTCCTCTTGCTTTTATTCCTTCCCGTCCTCCAATGACTCTGCCAGATGATGGGATTGATGCATGTGCAAGAGGGCTAGTTCTTTGTATGTGGGTAGTATGATTAGACAGATGCATGTACAATTTGGAGTCTACGATGCGTAGGGAGACGGCGATAGCAACTCTTTACACTGTATACATGTCAGGTGACATCATGCTTAGTTGAGTTGAGCTACTCTTGACACCTGGCAAGGGTATGCCGAGGTGTATTGATGAGGTTCAGATAATGCTTCGTAAAAATCCTTTGAGGCTGAGGCCGAGGCTAGGGCTCGGAGCCAAGGCAGAGCAGAGGTAAACTCCTTAAGTGAAAAGTTACTTGCCTGATAGCTGGGTATTTGTTCACTGCGGTTGACCAGAAGCGGGTGCCTTGGTCAAATAGTACCTTGCTGGGCAGAGGTGCAATTATTGGTTCGCCAGAAGTATTAGCCGAGCTGAAGTAATTTGACGTTGACTGTTTGTTGACCAACAGAGAAATCTTGTCTTATATGACAACTGAGTTTCAGGCTCATCAATTAGGTTTACTGATTGGTGATTGATAGCCTAAAAAGTTATCCTTATGGTTTTTGTAACCAAATTTCACAACCCGAGCATCTTTTGGGGCAATTATGCTTATCGTCGTCCACATTCATTTGATTGGAGATGAAACATTCCATCGCATGTAATTTTTTTCCCTCTGCAAATGATATATCTACTTTGAATAAAGTAATTTTTTTTCGATTACCAAAAAAAAGGGTTTAGTAGTTGCAGGAGAGTAGCACTATTAAATGTTGTGAGTTGTCAATATTGTGTAACTATATCTCTTTATCTCAACGGCTACCAGTCTCTCGCAACTAGACGCTTGAGTTGAATGATCAGTATTTTTATGCTTTACTCGTGCTTTTTTGATTTAAGACGTGAGGTTGAGGAAGTCGGATATTTGTCAAGTGGATCAGAGGTGATCCGAGGACAACGCTGTCAGCTCCTCGTTAGGCCTTTTCTGGAACATGGAAGGGAAGATGATGTCAGAGGCCTAGAACTACTGCTACGAGGAAAACCCTCCAACGCTCAAATCAGTGTTGGCATGGTTATATGAATATGAATTGGAAGCAGAGGCTGAAGCAACCTGGAAGGTGTTCTCATGGAGGAGATATGGGTTGTTTTTGTTGGGAAGAGATGTGTAGCTTTTTAGGGCTCAAGTCAGCTTAATTGAGCTTTTTCTCTTTTTGACCCCTGGTGGGAGATGACTCCCTTATATAGGTTGGAGTAGACGTTGCATGGCAAGAAGCGGTATGAGGATGACACATGGCTGCCCTGTTGGTAGCTTCCGTCTGCATGGCGGTCATGTGGTGCCACATGTCGCGATGCATGGCCAGGGCCGCTGACTGTCGTGTCTGCTTAAGCATGATGTGGCTGAGCTGAGGTGCTCCCTGGGCAGTGCAGCTAGAAAGCCAAGGTGGGGGTAGCATGTCTAACATTGGTCCAGGATGTTCTGCTGCACTCATCTGAAAGATATTGTCCTTGACCACTTGTCGAGCTTACCCGAAGTAAAGTATTCTAACATGTCGATATGCGGCGTCTCCTTTAGTCGAGCTGAACTGATCGAAGCCTGTTCGGAAAGATCGTCTTCTAGGCCAGGCATGCCTATTAGCTCAGCAAGAGTAAGCATGGGCAAAGCTGGGCTGCGGCCAGTAATGGGGCCTAGTAACGTTGACTATCACTGACAGAGGTAGAATTACTTGTCGTATTTACCAGTCAGTTTATGAGTTCATGAGAGGTTATTCTTTTTTCTTTTCTTTCTTTTTGACTTTGCGAATACATGTTTTGCACGATTTACAAACACTGGTTCAGTTTGTGACATTCATCTATCCTTATCTTATAAAGACTTAAAGATTCAATGTCAAACATGTTTTTAGTAAGCAACATATAACTCCTATGTAAATTTTCCTTGGTTAACATTCCCCTCACTCTAAACTGAGTCTTTCTTCGTCTAAACTTTCAGTAACAAAGAACGGGAAAATATACATTGAACTCATTGGTAGCTACGGATTTTGGCTTTGCTGCTGTTAGAGGCGCATCCTATTACCCCTCCTCCCTCCAACAGTATTTCATTATCAGTCTACCATTCAGCTTGCTCGTGATTTCAATTACTATTACAAGTGGATACAACTTTTATGCTGCTATTTTGGTTGTAAATTGCACCACATAAACCAAGTTAAAGAGCCATAATTGTTTGTCCATCATAATTTATGATATGCATACTTGTGCAGTTGGACCCTGGCCCGCCTAACAAGAAACATATGGACTTCATCTCTGCACGTTAATTGACGCAGTTCTCCTCTATTTTCGTATTCTGTATCAATCACAACCCCTTTCGAAGTGCTAAAATGCAGACAAATACACCTGAAAACCATCAAGGAAAGGAGATAGACGATCCCTTCAGCGCCCCTCCAAAACAAGGTAGAACAGAAAGCTGCATGTGTCTCAGGAACACATAACTCCGACCTTATTATGTAAATCATCTAATCAAATCATTTACATGGGGAAAGCTACTTCAAGACTATCTTAAAATCTGTGTATATGTCTCGTCAGCATGATTTAATGTCAGTTACGACATATGTTTGATCTAACAGTCTTCGAACATGTGATATGATATTGTTACCAGTTGGAGGTTTAGTTGGTGTGATTTATATAAGTTTTTCTGTATGTAGATGTCTCTAAGGACTCGGGAAATATTCGCAGTTCAGAGCTACCAACACTTCCTTGTACTTGCTGCCTTAGTTTTTGCACTCAGATTTGGTGAGACTTTCTGCTCTTCAGATTTAACTAGAGACAAATCGCAGTTTTGGTTCCATTTTATGTAAAAAGTTTGACTGCAGATTAGTTTCTTCTGCTTCTGAATTATAATACGTAGCCAATTAATCTTCTTGCACTTTACACTATAAACTCAGGATTTTTTGTTTCTTTTTTTTTCTTTTTTTTTTTTGCTGAGCAACATCACATACAGTGGATACTTACTACGTACTAAGGATTGGACCCAAGACTTCATAGATTGAGGCCTCAGCTTTTAACTTTAGAGCTAAGGCTCTATCTCAAGTTGGGATTGCCCAATTATGCATGCTTCTCTTAGTCCGTAGTTGATTTTGTACTTTAAGAGACTTCCTACTAAAGAGAATGTCACGACAAAGAGTGAATGTAACCACTTATAGTATATATTTTTCTTTGTGACTCAAAACATAGTAATTTTTTGCTTAAAAGAAAAACTAATTTGTTTGTACTGTATTACTTTGACAGCAAAATATCGTTGAACGCATCCGCAACCGATAATCAGCGAGACGCCTCATGAGGAAAAAAGTAACACTAGAAATAAATGAAAAGTAGATAACACTATAAATAAATGTTGAAGATCTGTAGAATATGCTTAGACTTTTTTGCCCTCATCAGACATAACAGATAAAAAAATTATTTAGTCTAACATCATGCTTAAACTAAGTTGTTTTGTATCTGGTCAACATGAAACTGCACAGCTTATACTTCGACAAATGATATGCTAATTTCAGTGTTTGGTTTATTTGTAGTTTTGGTGCGCTATCCTGCTGTACTTCTTGTGTTGCTCTGGCATTCTCCTGACTCCTGAAGAACAAAGGCTCAAACCAACGAGTAGAGATCCTCTTCTAAACTCATGATTTCTTTTCCAAACCCACGGTACAACAACTGCGATTTAAATGATAGATAAAAACGCTGGTTTACTTTGTAATTTTAGATTATTATTTGGTAGTTGCAGAGTACCATTGGGTTATGTCGTAAGTTGTCAATGTTGTGGAAACTATCTACTGGGTGATGGAGATCCCATGAGGACTGTACTTGTACTTCATTTTGACATTGATTTTGTCTATGCGACTGGTATATCACTATATAGCCATTGTTGAACTTTTCGGAATGCGGCCTGGATTTTTTATTTTTTTGATATAAAACGTGGTTCAGTTTGTAACTATCTTTAGCTTAATGCTTATAAGTGTCAAGAAATGTTCTTTTGCTCCAACAAATAAAACGCAGTGAATTGATGTGAAAAGTCATGACATATATGTAACGAAAGCACCATAATGTATGCTAATATCATATAGGTAGAAACCTTTGTAGTTCAATTTGACAAGGTTTTTTTTTTATGCCAATATCAAACCCTGATCTCGAGGTTTTCCACCACTCTAGTTTTGAAAAACTTTATAAAAAAAATGTAAATAAAGTCACTCATCGGTCTCCTAGTCGAGAAGCCCAGAATTTGGTGTTAAAGTATTTAAGGTCAAATCTGTTTTTATATAAAAAGCTGGTGCAAAAGGTCAAACACTCATATTGCGTTGGACAAGATTTAAAATGACAACTTTAGATACAATCCATCATTGTGAGTACTAGTTAAGCTACCCTGTGGGACAATTTGACAAGCTTTCTTGCTTTTGCACGCTCTTGTTCGGACACAAAGTTGTTTCGGTGACGCGGGAAGGGTGGGACGCGTTTTGTACGCGTCCAATCACGATCCGCCACGTGGCAAAACGTGAAAAGCAAAAAAAATAAAGACCAGATCTTATCACGTAGAGTAATATGAGTGGCCGCGTCCAATACGCGCAAATGCGTGAGCGAAACACTTCCCGTTCGAAAATGCTAGAGCACGAATGCTCGACGCATCCGTCCAATCATTCACGCACTCATGTGCACATCAACTGCTGCTCCTTCATAATCATTCAGTGGCATGCCAATGATATAAGTGATTTTAATATATATTTTTATACCTTCTACTATTTAATCCGAGCAATATTTTGGCACTTTATCAGGAAAAAAAGATTAATTCGGGTATTTTTAGTTTCATCGAAATAATTAGAAACTAATGATTTTTTTTAGCTAACTTAACTACATATTTTGAGCTTAAATGAATTATTAATTAAATGAGTCTATTTTCTATGTTAGTAGCTAAATAAATCTTTAGTGTATTTTATTTTATCGAAACTACATGTGTTTTTTTTTAATTTTTTTTGCAAAAAATATACCCGATAAATATCAAGATAAGGATGAAGTTTCAAGAAGATTTTATTGTGATCTGATTTTATTCTGATATCTAAGATGAAACAGGAAGCTAGTAAAATCACTATAAGACTATCTGCATATCAACAGCATCGGGCGGACTCTCCCACCAGGGAAAATCCCAGGCGGGGTCCCCCCCCCCCCCAAAAAA
>AP025047.1:1107692-1425575 GCA_036186865.1 Eustoma russellianum | reverse complement strand
CCCCCCCCCCCCCAAAAAACCGAGACTTTTTCCAATTCCCATGCCTATACCTCATTTTTCTCTCTCCATCGCTATCAGCCAAAGAAAGATTATGAAAAGCAAAAGCAAAGGCTTCATCTTCACGTGATGAAGCCAAGAAGCAAGAAAGAGAAAAGGCAACAGTGTAGTCAGCGCGCGTCAGCAGGCCGTCAGGCGCGATTTCAAGGCTATGCAGTGTAAATTTTTACACAGTTTCTTTTTCTACTACTTTTTTATGCAATTATATTCCATTGTAATGGATAGTGTGGATTTAATTTGTGGCTAGATTTTAATTTGTTTGACTAGTTTTTTGCAAATGTTTAATTATTTTGATGTTTTAATGTATTAGTTTTCCCTCTTTGATTTATTTAATTTACTAGTTTATTATCTCAATCGTTAATTGTTGTTGGTGTGTTTATTGCGTCAATAGATTAGCTACCTATTGATAGAACATATAATTAATTTCGAAGGACCGGGAGGTGAAGATTTTAATTACGACCGTGTCAACAACGAACTTGTAGTAAAACTGACTAGGGATAGATTCGGTTTCTACGGGTGGATAATTAGAAAATTCTAAGGAAATTAAATGTGACTCGATGGATTAAAATTTGTGTAGGGATACGGAGTTTGTCACACCGAGTTAGGTTTCTACGCCAAGGGATTGGGTAAAAATTAAAATAGGGAATTTCTTCCTTAACGGTTTGGAATAGAGACTAGTTAATTATTTTGGGTTAAAGATTGGATTACACTTTAGAAAATGATTCAGCTGAAACGTAAACTAGTCAAGAAAATCTTCAACGGGGAAAAGTTAAGGTTTGATAATTTAATTAGTAGTAGTTTTTTTTGTTTTTATTTAATTTGTTTATTTAGGTTTAAATTAAGGGGAAAAAATAATTTTGGTACTTAAAACTAGTCCTCGTGGGATCGACAACCCTCTTGCCTGCTACGCTACAATTGTACCTAGTGCACTTGCTAGTTAGTGGTTAAGAAATTACACATCAGCCAACATACACGCCAAGGTTCTATTTTACTTTATGCATCGCAAGGAGACTCATTTGTCATGTTACAGAGTATTATTGCTCAAACTTGATCAATTTATTAAACTAGATTTACATTTATGTTTATATTTTAAATATTGTTAATCGTTATCTATTATCATTTTTTTTTTGAAAAAAATATTAAAAAGTAAAACTTTTACTCAATTCAAATAACAGCATTGCAGATAATAACTACAACTAAAATTAGGATTGAAAGTGTCATGTTCATAATTGTATTATAAAAACATTAGATTTTATTATGGTAAATTATGAAATGTTATCCAGTGCTTAGTTTTTGAGCTATACTTACAACACGAAAAAAAATCTCCGACTCATACTGTTACAATGTTTATGACACTACTCTATTATATTGCAATTTGTTTTTTATAAAAAAAATTAAAGAGTAATATTTTTAAACATGAATTTGAAAACACTCTTCAGGTGGATTAGTAAAGAGAAGAGAGAGCACATAACACTTATGTGAAATACAAAAGTGCTAGGTACTCAATAATCATCTAGAATTCCGAAGTTTTAGGATCAAGAAAATCATTGAAAAAAAGTCATAGAAAATTGTAAAAAAATCATATAAAATCTCAGAACCGTGCTTAAGACATTTTTAATTCATATAGTTCATACAAATCTGATTTCAGCATAATCTCATATCTAGTCTATCACATACTGGTTAATTAATATTTGATTAATACAAAATAGTACACATTTTTTTTGCTATTATATCATCTTAAGAGTGTTCGAAATGTTTACTACTCTTAAGTGTCACTATTGTTAAGGGAGATAATCTGACATAACATGAGTTGGGAAATTATTTTTCTTAAAAAAGAACGCTTCAGATTAGATTATATTTATGTTAGAATTATTGTAAACTATTACGCCGATAGTTAGTTATCAAGTTAGTTATTTTTATTTCAAAAAATAAAACAGAAAAACTAAAAAAGGGTCCCAATTTAATATCCGAAATAAGGTTACATATATTCGTGAAAACATTTAAAAAACAGTAATGAAAAATACGGTTGCATTTTACACCTGTCACGAAGCGGCTGCAATCAGGTATCTCCTATTTGGCGCCTTATATGTCTATCACTTGGCATCTATGGGTCCCACAGATGAAGCTAGAGAGATCATCTGATTTTCAACAAACTCCGCCGCCGCTTCCGTCATCACTTCCGCCGTTCGACGACTTTGGCAGCTTGATTATGTTCCGACATAGTTGACTCCCTATTTCAAGCCCTAGTTCTATGGCTTCAACAATTCTGAGCGAATGCATTTCCTTCCGGAGCCACACCCGACAAATCGCCTTCTCCCACGGCGTTTTAATCCATTCTCGTCCTCGCAATGCTCTGAGGCTGCTCCCCGGCATCCGTCAGTTCGATATTATCTCTTCGGACGGTAATTTATCCAGAAAAAGGAACTTGGGAAAATGTAATAATGCCTTGGGAGAAATAGATGGTTCCATTGCCGAGAGCAGCAGAGGCGTCGGAATTAAGGACGACCAATTCGTTGGATTTTTCCGGGAAGCTTGGCCTTATTTTCGAGCTCATCGAGGCAGCACTTTTGTTGTTTTGATTTCCGCAGAAACTGTCGATAGCCCCCATTTAGATCCCATTCTCATGGCATGTTCTTTTATTTGCAGCTTCATTCGTTTATTCTTTTTTCAGTTTTCACTCTCATGAGAATGATAACTTGTTCTATTGCATACAGGATATATCTCTGCTTCATGGACTGGGAATCAAATTTGTTTTAGTTCCAGGGACTCATGTGCAGATTGACGGACTCTTGGCTGAAAGAGGTAGATACCACATTATTCAGCTTACATTATTATAGCCGTTGGTTTATGTTGCTTTTTAACTGATTATTTAAGACTGATGTGAGTAATGTTTTCCTGTTGTAGGGAGGCAGGCCAAGTATGATGGTCGTTATAGAATCACAGATTTTGATTCTCTTCAGGCGGCAATGGATGCTGCTGGGAGAATTGGTATAATGATAGAGGCGAAGTTATCTTCAGGACCTTCCCTAGCTGGCATTCGTCGACATGGAGATAACGGTCGATGGCATGATGGTGTTAGTGTTGCTAGCGGTAACTTTCTTGCTGCCAAGGTGAGTCTGCTTTCCTTTTTTTTAAAGTCATATGTAGATTGTCTATTCTTGTGTTCTTAATTTTTTCTGTTGACTATAGTCTTTACAAGTTATTGCTTTTTCATTATTTTTCTGATCTTATTACTGGAGTATGAGCTTTTAATTGTGCACCTTGAAAATGACATTCCAATTTTCTTTTCAACAGAGGAGGGGAGTTGTCGGAGGAGTCGATTTTTTCTTTACGGGTGAAGTGAAGAAAATTGATGTACCCCGAATACGTGAGAGGCTTGATCAGGACAGTATTGTTATCCTAAGCAATCTTGGTTATTCCAGCTCAGGCGAAGTACTAAATTGCAAGTATGCTATATGGCTTTTTATAGGTATTCTTGTTGACATTAGCATGATTTGTATCTTGCTACTAATGATGTTCGTTTACATATTCAGGAAGAGAGTCTAACATCCTATTCATTATTCAGATTTTCTGTAATTTATGCTTGAGAAAGCACAATATCCTTGTTTCCAAACAAAAAATATATTTGCCTCGCTGTTTTCACAAAAAATATACTTGCTTGGCTTTTTTCTAACTGAAATTACAAGTTGATTCTTTGTCTTTGTTAGTAATGTTTGGTTAGTGCAAAAAATATTTCCTTCTTGCATAATTGCCTCTTTACAGAAGGATCATTAGAATTTTGGAACAGTTGAAATAATACTATTTCATTTTTCAGCACATATGAAGTTGCAACAGCCTGTGCATTGGCTCTTGAAGCAGAAAAATTGATTTGTTTCATTGATGGCCCAATTCTAGATGAGAGCGGGCATCTTATTCGATTCTTAACTCTTCAAGATGCTGACAAGTTGGTACGTGAACGTGCAATACAGAGCGAAACAGCTGCCAATTACGTAGAAGCTGTAGGTGAAAAGCAGCTTACTTCTTTTGGCTACAATGGTCTAAATGGATCGACCCCCTCTGTAAATGGGAAGGCTCTTAGTTCAAGAAATTCTGTAACATTTCAAAATGGTGTGGGTTTTGATAATGGTAATGGTCTATGGTCGACTGAACAAGGTTTTGCTATAGGAGGTCAAGAGAGACTGAGTCGACTCAATGGTTACCTTTCTGAGTTGGCTGCTGCTGCTTTTGTGTGCAGAGTAAGTTACCAAAATTTATACATAATAACCTTTACAGTGAGCTTTTCTCAATCAAGTTTCCGGATGGGTCAGAGTACAACTGATTTCACTCTTATTGGTCGCTTTCTGAAGCTCAGAACCTGTCAGTTGTTTTATAAATTAACGACCTTAGTCCTTCAAATTCAGAAGGAACAGATTCATACTCTTTATCAATAGACACTGGGAAAAAAATGTCAAAAAAGTCTTTGTATACCTTCACATCGCAAACAATTGCTTTCACCTGATCTACTGTATGAAAGGAGCAGACTTACTGTAAAAATTTGGTTGTCCATTAGGGAGGCGTCCAGAGAGTTCACCTGTTAGATGGAACTGTTGGTGGAGTTCTACTCAAGGAATTGTTTCAAAGAGACGGGGTAGGGACGATGGTTGCTAGGTAAGCATGTTTTGGATTATGCAACCTCTTAGTTGCGTCATTTTGATTTTTGTATGTTGAAATCAACCTGTAGGAGGCTGCCTTAACTTCTATAAGTTCACACTTAAAGTACCTTTCTTTTCTATGCTCACATACCAATAGCATGTATGCACTAGAAAGCTTCCTACTTTCTCAGGTAGCAGCCTTGTACTAATCAAGTGTGCTGAACTTCTTCATTCCTACGGTTTTATGGTTTTGGATGATAAATTAACCAAGCAGGTACAGGTCTGAAACAAGCACTCTTTTGGAGGGAAGTCATTTTTTAGACTGTAATGGTTGTATTATGTTGGAGTCGGTGGCTCGATTCTTTTATGTATTATTTTATATGTATATACTTAATGAAATGGGCCGAATCACCCATGAGTTGATTTGAGTGTAGCGTTAACAAGCAGCATTGGCACATTTCCAAACGAAGTCAAATCTTATCTTCCGTTTTCGTGCTGTTTTTTGCCGTTCCGTCTTAATTCTTGCTCCGCTGTACAACATATTTGTCCCCTAGAAATTGTATTTTGGGTTTGTGCTTTCGTGGTGTAATTTCTGTCATTCTTCTTAAAACGCTAGTGCTGGTTGGCATATTTTACATGCCAGGTGAGGTAGGAAAGTTCTTTAAAGGATTTATAGCTTCTTCTCTTTGCTTAGCTTGCCATGGAAACAATCAGATGCTGGTTCTGGTATTTGTTGAGCGTACATGTCAGACCTCTTTAAGGGTATTGTGCCAATTGCTGATGCTGAAATCTAGTTTCTTATTGTGGAAGTACTGCCTTTGTTTGGAAATTGAAGTTTTTATCTTTAGACTTTAATTCTCATCCATACTCTTTTTTCCATTTGTTCTTCATTAGACTAAAACCTGAAGAGAATTTTACTATTAATGGCAATTCTTCTCAGCGATGTTTATGAAGGGACGAGGATGGCTAAAGAGACGGATATTCCTGGAATAAAGCAATTGCTACAGCCACTGGAAGAGTCTGGCACATTGGTTAGGAGGACAGAGGAAGAGGTTTAGTCTCGCTTGCTTCCTTCTTGTTTTAAATTGAAGATGTCTTTCAGATATTTGAAAATACTTCTTCAAATTTCAGCTGCTGGAAGCACTGGGCTCATTCATTGTTGTTGAAAGAGAAGGTCACCTGATAGCTTGTGCAGCTTTGTTCCTTTACTATGATGAGCAATGCGGAGAGGTTGCTGCGATTGCTGTTTCTCCAGAATGCCGCGGGCAGGGACAAGGAGACAAGTTACTTGGTAAAAGCCTTTTCCCCACTAGGACTCATACTGACAGTGAGAAATAAGAGTTAAAAAGGAAAGAAAGTATTAGCCCTTAGGGAATCAGATGTTCTAGTTGATATTTCATCCCTCTTTCTTGAACCCTCTTTCAAATATGAATTTGTTGCTGTGCTATCTCCGTTCACATGTGTTGTCTTTTACGCAAGACTTATTAATTAGAGGAAACAACTTAGAGATGTCTAGGTAAAAAAAAAGAAGCGGCTATTAATTATGTGTGTGTCCATTAATCTCAAGCCCCTTATTTGTTACTTTAAAAGTTCAGCTTCTCACGTTCTTCTTTTCAAACTGTTTTTGCTTTCTGTCACCTATGAATGAAATTGTTGACATTTTTCTTTTTGATTTTTTGTAAGTGATGCAATTGTTGAATTTGGTGGTGGCTTTATGCAGATTATATTGAGAAAAAGGCAGCGTCTGTTGGACTAAAAAAGCTCTTTCTGCTTACAACTCGAACAGCAGATTGGTATACTCTTCTGCTTCTTTTTATGGACAAAGTTTTATTCGGGTAGATAGCATGCACTGGCATAAACGAATGTGTAGCCAATAATGAGAGGGACAGCTTACAGATGATCAAATGGTAAATGTTTGGTAATGGATAAGCTATCAATTCGTATTCTGTAGCTTAATAGAAGCTATGGGTTGTAATGCTATTTCCTAGAAGATGCAAAAACCATTTTAAGCGTTTGTAGGTATCCACCATCATGGAACAAGTCTTAGACCTTAAGTCTGCAACCTTGGCCCCTGTGACTATTACTGTTGCAGTAAATTTTTCGTCACCCTATTGCTGATTTATTTCGAGGTAATTTATATGGCTTTGGGCTTTTAAGTGGCTGAAGGAAGAGTGTTGGTCAGGCTGGGCACACTCTGTCCCTGATTCCTCCTCCTCAATGCCATACTGTCATTTATTGCTAGGAAACAGGTTTCTGGTGTAAGGTTTGTCTATGAGAACTTGTTTTATGGTCAGGGCAAAAAAGTAACTTCATTTCATAGAAGTAGCATATCAAGATGCCAACCTAAGCATTCTCTGACAAAAATGGCGAATGACATAACCGGAAGAGAACTGACCAAGGAGGTAGAATTTCTGGCTTTATTGTTCATGAACCTATTAAGTGCCTACGTTGGCAATGAGGAAATGTTCGTACGATGAAGGGAAAAGAAAACAGGAATCTATCTTTTCTGTAATCATATTTTTTATTCTTCCCCCTTTATGGCAATGTGCGTTCATGTATTTGTGGAGAGGAGTAATCGTTGTGCAAATTGTCTTGGCTTTGAGTTGTCTGCTGTATGTCAGGTTTGTGAGGCGTGGCTTCTCTGAGTGCTCCATTGAGCATGTACCTCAAGAGAGGAGGAAAACAATCAATCTATCCCGTGGTTCAAAGTATTATTCGAAGTGGCTGCTCCCTGATCAAAGTGGCATCCGACTTGATCGCACTCAAGCCTGATGCTCATTCACAGCGCTTGAAATACCTTAATAATCGTTTTGTGTGAAGGTGCAACAGGCGAATTATCGTGGGAAATAGCACAACCTGTCGGTTAAATGCTGGAGGGATGAATATTGTAGAAATTAGTGAAATAGGTAGTAGCATATGATGAAGATGGCCGTTAAAGTTTGCATTCCATCTAATCATTGAGTATCACTACTTCCATATCTATGCCTTAACACCCAGTGGCTGGTAATGTCTGTTAGAAGTAATCCTACCTGTTGAAGATGGGAAACGTGGATTACGTCATGGTATCATGTATCATCTTACATTATGTGTGACTTGATCTTACGGTGTTGAAGCCAATAGCATGGTATGGGTAGGACTCCCTTTGATAGACGTGAGCCATGTACCGTTTAGTGTCTTCCCTAGTTATCGTTACCCTAATCATTAGTTAGGTACTTCTGAGTTTATGCTCAATGGCGCTATGATAAGTTCTCCGATGCACGGGTTCGGGCTCTTGCCTAGTTCTTGTATGCTAAACCTGCAAGCGGAATTTTTCGTCTAGTTTTCTTGTGAGGAGTCATGATAACAATAAATAGTGTGTATTATTCATTACTTTAAAATTTGTACATCAGAAGCTTCAGATGAAATTTCTTTTTGCCTGGTATGGAAAAACAATGTTCAGCAGCAAATATGCAAGTCTTGGAGTACTATTTTTTGACGTACATGAGAATGGGGTATGCCGTGTAAATCTTTTCGGACTTCTGATGTAACTCTGCTTGTGTTCACTCTTCAACAAGACGATGAGCAGAAAGTAATAGATAATTCAACCGGTTATTGTTCTTGGTTGAAAAGCCATGAACACACTCCATACCTAACATTAAGTTTCACGATTTCACAAACCCATCAACTTCTTCATTATGGGCCGATTGAAACTATAGTTCCCCATATTGAATTTACATCTAAGAATCACTGTTAAGCTCATATTATTTGTTTTAGTTATAGATAAGCTCACTCGACATATTCAAGATAGAATTTTATGAAGCATGTTATTTGTAGATGACATTGTGCTAGTTGATGAGAATAGTGAATGAGTGAATATTTTAAGCTGAAATGGAGGGAGACATTAAATGAAAAGGGTTTCAAATTAAGTCAAAAGAAGACACTATAATGGAATTTAATTTTAGCAACAAAAGAGTGACTTTAAAACCTTGTGCGAAACAAAGAGGCCAAAAGATTCACCTAAGTGATAGCTTTAGGTATTTGGATCTATACTACATTAAGATGAAGGAATTGGCGAGGATGTAAATCATAGGGACATGCAAGGTGTTTAAAGTGGAAAAGTGTGTCAGGTCTTTTTTGTGATACGAAAGTACTTTCAAAGCTTAAAAGAGTTTTGCAGGATGCTATTAAGATTCATACTGTTGTATGTGTCTGAATATTGGACAGTCAATTATGAGCATGAACAAAGAATGCGAGTGGCAAAAATAAGAATGTTAAGATGTATATATGGACATATAAGGAAGAATATAATAAGAAACGAATATATAAGGAGAAAGGTTAGTGCGACTTATATAATGAGAAGATGGAGTCAAGGTTAAGATGGTATGGACATGTGCAAAGACGTCCTGCAAATGCACATGTTAGGCAGTGCGAGACAATGAATAAGGTGCATGTTAAACGTGAGAGACAAAGACAAAGAAGACATTGAGAGACTATATAAGGAATGATATGACTTATATGACAATTGAGTAGTATATGGTCACTGATAGAGAAGATCCATATAGCGGATGTCATGTAGAGAACATAAAATTTAAGTGAGAATTTTAAGTACTTAGATTGGAATCAAGGTTGAGATTTTCGAAAGAGATATATTCTAAATGCGCATATTATACATTAAGTACTAAGAGACACAAAAAGAGAATATGATTTATGCTACGACTCAAAAAAATAAATAAAAATACAAGAAAAATGAGATCTATAAAACCGACTGAAAAAAAGACTTGAGTATTGTTGTTGATTAATTTATTTGTTTAACTTGGACAAATGGGTCCTTTATTGTTGGGTTCATGCTTGGCCTCTTTCGTTTCTTTTGAATCCATTCTTATTAGAGTTTAGATTCTCTCACCTACAATCCTCTTACTTCCTTCCTCTTCGCACTACATGCGATAGCAAAGAGTGGTGAGACTAGATCAAATCCCTTCTTATTAAGGGTTGATGTAACTGATTTTTATATATATTTTTATATCTTATACTATTTAATTTGAGCAATATTTTGGCACTTTATCGGATAAAAAATGATTGATTCAGGTACTTTAATTTCGCCAAAATAATTGAAAACTATTGATTTTTAGCTAAATTAACTACATATTTTGAGATTAAATGAATTATTAATTTAATGAGTCTATTTTCTATGTTAATTAGCTAAATAAATAAATTTTCAGTTTATTCTATTGCATTGGAACTACATGTGTTTTTTATTTTAAATGCAGGAAATATACCCGATAAATATCAAGATAAAGATGAAGTTTCAGGAAGATATTATCAAATCAAGAAAGTGTTTGTGATTTGATTTTATGATGATATCTGAGATAAAATGGAAAGCTGGTAAAATCTCTATAAAATTACCAGCATCAGGCGGACATTCCCCCACTGGGAATTCTCCCCAGACCATTCCTTTTCCTAAATTTTCGCACGGTTCCCAGTCGAAATTTCCCACAGCCGGACACGGTTCCCGATGCACCTTTCCTACTGCCATCCATCATTATCAAAGAGAGAAAAGAAAAGTAAAAAAAGTTGCCCAGCAAGCATTTTGGACGCAAGGCAGGAGAGAAAGAAAAAAGCAGTCAACCCATCATTGCGCCAGTCAACTGCTTTTCAAACCTCCAGCCAGTCTTTGCACGCCATTTCAGCTGCCAGCAGTCCCCTCTCTGTCCAGTCAGAAGGGCAGCGCGTTAGCGCCAATCCCTTCGACGCGGTCTCTGAGGCTGTTGAGTGTATTTTTATACATGGTTTTTTTTTCTACTGCCCTTTTTCTGCTATTATTGATGGATAGTATCGATTTAACCTGTGGCTAATGTTTATTTTCTTGATTAGTTTTTGTGAAAGTTGAATTATGTTGATGATTTAATGCATTAGCTTTCCCTATTTGATTTATTTAATTTACTAGTTTAATTTCAATCTTTAATTGTTGAGGTTGTGTTTATTGCGTCAATAGATTAGCTACCTATTGATTAAACACATAATTAATTTTGAAGAACCGGGAGGTGAAGATTTTAATTAGGATCGTGTCAACAACAACCTTATAGTGAAATTGACTAGGGATAGATTCGATTTCTATAGGGGGATTGCTAGGAGTAAAAAATCAGAGGTTATTGAAACTAGGGAATTCCATAAAGATTGAATGCGGTTTATTTGATTAAAATTCGCATAGGGATATGGAGTTTATCAAATTAAATTAGGTTTTTACGCCAAGACATTGGGTAAAAATTAAAATAGGGAATTTCTTCCTTAGCTGTTTGGAATAGAAACTAGTAAATAATTATGGGTTAAAAAGTGGATTACACTTTAGAAAATGATTCAACGGAAACACTAGTCAAGAAAATCTTCAACGGGGAAAAGTTAAGATTTGGTAATTTAATTAGTAGTAGTTTTTTTGTTTTTTATTCAATTTGTTTATTTAGGTTTAAATTAGGGCGAAAAACTAATTTTGGTACTTAAAATTAGTCCTCGTGGGATCGACAACCCTCTTGCATGCTACTCTACAATTGTACCTAGTGCAATTACTAGTTAGAGGTTAGGAAATTACACATCAAGGGTTCATTTACATAGAAACGGAAATGCACCTGTTTTGATTTCATATAGCCTCTAAGTCGGTGCAACTGTAGCGCCCCGACCCGGACAGCAGAATCCGAACCGGTGCACCCGTCGTAGCTTACTGAGAAGACTACAAGACGTCTCATCTCTTATGTACACATCATCAGTGACGTACGAAAGTAAAAGCGGAAACATGTATCTAACGAATGTCAACCGTCAACTCGTACATCAAGAAAACTAAAATCCCAACAAGCTAATCATGATGTTCACCAACTCAAACCTTCAACCAAATGAAATAACTGAAATAAACAACATCTGTCTCGACTATTCGCCATTAGTCACTCTAAGCATCCCACTCAGCCCACTCGCCGTCGTCTTCAATGAAAATCATGTCATAGCTAGGCTCATCTGCACAATAAGAGCAGTACCCTTAGCAAAAACGCTAGCAAGTAACCCGCTTATAAGACATACGGGATCAACACATGGCAAGACATGAGTAATAGATAATTCAGGGGAATTGTGGGGCACATGTCTTGTAAACTTCCAAATACATATATGCGAATAACGTAATAAAGCAAGTACAGCAATTTGCACAGCAATAACAATTCATTGGCTATCAAATAACACGCACGTCCATACCACATTGACTCTCGTGATGCATGTCAAAATATGCACTACACTACACCATCACAAATGCATGAGCCATTTCCTTTCAAATCAGTGCAATGCATGTCACAATATCCGGTCTCGTAACTCGTTACCCTGTAACGCGCCCCGGCTTATATTTCTGTGACGCCCCGACCCGGATAGCGGAATCCGAAACGGTGCACCCGTCGTAGCTTACTGAGAAGACTACAAGACGTCTCATCTCTCGTGTACACGTCATCAGTGACGTACGAAAGTAAAAGCGGAAACATGTATCTAACGAAAGTCAATCGTCAACTCGTACATCAAGAATACTAAAATCCCAACAAGCTAATCATGATGTTCACCAACTCAAACCTTCAAACAAATGAAATAACTGAAATAAACAACATCTGTCTCGACTATTCGCCATTAGGCACTCTAAGCATCCCACTCAGCCCACTCGCCGTCGTCTTCAATGAAAATCATGTCATAGCTAGGCTCATCTGCACAATAAGAGCAGTACCCTTAGCGAAAACGCTAGCAAGTAACCCGCTTATAAGACATACGGGATCAACACATGGCAAGACATGAGTAATAGATAATTCAGGGGAATTGTGGGGCACATGTCTTGTAAACTTCCAAATACATATATGCGAATAACGTAATAAAGCAAGTACAGCAATTTGCACAGCAATAACAATTCATTGGCTATCAAATAACATGCACGTCCATACCACATTGACTCTCGTGATGCATGTCAAAATATGCACTACACTACACCATCACAAATGCATGAGCCATTTCTTTTCAATCAATGCAATGCATGACACAATGTCCGGTTCCTAACTCATTTCCTTGTAACGCACCCCGGCTTATATTTCCATCCCGGTTAACGTTACAAGCTCGTATGCTCTGTGATGCACCTCGGCTTATATTTCCATCCCGATTAACATCACAGCTCTCGTAAAACTCTACAATGCACCTCGGCTTAAATTTCCATCCCGATTAACATTGTAGAGGACTTTATATCCTGTAACGCACCCCGGCTTATATTTCCATCCCGGTTAACGTTACAGTCTTTTGTGCCCTACAGTGCACCCCGGCTTAAATTTCCATCCCGGTTAACACTGTAGGTCACCTTCGCAAATCAGTGCCGAAGCACCTCTCTTTTCAAAAACCTTATGCAATGCACGTGCCATGATGCAAGACTCCTTACTTCATTCTTACTTCTCGTTCACATAAGTAGTTCATGTGCACATGCGCAAGTATAAGTAACACACAAGCTTTCACTAACTTACACATTATAACTGTAGGCTTCAACCCTCTCGTCAACCACCAGTCTTGATTCTAGGGTTTACAACCTAAGGCAAGTATCCCTAACCATCCATCATTGAACTCTCAATCATCTCGTACGTTCATCTCCTAACCCTTCTAAGTCATCCACGTTGAACTCCGATTCGAATACCCTTCAAAATTCTCCAAACTTGATTCACCATCTTAAGTCATGTTCCCAAGACTTAGACTAGTCATAATCAGGTCCTAAGAAGTCCCTAAGGTCACCCAAAGGATCCCCTAGCTTACCTCTTTCTTCCTTTGCTTTCCCACAAAACTGGTTGACGTCATACCCTGACGTCGATCGATCGACGTACGTCATACCCTGACGTCGATCGATCGACGTCCATCTGAGGCACGTCGATCTCTCACTCAATCCACGTCGATCGATCGACGTCCATCTGAGGCACGTCGAACTCTCACTCATCCTACGTCGATTGATCTACGTCCTTCTGAGGCACGTCATACCCTCACTTGCTATACGTCGATCGATCGACATACGTCATACCCTGACGTCGATCGATCGACGTCCCCGTTCCAGAACACCATTCTGCAATTTTTTGCAGAAACTGCAGAAATAACCTCCAATTCGACCCCAACTTCCTTCAAAACCATTCCAAGCCTATTCCCCACTATCAATCCATCCTAAAATCACCCAAGACAACATCTTTAACATACGATTCACGGTTTCAAGCCTAGCACCCAAAGTAATCATCAAATCATCCTAAAAATCAAATCTTTTCACTCTCCCCTCCCTTCAATCACCATTATCAACAAAGTAGGGTTCAAGGGATTGGGATTTACATGATCTCATATAAACAACAATCAACGAACAAGATTTCAACATATAATGGCCAAATCTCAAACCAAAACACATAGATCTCACAAGTAGATTCACATAGAGAAATTACTGCATGGTGATCCAAATTGATATCAAAATAGGCCCTTTCTCTTTCGCAAATCGTAAAAACTTATAAGTAGATTACTTGCCTTTGATTACTTGAAGAAGAATTGAGGAACGAACGACCTACGGATTGACTCTTGAAAGATCTTATCTCCTAGGGTTGCAAGATGAATCGTCTATGGGGAGAGGCAAGGGCTGGCGTCGGTTTCTGTGTGGAAATTAGGGAAACTGACGTTCAGTCAGTTTTTATATGGAAAGGGAAAAGTTTGGAGTTTCTAAATTATATTTTATTTCCTATTTATCTTAAAGGATAAATCCTAATATTTGATTCTAAATTAAATACAATTAATTTCTAATATTTATCCCCTCAATTAGTTCTCATTAATCCTATCATTTAATTCGTATTTAGTTATGATTGACCGTCATTAATTCCCGTTGACTATCATTAAACTCTGTTTAGATTCATTCTTTGACTTTTAAATACCCTACGGAGGGTGCGGGGCATAACATCCCTCCCCCCTTATAAGAAGTGTCGTCCTCGAAACTGGCGTACCTTATTGGAAGAGGTGTGGATATAACTCCTTCATTTGCTCTTCAAGCTCCCACGTGGCTTCGCGCTCCGTATGGTTACTCCACTGAACTTTGACATACGGAATGACGCGTCGGCGTAGGACTTGATCCTTTCTGTCCACAATCCTCATTGGATGTTCTTCGTAAGTGACGTCTTCTTTCACATCTAAGGGTTGGGCTTCAAGGACATGGCTTGGATCCGATACGTATTTCCGTAGTTGAGATACGTGGAACACGTTATGGACTTGGGATAAACTCGGAGGTAAAGCTAGTCGGTAGGCTCTTTCACCAACCTTGCCAAGAACTTCATAAGGACCAATATATCTCGGGCTTAACTTGCCCTTCACCCCGAATCTAGCAACACCCTTAGTTGGTGAAACTCGTAGGTAAACTTTATCGCCCTCCTCAAACTCTAACGGTCGTCTCTTGGAGTCAGCCCAACTTTTACTGCGATCTTGGGCCACCTTGAGTTTCTCTCTTATCACCTTAACCTTTTCCACCGTTTGCTCAACCAGCTCTGGTGCTGTGATTGTCCTTTCCCCAACTTCGTCCCAACAAACCGGGGATCTGCACTTACGTCCGTATAAGGCTTCGAATGGCGCCATACCAATTGCACCGTGGTAGCTGTTATTGTACGAAAACTCCATTAGCTTCAACATGCTATCCCAGTTTCCTTTAAAATCTAAGGCACATGCTCTTAGCATATCCTCCAAGGTTTGGATGGTTCTCTCAGATTGTCCATCCGTTTGCAGGTGGTATGCCGTGCTCATTCTCAACTCTGTACCCATAGCTTTCTGGAATGCTCTCCAGAACTTAGAGGTGAACTTGGGGTCACGGTCCGATACGATGCTGACGGGGACTCCATGTAGGCTTACAATGTTATCCACATAGATATTGGATAATCTTTCATACGAGGTACCATGAGGCATGGCTATAAAATGAGCCGTTTTCGTCAATCTGTCTACAATTACCCAAATCATTTCGTTTCCATTGCGGGTCTTGGGTAGTCCCATTACGAAGTCCATCGTCACATGCTCCCATTTCCATTCTGGAATCTCTAGTGGCATCATCAAGCCACCAGGTCGTTGATGTTCAGCCTTGACTTGTTGGGATACCAAACACCTTTCGACATGTGTCGCAATTGACCTTTTCATCCCCATCCACCAATAGTTTCTTTTAAGATCTTTGTACATCTTTGTGCTCCCGGGATGAATAGACATCTTTGAGTTATGCGCTTCTTGGAGCAATTCCGTCCTGAGTTCGTCCTTACTTGGAACGCATAACCGGTTTTGAAACCATAGACTTCCATCTTCTCGCAACTGGAAGTCCTTTACTGGTCCCGCAGCTAGTTTGTCTCGGATTTCTCTCAGTGCCGGATCCTCATACTGTCCTTCTTTAATTCTGTCTACCAAGTCTGGACTGATAGACAAGGCTGTAAGGACATTTGTCACTGAATCTACCAATTCAAGATCAAACTCTTCGATCTCCCTTTCCAACGGAGACTGTCTCGCGTGGCCAGACTTTTTGCTCAATGCGTCCGCCACTCTGTTGGCCTTACCTGGATGGTAGTTGATGGTCAAGTCATAGTCCTTGAGCAACTCTAACCATCTCCTTTGTCTCATATTCAACTCCTTCTGCGAGAATAGATACTTTAAGCTCTTATGATCCGTGAACACTGCACATTTCTCTCCATATAGGTAGTGTCTCCAGACCTTAAGAGCAAATACCACAGCTGCGAGTTCCAAGTCATGCGTCGGGTAGTTCTGCTCATATGGTTTCAATTGTCTTGACGCGTATGATATGACTCGTTCATTTTGCATCAAAACACAACCTATAAACAGAACGTTAGTTGAAGACTAGCATATGTATATACAATGCATTAATTGTAATGGTGTACATACCTAGTCCTTTCTTGGACACGTCACTATAGATCACAAAACCGTCGGTGCCGGAGGGTTGTGCCAACACCGGGGCTGTGGTCAATCTCTTTTTGAGCTCGGTAAAGCTTTGCTCGCATTCAGCAGTCCATTCGAATTTAGTCTTTTTCTGCGTGAGTCGACTCAATGGTACTGCTATCGTTGAGAATCCCTCAACAAACTTTCTATAGTAGCCTGCCAAGCCTAGGAAGCTTCTAACTTCAGTCACGTTGGTAGGTCTTGGCCATTCCGTGATGGCTTCTATCTTCTTAGGATCCACAGAGATCCCATCTTCCGAAATTACGTGACCAAGGAAGGCTACGCTTCTTAGCCAGAATTCACACTTGCTGAATTTGGCATAGAGCCTTTGTTGTCTCAGAATTTGCAACACCATTCTCAAGTGTTCAGCGTGTGCTTGCTCGTCGGGAGAGTAAACTAGGATGTCGTCGATGAACACTACTACAAAGTGATCCAACTGCTCTCGAAACACAGTGTTCATCAAGTCCATAAAAGCTGCTGGGGCATTAGTTAGTCCAAATGGCATCACCAGAAATTCGTAATGCCCGTAGCGAGTCCGAAAAGCAGTCTTAGGGACATCTCCCGCTTTCACAAGCAACTGATGATACCCTTGACGAAGGTCGATCTTTGAAAACCAACGGGCTCCTTTTAGTTGGTCAAATAAGTCCTCTATCCTTGGCAGAGGATATTTATTCTTAATGGTGATCTTGTTCAACTCACGATAGTCGATGCATAACCTCATGCTGCCATCCTTCTTCTTAACAAACAGAACCGGAGCTCCCCAAGGCGATACGCTGGGGCGTATCAATTTCTTGTCCAACAACTCTTGCAGTTGCCCCTTTAACTCCTTGAGTTCAGCCGGAGCCATTCTGTAAGGTGCCTTAGATATAGGCTCGGCTCCAGGGATCAAGTTGATCTCAAACTCCACTTCCCTCGTTGGTGGTACTCCCGGTAGATCGTCCGGAAATACGTCCTTGAACTCATTTATTACCGGTATTTGGTCCATGGAGGGAACCTCCTGCTTCGCATCTAGTGCATACACCATAAATCCCTCAGCTCCCTTTTGTAAGGCTTTAAAGGCCTTGATCGCCGTCATGTATATCTTCTTTGGAGCCTTGGTTATTTTGACGTTTCCTTGGATCGTTATTTCATTCATATCGGGGTCCTTAACGGTCACCTGCTTGAGTTTGCAGTCGATATTGGCATGATTCTTGGTCAGCCAATCCATGCCTAATATTACATCAAAATCCCTCATCGGAATCGGGACTAGTGTAACTGAAAATAATTTTCCGTCTAACACCAACTCACAGTCTTTGTACTGGTGGTGAGAAACCAGTACTTGCTCGCCCGCTGCTTGCACCCTAAATGGGTTCTCAAGAAATTCAGGTAAACGGTCGAGCTCTTTGGCGAACCTCTTAGAGATAAAAGAGTGGCTAGCCCCGCTATCAAACAACACGTTGGCAGGTACTTGGTTAACTAGAATCACACCTAACAGGAAAACGCAACGCATAAAGGTCTCATATGAAGCATATTGAATCATCAACTTAAAAGGCTAAAAATTCAACTTAGACTGCTATTATTAAACTTAAGTCATACCTGTCACGACGTTTGCATCCTCCTGGACCTCAGCGTCCGTCATCGCGTGAACTCTCGCATTGGGCCTACCTTTCTGCTGTTGGGCTGGCCCTGCCCCGGCTTGTGGTTTAGGATTCCACTCGGGACAATCTCTGATTCTATGGCCCGTCTTTCCACACTTAAAATATGCACCGCTAACTTTCCAACATTCGCCCACATGTCTTTTCTGGCAGTGTGGGCACTCTGCAGGTGCTTGGCTATTCTGCTGGTTCTGTTGCGGTGCCCTTTGAGCTGGCCCCGCTTGCCCCTTTCTGGGGATCTTGACCCAACGTCCGGGTCTACTTCCGCTTGATTCTACTCTTGGCCTCTTGCTTGTCTCCTCTCGGGCCTCTCTCGGCTGTGACCTACGCATGTCACTCTCCACTCGGTAACATGCGTCCAGCATCTCCTCAAAAGTCTTCAAGCTCGACCCCGCTATTGCAGTCCGTATGCGGGGATTCAACCCTTCTTCGAATTTCAGCATTTTCATTCTGTTGTTTTCTAAAACCAAGGGTGTGAACTTGCCCAAGGCGTGGAACCTGTCCGCATAGTCAGAAATAGTCATCCTCCCTTGCTCAAATCTGTCAAACTGCCTCATCTTCTCCAGAACGGCAGTCTCAGGCACGTAGTAGTCTTTATAGGCCTTCACAAACTGACTCCACTGGATGGGAGGAGTCATCTTGGGCAGAATGCCGTTCCACCATGCATTCGCTCTGCCAGTCAGAAAAGGCGTGGCCACATCCACTTTGTGTTCTTCAGGCACTTGCACAAGCCTGAAGCATTTCTCTACTTCGTCCAGCCAAAACCCAGCCACCTCTGGGTCAGTTATCCCTTCAAAGTTTGGGGCATGCATCTTTCGCATTTCCCCAATATAGTACCTTATGCCGTGCTGTAGCGGTGGTGGCGGAGGTTGCTGCGGTTGTTGCTGCTGCTGAGCAACTCCTTGGGCTATCACTGTGATAGCGTCAATTAGTGCTTGGGGAACCAAAACAGGAGGTGGCGGTGGTGGAGGGTCATTGTTCCCATTGCCACCGTTTCCTTGATTGTCTCTTCTGGGAGGCATTTTCTGCAAGATCACGTCATTAGTGTCGAGCAGTTCCAAAATAAAACATGTAATCCATAAAGGGGTACAAGGCGTAGTTCATAGGTTAAAACGATTACATCTATTTGATTTCACTAATCGCGCTCGTACACACACTCATCCCAGATCAAGCTTAAATCTGAAATTGTATACTTAAATCTAAAGATCATCTCAAAGTGAAGATCATAACTTAGAACTCTACATGTCATAACCTAGGTCTCCGAGGTAGATCTGAAGCCTAGGCTCTGATACCACATGTGACGCCCCGACCCGGATAGCGGAATCCAAACCGGTGCACCCGTCGTAGCTTACTGAGAAGACTACAAGACGTCTCATCTCTCGTGTACACGTCATCAGTGACGTACGAAAGTAAAAGCGGAAACATGTATCTAACGAAAGTCAATCGTCAACTCGTACATCAAGAATACTAAAATCCCAACAAGCTAATCATGATGTTCACCAACTCAAACCTTCAAACAAATGAAATAACTGAAATAAACAACATCTGTCTCGACTATTCGCCATTAGGCACTCTAAGCATCCCACTCAGCCCACTCGCCGTCGTCTTCAATGAAAATCATGTCATAGCTAGGCTCATCTGCACAATAAGAGCAGTACCCTTAGCGAAAACGCTAGCAAGTAACCCGCTTATAAGACATACGGGATCAACACATGGCAAGACATGAGTAATAGATAATTCAGGGGAATTGTGGGGCACATGTCTTGTAAACTTCCAAATACAT
The DNA here is from genome assembly GCA_036186865.1 of Eustoma russellianum. Classification (NCBI taxonomy): domain Eukaryota; kingdom Viridiplantae; phylum Streptophyta; class Magnoliopsida; order Gentianales; family Gentianaceae; genus Eustoma; species Eustoma russellianum. The sequence continues at coordinate 1,405,512 of AP025047.1, read as the reverse complement.
ATATGCGAATAACGTAATAAAGCAATTACAGCAATTTGCACAGCAATAACAATTCATTGGCTATCAAATAACATGCACGTCCATACCACATTGACTCTCGTGATGCATGTCTAAATATGCACTACACTACACCATCACAAATGCATGAGCCATTTCTTTCCAATCAATGCAATGCATGACATAATGTCCGGTTCCTAACTCATTTCCTTGTAACGCACTCCGGCTTATATTTCCATCCCGGTTAACGTTACAAGCTCGTATGCTCTGTGATGCACCTCGGCTTATATTTCCATCCCGATTAACATCACAGCTCTCGTAAAACTCTACAATGCACCTCGGCTTAAATTTCCATCCCGATTAACATTGTAGAGGACTTTATACCCTGTAACGCACCCCGGCTTATATTTCCATCCCGGTTAACGTTACAGTCTTTTGTGCCCTACAGTGCACCCCGGCTTAAATTTCCATCCCGGTTAACACTGTAGGTCACCTTCGCAAATCAGTGCCGAAGCACCTCTCTTTTCAAAAACCTTATGCAATGCACGTGCCATGATGCAAGACTCCTTACTTCATTCTTACTTCTCGTTCACATAAGTAGTTCATGTGCACATGCGCAAGTATAAGTAACACACAAGCTTTCACTAACTTACACATTATAACTGTAGGCTTCAACCCTCTCGTCAACCACCAGTCTTGATTCTAGGGTTTACAACCTAAGGCAAGTATCCCTAACCATCCATCATTGAACTCTCAATCATCTCGTACGTTCATCTCCTAACCCTTCTAAGTCATCCACGTTGAACTCCGATTCGAATACCCTTCAAAATTCTCCAAACTTGATTCACCATCTTAAGTCATGTTCCCAAGACTTAGACTAGTCATAATCAGGTCCTAAGAAGTCCCTAAGGTCACCCAAAGGATCCCCTAGCTTCCTTCTTTCTTCCCTTGCTTTCCCACAAAACTGGTTGACGTCATACCCTGACGTCGATCGATCGACGTACGTCATACCCTAACGTCGATCGATCGACGTCCATCTGAGGCACGTCGATCTCTCACTCAATCTACGTCGATCGATCGACGCCCATCTGAGGCACGTCGAACTCTCACTCATCCTACGTCGATCGATCTACGTCCTTCTGAGGCACGTCATACCCTCACTTGCTATACGTCGATCGATCGACATACGTCATACCCTGACGTCGATCGATCGACGTCCCCGTTCCAGAACACCATTCTGCAATTTTTTGCAAAAACTGCAGAAATAACCTCCAATTCGACCCCAACTTCCTTCAAAACCATTACAAGCCTATTCCCCACTATCAATCCATCCTAAAATCACCCAAGACAACATCTTTAACATACGATTCACGGTTTCAAGCCTAGCACCCAAAGTAATCATCAAATCATCCTAAAAATCAAATCTTTTCACTCTCCACTCCCTTCAATCACCATTATCAACAAAGTAGGGTTCAAGAGATTGGGATTTACATGATCTCATATGAACAACAATCAACGAACAAGATTTCAACATATAATGGCCAAATCTCAAACCAAAACACATAGATCTCACAAGTAGATTCACATAGAGAAATTACTGCATGGTGATCCAAATTGATATCAAAATAGGCCCTTTCTCTTTCGCAAATCGTAAAAACTTATAAGTAGATTACTTGCCTTTGATTACTTGAAGAAGAATTGAGGAACGAACGACCTACGGATTGACTCTTGAAAGATCTTTTCTCCTAGGGTTGCAAGATGAATCGTCTATGGGGAGAGGCAAGGGCTGGCGTCGGTTTCTGTGTGGAAATTAGGGAAACTGACGTTCAGTCAGTTTTTATATGGGAAGGGAAAAGTTTGGAGTTTCTAAATTATATTTTATTTCCTATTTATCTTAAAGGATAAATCCTAATATTTGATTCTAAATTAAATACAATTAATTTCTAATATTTATCCCCTCAATTAGTTCTCATTAATCCTATCATTTAATTCGTATTTAGTTATGATTGACCGTCATTAATTCCCGTTGACTATCATTAAACTCTGTTTAGATTCTTTCTTTGACTTTTAAATACCCTACGGAGGGTGCGGGGCATAACAATTTCCATCCCGGTTTACGTTACAGGCTCGTATGCTCTGTGATGCGCCCCGGCTTATATTTCCATCCCGGTTTACATCACAGATCTCGTAAAACTCTGCAATGCACCTCGGCTTATATTTCCATCCCGATTAACATTGCAGAGGACTTTATATACTGCAACGCGCCCCGGCTTATATTTCCATCCCGGTTTGCGTTACAGCCTTTTGTGCCCTGCAATGCGCCCCGGCTTATATTTCCATCCCGGTTTACATTACAGGTCACCTTCGCAAATATGTACCGAAGCACATCTCTTTTTCAAAACAATATGCAATGCAAGTGCCATGATGCAAGACTCCTCGTTTCAATCACATATCTCATTCACATATGCAGTTCATATTCACATGCGCAAGTAAGAGCAACACACAAGATTTCCCTAACTTACACATCAAAGCTTAGGCTTCAACTAGATCGTCAATACTTAACCTTGATTTCAAAAGGTCACCAACCAATGCGAGTACCCCTATCTTCCCTTCATGGAATCCTATAACACCACGTACGTTCATTTCCTAATCCTCCTAGGTCATCCTCATCGAAATCCGATTCGAAGATCCTTTGAAGTCACCATGTTGATTCACCCTCTTAAATCATGTTCCCAAGACTTAGACTACCTTTAATCAGGTCCTAAGGAGTCCCTAAGGTCACCCAAAGGATCCCCTAGCTTCCCTCTTTCTTCCCTTGCTTTCCCACAAAACTGGTTGACGTCATACCCTGACGTCGATCGATCGACGTACGTCATACCCTGACGTCGATCGATCGACGTCCATCTGAGGCACGTCGATCTCTCACTCAATTTACGTCGATCGATCGACGTTCATCTGAGGCACGTCGAACTCTCACTCATCCTACGTCGATCGATCTACGTCCTTTTGAGGCACGTCATACCCTCACTTGCTATACGTCGATCGATCGACGTACGTCATACCCTGACGTCGATCGACGTCCCCGTTCCAGAACACCATTCTGCAATTTTCTGCAGAAACTGCAGAATTAACCCCCAATTCGACCCCAACTTCCTTCAAAACCATTCCAAGCCTATTCCCCACTATCAATCCATCCTAAAATCACCCAAGACAACATCTTTAACATACGATTCACGGATTCAAGCCTAGCACTCAAAGTAATCATCAAATCATCCTAAAAATCAAATCTTTTCACTCTCCCCTCCCTTCAATCACCATTATCAACAAAGTAGGGTTCAAGGGATTGGGATTTACATGATCTCATATAAACAACAATCAACGAACAAGATTTCAACATATAATGGCCAAATCTCAAACCAAAACACATAGATCTCACAAGTAGATTCACATAGAGAAATTACTGCATGGTGATCCAAATTGATATCAAAATAGGCCCTTTCTCTTTCGCAAATCGTAGGAACTTATAAACAGATTACTTGCCTTTGATTACTCGAAGACGAAACAAAGATCGAATGAAGATTGGATGACTTTGTGAAGAAATCCTTCTCCTAGGGTTGAAGGCCTCCAAATCGGCTAAGGTGCTGAGGAAGCGTTGGTTTTCTCTGCGTAAGAGAGAAAACTGACGTCTGTCAGTTTTTATATGGGATGGGGGAGAGTTTGGTGTTTCTAATTATATTTTATTTCCTATTTATCTTAAAGGATAAATCCTAATATTTGATTCTAAATTAAATACAATTAATTTCTAATATTTATCCCCTCAATTAGTTCTCATTAATCCTATCATTTAATTCGTATTTAGTTATGATTGACCGTCATTAATTCCTGTTGACTATCATTAAACTCTGTTTAAATTCTTTCTTTGACTTTTAAATACCCTACGGAGGGTGCGGGGCATAACATCCCTCCCCCCTTATAGAAAGTTTCGTCCTCGAAACTGGCGTACCTTATTGGAAGAGGTGTGGATATAACTCCTTCATTTGCTCTTCAAGCTCCCACGTGGCTTCGCGCTCCGTATGGTTACTCCACTGAACTTTGACATACGGAATGACGCGTCGGCGTAGGACTTGATCCTTTCTGTCCACAATCCTCATTGGATGTTCTTCGTAAGTGACGTCTTCTTTCACATCTAAGGGTTGGGCTTCAAGGACATGGCTTGGATCCGATACGTATTTCCGTAGTTGAGATACGTGGAATACGTTATGGACTTGGGATAAACTCGGAGGTAAAGCTAGTCGGTAGGCTCTTTCACCAACCTTACCAAGAACTTCATAAGGACCAATATATCTCGGGCTTAACTTGCCCTTCACCCCGAATCTAGCAACACCCTTAGTTGGTGAAACTCGTAGGTAAACTTTATCGCCCTCCTCAAACTCTAACGGTCGTCTCTTGGAGTCAGCCCAACTTTTACTGCGATCTTGGGCCACCTTGAGTTTCTCTCTTATCACCTTAACCTTTTCCACCGTTTGCTCAACCAGCTCTGGTGCTGTGATTGTCCTTTCCCCAACTTCGTCCCAACAAACCGGGGATATGCACTTACGTCCGTATAAGGCTTCGAATGGCGCCATGCCAATTGCACTGTGATAGCTGTTATTATAGGAGAACTCCATTAACTTCAACATGTTATCCCAGCTCCCTTTAAAATCCAAGGCGATGCTCTCAGCATGTCTTCTAATGTTTGGATGGTCCTCTCGGATTGTCCATCCGTTTGCGGGTGGTATGTTGTGCTCATTCTCAACTCTGTACCCATAGCTTTCTAGAATGCTCTCCAGAACTTAGAGGTGAACTTGGGGTCACGGTCCGATACGATGCTGACTGGAACTCCATGTAGGCTTACAATGTTGTCCACATAGGTATTGGATAATCTTTCATACGAGGTACCATGAGGCATGGCGATAAAATGGGCCGTTTTCGTCAATCTGTCTACAATCACCCAAATCATTTCGTTTCCATTGCGGGTCTTGGGTAGTCCCATTACGAAGTCCATCGTCACGTGCTCTCATTTTCATTCTGGAATCTCTAGTGGCATCATCAAGCCACCAAGTCGTTGATGTTCAGCCTTGACTTGTTGGCATACCAAACACCTTTCGACATGTGTCGCAATTGATCTTTTCATCCCCATCCACCAATAGTTTCTTTTAAGATCTTTGTACATCTTTGTGCTCCCGGGATGAATAGACATATTTGAGTTATGCGCTTCTTGGAGCAATTCCGTCCTGAGTTCGTCCTTACTTGGAACGCATAACCGGTTTTGAAACCATAGACTTCCATCTTCTCGCAACTGGAAGTCCTTTACTGGTTCCGCAGCTAGTTTGTCTCGGATTTCTCTCAGTGCCGGATCCTCATACTGTACTTCTTTAATTCTGTCTACCAAGTCTGGACTGATAGACAAGGTTGTAAGGACATTCGTCACCGAATCTACCAATTCAAGGTCAAACTCTTCGATCTCTCTTTCCAATGGAGACTGTCTTGCGTGGCTAGACTTTCTGCTCAATGCGTCCGCCACTCTGTTGGCTTTGCCTGGATGGTAATTGATGGTCAAGTCATAGTCCTTGAGTAACTCTAACCATCTCCTTTGTCTCATATTCAACTCCTTCTGCGAGAATAGATACTTTAAGCTCTTATGATCCGTGAACACTGCACATTTCTCTCCATATAGGTAGTGTCTCCAGATCTTAAGAGCAAATACCACAGCTGCGAGCTCCAAGTCATGCGTCGGGTAGTTCTGCTCATATGGTTTCAATTGTCTTGACGCGTATGATATGACTCGTTCATTTTGCATCAAAACACAACCTAGTCCTTTCTTAGACGCGTCGCTATAGATCACGAAACCGTCGGTGCCGGAAGGTTGTGCCAACACCGGGGCTGTGGTCAATCTCTTCTTGAGCTCGGTAAAGCTCTGCTCGCATTCCGCAGTCCATTCGAACTTAGTCTTCTTCTGCGTAAGTCGACTCAATGGTACTGCTATCGTTGAGAATCCCTCAACGAACTTCCTATAGTAGCCTGCCAAGCCTAGGAAGCTTCTGACTTCGGTCACATTTGTGGGTCTTGGCCATTCAGTGATGGCTTCTATCTTCTTAGGGTCTACTGAGATCTCATCTTCAGAAATCACGTGACCGAGGAAGGCTACACTTCTTAGCCAAAATTCGCACTTGCTGAATTTGGCATAAAGCTTTTGTTGCCTCAAGATTTGCAACACCACTCTTAAGTGTTCAACATGTGCTTGCTCATTGGGAGAGTAGACTAGGATGTCATCGATGAACACCACCACGGATTGGTCCAACTGCTCTCGAAATACGGTGTTCATCAAGTCCATGAAGGCCGCTGGGGCATTAGTTAATCCAAAAGGCATCACCAAAAATTCATAGTGCCCGTATCGAGTCCGAAAAGCGGTCTTAGGGACGTCTCCCGCTTTCACAAGCAATTGATGGTACCCTTGACGAAGGTCAATCTTTGAAAACCAACGAGCTCCCTTTAACTGATCAAATAAATCCTCGATCCTTGGTAAGGGATATTTGTTCTTGATACTAATCTTATTCAGCTCGCGGTAATCAATACACAATCTCATGCTGCCATCCTTCTTCTTTACAAATAGAACTGGAGCTCCCCACGGTGATACACTGGGGCAAATTAGCTTTTTGTCTAACAACTCCTGAAGTTGCCCCTTCAGCTCCTTAAGTTCAGCTGGAGCCATTCTGTAGGGTGCCTTAGATATAGGCTCGGCTCCGGGTATCAAGTTGATCTCAAACTCCACTTCTCTTGATGGCGGTACTCCCGGTAAGTCGTCCGGAAATACGTCCTTAAATTCATTGATTACCGGTATTTGATCCATGGAGGGAACTTCTTGCTGAGCATCTACAGCATACACCATATATCCCTCTGCTCCTTTTTGCAAAGCCTTAAACGCCTTAATTGCCGTCATATATATCTTCTTTGGAGCTTTAGTTATCTTGACATTTCCTTGTACCGTGATGTCATTCATCTCAGGGTCCTTGAGGGTCACTTGCTTAAGTTTGCAATCAATATTGACATGATTTTTGGTCAGCCAATCCATGCCTAATATGACATCAAAGTCCTTCATCGGGATTGGAACTAAGGTCACCGAGAATAACTTCCCATCCAACTCCATCTCACAATCTTTGTACTGGTGGTGGGATACCAGCACTTGCTCGCCGGCTGCTTGTACTCTAAATGGGTTCTCAAGCCATTCGGGTAAACAGTCGAGCCCTTTGGCAAATCGCTTAGAAATGAAGGAGTGACTAGCTCCACTATCAAACTGTTAAGAATGTAATTGGATGAAGAAAACTTTTTCATTCATGCTTTTCTTGTTTCGTACAAAGGCTATATATAGCTATACTACCACTATCAAATATGTCAAGTGTATCAATTACCCCTAATTACAATCAATCAGAATTAATTACAATAAATGTCCTATGATTTCTCTCAATCATAATCTTCTATCTATGGTATACGTTACATAGGGAATATTCAACACTCCCCCTCAAGTTGAATAGTGGGATCTCCAATATTCAACTTGGACAATACTTGTGAAAAGCTTCTCCTATCAACTGCCTTTGTAAGGACATCTGCTAGTTGATCTTCAGATCGCACATGAGGTAGTTCAATTACTCCCGCGTCTAACTTCTCTTTAATGAAATGCCGGTCTACTTCCACATGTTTCGTTCGATCGTGTTGAACTGGATTTTCTGAAATACTTATTGCTGCAGTGTTATCACAATATAACTGAGCCGGTTTGTCACTTGCTAATCCCAGTTCTGCCAACAACTTGTTAAGCCATAATACTTCCACTACTCCTTTGGATATTCCCCTGAATTCTGCTTCAGCGCTTGACAATGCCACAACTTTCTGCTTTTTACTTCGCCAAGTGACTAGATTGCCGCCAACTCGGGCAAAATACCCTGATGTAGACCGTCGATCATTTGGGTTTCCTGCCCAGTCTGCATCCGTGAACACTTCCACATTTAAATGACCATTATTCTTAAACAGAATACCGTGTGTGGGGGTTCCTTTGAGATACCGCAATATTCTAGTGACTGCATCCATGTGTTGCTTTTGGGGATTGTGCATGAACTGACTTACTATTCCAACTGCATACGCAATATCTGGCCGAGTATGAGCAAGATAAATTAACCTACCAACGAGCCTCTGGTATTGATCCTTATCTGCTGATGGGGAGTCTTCAACATTCTGAAGCTTGTGATTCATCACCATGGGAGTATCACTGGGTTTACAATCTACCATCCCGACTTCTGCTAACAGATCCAATACATACTTTCTTTGGGATATGAAGATTCCCTTCTGTGATCGAAGTACTTCAATTCCAAGAAAGTACTTGAGTCCTCCGAGATCCTTCATTTCGAACTCTTTGAAGAGACTTTGTCTGAGACGTTTTGTCTCTTCAACATCATCACCTGTAATGATCATATCATCTACATATATAATCAAACAAGTAATCAGTGTACCTCGCCTTTTGATAAACAGAGTATGGTCCGAATTACTCTGTTTGTACCCGAGATTCTTCATGACTGTGGTAAATCGTCCGAACCATGCTCTTGGGGACTGTTTTAAACCGTATAGCGACCTGCGTAACCTACATACCTCGCCTTGGCTGAAATTCTGAGTGAAACCTGGTGGTGGATCCATATACACTTCTTCTTTCAACTCTCCGTGAAGAAATGCATTTTTAACATCAAACTGATTCAACGACCATCCTTTGGTAGCAGCAACTGAGAATAATACCCGGATAGTATCAATTTTGGCCACAGGTGAAAAAGTCTCAGAATAATCAAGGCCATACGTTTGGGTATATCCCTTAGCAACAAGTCTTGCTTTATATCTTTCTATACTCCCATCGGCTTTGTATTTGATGGTAAAAATCCACCGACATCCAACTGTCTTCTTCCCCTGTGGAAGAACCGCCTTTTCCCATGTGTTGTTTAAGATTAATGCCTTCATCTCGGTTTCCATAGCTTGTCTCCATTTCGGTGACTCCCAGGCCTCAGTTACATTTTTAGGAATGTCCTCAGAGCATAACGTCGTCATAAATGCCTTAGTATGTCCTGCAAGATTTTCATCGATTCCCTGTACTGGGTACCGTGTTTTTCTCCCACCTTTCTCTGGAGAATATCTGCGAGGTGGAACCCCCCTATTGGCTCTGGGTGGTAGAACCTTTACTTGGATTTCCCCTGTTTCTGCCTGTACTCCTCCTGTCAGGTTAGTATCATCAAGAGATAATTCTGGTGAATTAATCAAAGCAGGTGGACCAGGATATTTATTTGTAGGTGAACCAAGATATTCATGTGTGGAAGGTTGGGTTTCATTGTTTACCTCACTGCTTACCCGAGGTGTCCCATCCGCACTTGGATAGGCATTGTCATGTACTTTGGTGGTGTCCTGTACTACGCAGGGGACCGTACAGTCGGCGCCATCTACTGACCCTGTTGGAATGCCCTTTGATCCACCAAGACTATGGCACCACTCGAGCTCTGGTATGTTCTCCCCCTGAGATCGTGAGGGGAAATAGTAGTCTTGTTCAACGAATGTGCAGTCCATAGTGATATATAAGTGGCGAGTAGGTGGATGGAAGCATCTGTAGCCTTTTTGATGGGTAGCATAACCAACGAAGATGCATTTTTCAGCACAAGGATCAAATTTAGTTCTGTGTGGTCGGTGTATGTGAACAAAGACTGTGCAGCCAAATACTCGAGGGGGTAGATTTAAGACAGATGGTATGGTCGTTTGAGTGGAGAGTACGTCTAAGGGCGTTTGATGATTAAGACTAGAACTTGGAAGGCGATTGGTGAGGTAGGTGGCAGTTGCAATAGCTTCAGGCCAATAACTGGAAGGAACTTGAGATTCTATGATCATAGCACGAGCCATTTCTAGGAGAGTTCGATTTTTACGTTCTGCGACCCCATTTTGTTGGGGTGTGTTGGGGCAGGAGGTTTGGTATAGGAGACCGTGTTTTGTAAGGAAGGTCCGAAGGTCGGAGGATTGGTATTCACCTCCATTATCAGACCGTAAGACTTTTATTTTGGTATTGAACTGAGTGAGGACCATATTGTAGAATTCAACAAATTTAGAAAACACTTCTGACTTGCGTTTCAAAAAATAGATCCATGTCATGCGTGAGAAATCGTCAACAAATAATACAAAATATCGAAACCCTGGAGTAGTGTGACAGGGAGACGGGCCCCATACGTCTGAATGAACAAGATCAAATATGTGATTGACTCGAGTATTATTTAATGGAAAAGACGAACGAGTCTGTTTGGCTTGAATACATGTCTCACAATAGAATTTGTTGGAAACAGATTTAAATAACGTAGGAAATAACTGTTTAAGATAACCAAATGAGGGGTGACCTAGTCGTCGATGCCATAGCCAGAGTTTCTCTTGGGGCGTCCCGGTGGCCAGATTAGACTGTCCCTGTTGTACCATCGACCCCACGTAGTACAAACCACCCCGTTCAGTACCATGACCAATGATTTTCTTCGTGCGGAGGTCCTGCAATAGACAATGAGTAGGATATATCAGTATACGACAATTTAATTCACGAGTGGCTTGGCTAATAGATAACAGTTTTGAGGAAAGACTAGGTACGTATAAACATTTTGAGAGTTTGAGGTTTGGTGTGATTTGTATGGATCCTCCACTTTGGACGGGAATTGCATCTCCATTGGCTGTAAGGACATGTGTTTTTTGTGGGTGCTCAAGGGTGAGAAGGTCACGGACATCATTAGTCATGGTGTCCGTTGCCCCGCTGTCAATTATCCAGGAAGAGGTATAATTTGTAAGTGGTAACTGGGTGCTAAGTGTATTTATTTTGGAGACGCGTGGGCTGGTTGTATGTGGGTTTTTCGGTTCACCTGTTATGAATAAATCACAGTTATTAAGCTCTTGAGAATATAAACCTGAAAGGGTATTTGGGGAATTACAGAAATTAGGACTATAAAGAGGGGGAGAAGGGTTTTCACCCTTCCCCGCCCTAATACCTGAAGGCGCCGTCCCCTTTTCGCTTTCTTCTCCAGCTAAGGGCTTCTCCTCTGCAATCGCTGCAGCCGCTGTTCCTCCTTCCCTTTTTGCACCGCTGCTCTTCCTGTTCTCCCACCAATCTGGGAAACCAACTATTTCAAAGCATGATTCTTGGTTATGGCCTCTCCGGCCACAGTGAGTGCATCGGACATTTTGATTGCGCGATGACGATGGCCCTCCTGAGCGCGAAAATGGGTTCTGCTGTTGCTTCTCAGAGGAAGGGGTTCCTCGGCCCTGAGATGGACTGCGGCCTCTTCCCCTCCCACGGTCAACCGGCGGCCGTCCTCCTCCTCTGCCTGAAGTGACCAGCCCAGCCCCCAATGATGTTTCTGACTGGACTGAGGGGGCTTTTTCAAGGTAAGCTAGCCTTATCTCTTCCCTCTTCATTTCTCCGAAAGCTGCTTCAGCAGTAGGAAGAGGATCTCTTTTTAATAGATCATTTTTGATGCTTTCATACCTGCTGTCTGCTGCATCCATAAGTTGGAACAGTCTGTGTTCCTGAACCTTCCGTTGATACAGCTCAATATCCCTTGGGCATGTCATTGGATTAGGATCCCGTTCGTCGATCCTCATCCATATCCCGACCAATTTTTCCCAACATGCTTCCAACGATCCTTCCCCTTGTCTTACAGTACTTGCTTGTTGATGAAGGGTGTAGGTATGTAAGGAGTCCACCCTTGTTCCGTAGGTGATGGCCAAGCCGTCCCAGAGCGCTTTTGCCGTTGGGTATCGGCTTAGGTTCCCTACAAGGTTGGATTCAATGTTTTGGATTAGCCACATAAACACTGACTGATCTATTTGTTTCCAATTCGTGTAATTTGCGTCGGTTGGCGAGGGGGGTGGAGGAACCCCTTTGATGTGGGAGCTCCTCCCCTTGCCTCCGATTGCGGTTTCCATCAGATTTGCCCACAGGAGATAGTTGTCTCCATTGAGTTTAATTCCGACATTGATATTGTCTGGAACTGTTTGGGGTTGAAGTTTGTTAAAAAATTCCATGAATTGCAGAAATTCTGCTGAAAACTGTGGAACTTGTGTGTTGTGACTGCTTTCTCCACTTTGGGTTCCTTCGATGATTTTTCCGGTCTCCATAGGTTCGTTGAGGAGGAACAGATACTACTCGGTGACGGTTTCTTTGGACTGTGATGATCCTATTTCTGAGTTCGCAGAATATACTAACCTCGCTCTGATACCATGTTAAGAATGTAATTGGATGAAGAAAACTTTTTCATTCATGCTTTTCTTGTTTCGTACAAAGGCTATATATAGCTATACTACCACTATCAAATATGTCAAGTGTATCAATTACCCCTAATTACAATCAATCAGAATTAATTACAATAAATGTCCTATGATTTCTCTCAATCATAATCTTCTATCTATGGTATACGTTACATAGGGAATATTCAACACAAACAACACGTTCGCGGGTACTTTGTTAATTAAGATCACACCTAATCACAAGGGTAACACGTAAAGGTTTTCACATAGCACATATTCAATCATCAACTTAAAGGACTAAAGTTCAACTTAAACAACTATTATTTAACTTAGATCATACCTGTCACCACGTTTGCGTCCCCTTGGACTTCAGCATCTGTCATGGCGTGGACTCTCGCGTTAGGCCTGCCTTTCTGCTGCTGGGCTGGCCCTGCTCCGGCTTGAGCCTTAGGGTTCCATTCAGGACAATCCTTGATCCTATGGCCTGCTTTCCCACATTTGAAGCACGCACCAGTTATCTTCCAACACTCACCTACGTGTCTCCTATGACAGTGGGGACACTCCGCGGGTGCCTGGCGATTGGGTTGATTTGTCTGCGGTGCCCTTTGAACCGGCCCCGCTTGTCCTTTTCTGGGAATCTTGACCCAACGTCCGGGTCTACTACCACCTTGCTCCACTCTTGGCCTCTTGCTCGTCTCCTCTCGGGCATCTCTCGGCTGTGACCTACGCATGTCACTCTCAACACGATAACAGGCATCTAGCATCTCCTCAAAAGTTTTCAAGCTTGACCCCGCTATTGCAGTCCGAATGCGGGGGTTCAGTCCTTCCTCAAATTTTAGCATTTTCATTCGGTTGTTTTCCAGTACCAAGGGTGTAAACTTACCCAAGGCATGAAACCGATCTGCGTAATCAGAGACAGACATCCTTCCCTGTTCGAACTTGTCAAACTGTCTCATTTTCTCCAAAATGGCAGTCTCTGGCACATAATAGTCCTTGTAGGCCTTCACAAATTGACTCCACTGGATGGGAGAAGTCATCTTGGGCGAAATGCCGTTCCACCATGCATTCGCTCTGCCAGTCAGAAAAGGCGTGGCTACATCCACCTTGTGTTCTTCAGGCACTTGTACAAGCCTGAAGCATTTCTCTATCTCATCAAGCCAAAACCCAGCCACCTCTGGGTCAGTTGTCCCTTCAAAGTTTGGGGCGTGCATCTTGCGCATCTCCCCAATATAGTACCTTATGCCGTGCTGCGGTGGTGCTGGCGCAGGGGGTTGTTGCTGTTGTTGCGCCACTCCTTGCGCTATCACTGTGATAGCATCGATTAGCGTCTGAGGTACTAAAACTGGGGGTGGTGGTGGTGGGGGGTTATCGTTGTTCCCATTGCCACCGTTTCCTTGATGGTCTCTTCTGGGAGGCATTTTCTGCAAGATCACTCTTATTAGTATCGAATAGTTTAAAATAAATGCCTGGGGTCCATAATGTTGTACGAGGTGAAATTCATAAACTAGAATAAATAACATTGGTGGATTACATTTTATCGCGCTCGTACACACACCCATCCCCATCAACTTAAATCTAAGATTACATACTTAGACTTAAAGATCAACTTAAGGTAAAGATCATAACTTAGGACTCTATATGTCATAACCTAGGTCTCCGAGGTAGATCTGAAGCCTAGGCTCTGATACCACCTGTAGCGCCCCGACCCGGACAGCGGAATCCGAACCGGTGCACCCGTCGTAGCTTACTAAGAAGACTACAAGACGTCTCATCTCTCGTGTACACATCATCAGAGACGTACGAAAGTAAAAGCAGAAACATGTATCTAACGAATGTCAACCGTCAACTCGTACATCAAGAATACTAAAATCCCAACAAGTTAATCATGATGTTCACCAACTCAAACCTTCAACCAAATGAAATGACTGAAATAAACAACATCTGTCTCGACTATTCGCCATTAGTCACTCTAAGCATCCCACTCAGCCCACTCGCCGTCGTCTTCAATGAAAATCATGTCATAGCTAGGCTCATCTGCACAATAAGAGCAGTACCCTTAGCGAAAACGCTAGCAAGTAACCCGCTTATAAGACATACGGGATCAACACATGGCAAGACATGAGTAATAGATAATTCAGGGGAATTGTGGGGCACATGTCTTGTAAACTTCCGAATACATATATGCGAATAACGTAATAAAGCAAGTACAGCAATTTGCACAGCAATAACAATTCATTGGCTATCAAATAACACGCACGTCCATACCACATTGACTCTCGTGATGCATGTCAAAATATGCACTACACTACACCATCACAAATGCATGAGTCATTTCCTTTCAAATCAGTGCAATGCATGTCACAATGTCCGGTCTCGTAACTCGTTACCCTGTAACGCGCCCCGGCTTATATTTCCATCCCGGTTTATGTTACAGGCTCGTATGCTCTGTGATGCGCCCCGGCTTATATTTCCATCCCGGTTTACATCACAGATCTCGTAAAACTCTGCAATGCACCTCGGCTTATATTTCCATCCCGATTAACATTGCAGAGGACTTTATACCCTGCAACGCGCCCCGGCTTATATTTCCATCCCGGTTTGCGTTACAACCTTTTGTGCCCTGCAATGCGCCCCGGCTTATATTTCCATCCCGGTTTACATTACAGGTCACCTTCGCAAATATGTACCGAAGCACATCTCTTTTTCAAAACAATATGCAATGCAAGTGCCATGATGCAAGACTCCTCGTTTCAATCACATATCTCATTCACATATGCAGTTCATATTCACATGCGCAAGTAAGAGCAACACACAAGATTTCCCTAACTTACACATCAAAGCTTAGGCTTCAACTAGATCGTCAACACTTAACCTTGATTTCAAAAGGTCACCAACCAATGCGAGTACCCCTATCTTCCCTTCATGGAATCCTATAACACCACGTACGTTCATTTCCTAATCCTCCTAGGTCATCCTCATCGAAATCCGATTCGAAGATCCTTTGAAGTCACCATGTTGATTCATCCTCTTAAATCATGTTCCCAAGACTTAGACTACCTTTAATCAGGTCCTAAGGAGTCCCTAAGGTCACCCAAAGGATCCCCTAGCTTCCCTCTTTCTTCCCTTGCTTTCCCACAAAACTGGTTGACGTCATACCCTGACATCGATCGATCGACGTACGTCATACCCTGACGTCGATCGATCGACGTCCATCTGAGGCACGTCGATCTCTCACTCAATTTACGTCGATCGATCGACGTTCATCTGAGGCACGTCGAACTCTCACTCATCCTACGTCGATCGATCTACGTCCTTCTGAGGCACGTCATACCCTCACTTGCTATACGTCGATCGATCGACGTATGTCATACCCTGACGTCGATCGATCGACGTCCCCGTTCCAGAACACCATTCTGCAATTTTCTGCAGAAACTGCAGAATTAACCCCCAATTCGACCCCAACTTCCTTCAAAACCATTCCAAGCCTATTTCCCACTATCAATCCATCCTAAAATCACCCAAGACAACATCTTTAACATACGATTCACGGATTCAAGCCTAGCACTCAAAGTAATCATCAAATCATCCTAAAAAATCAAATCTTTTCACTCTCCCCTCCCTTCAATCACCATTATCAACAAAGTAGGGTTCAAGGGATTGGGATTTACATGATCTCATATAAACAACAATCAACGAACAAGATTTCAACATATAATGGCCAAATCTCAAACCAAAACACATAGATCTCACAAGTAGATTCACATAGAGAAATTACTGCATGGTGATCCAAATTGATATCAAAATAGGCCCTTTCTCTTTCGCAAATCGTAGGAACTTATAAATAGATTACTTGCCTTTGATTACTCGAAGACGAAACAAAGATCGAATGAAGATTGGATGACTTTGTGAAGAAATCCTTCTCCTAGGGTTGAAGGCCTCCAAATCGGCTAAGGTGCTGAGGAAGCGTTGGTTTCTCTGCGTAAGAGAGAAAACTGACGTCTGTCAGTTTTTATATGGGATGGGGGAGAGTTTGGTGTTTCTAATTATATTTTATTTCCTATTTATCTTAAAGGATAAATCCTAATATTTGATTCTAAATTAAATACAATTAATTTCTAATATTTATCCCCTCAATTAGTTCTCATTAATCCTATCATTTAATTCGTATTTAGTTATGATTGACCGTCATTAATTCCCGTTGACTATCATTAAATTCTGTTTAAATTCTTTCTTTGACTTTTAAATACCCTACGGAGGGTGCGGGGCATAACATCAACTAACACCAAAATTCGGTATTAAAAGAGAAATTCTAAACATACAGATATGACGTTGGTTAAGCAAACATATGTATATATACATATAATTAAATTTTTAAATAATTAAAATCACGTTTTGTAGATAAAGAATGTCATTGTTTTTTTTTTTTTTTTTTTGGTTTTCAGATGGGGCGCAGTGCGTCCGTCCCTTATGTGTCACCGAATTTTCTCGTGAGAGCATCTGCTTTGCTTCAGATTCGAGGCGCCATACGATGAGAAGTTTTAGTTTGGGGAAGCTTGTCCCCATTCCACCTGATAGAATCCACGGCTGAGCTAACCGGCTTTAAGCCTTTATTTTCCTCGCATTCTCCCTCTGTTTGTCTTGTTCGTCGGTTCTTGCCCACCGCTCCCAATTGCACCAGACAGAATCATCACTGTGGTCCTTTGAGCAAATATAATTGTTGTATGTGCAGATACCTTGCTTATTTATGTTGTTTGAAATTGGGTTTGATTTTTATTTGATAATGTTGTCTAATTTGATCTGCTTGGAATTTGTGTTTGTTTGGAGTTTCCGTTGTTGTCCGTCAAATTCTTCATTTAGAAATGATAACAACTTGATTTAGTTCTCAATGGCACGAGTGGTTGCCGTCTTTACTAAGTGACACTTTCAAGAATTGCCTTTTTTTTTTTGTTGTTTGTCTGTTGAATTACTGATCCTAGGTTCCTTCAATTAATATTTGTTGAATTCTTGGATCAGGGAAGAAGCTACCTGCTGTTTTCTGTTTGGTATAAATTTGGTAATGTTGAACTTGCTGATGTTCTTATGTTTGCCAGCATTTCTGTATATCGTGTCCAAAAAGTTTTTACTCCAGTTGCTGTAATATTTGATTGAAGCAGATGAAAATGGAAACTTCTTTTTTTTTTTTTTTTTAATTTTCAACTTCTTTCATTTGCTTTGTGGCTCGATATCGTCCAAGATTGTGTTAAATTCTCTTAGTTCATACTTCATAGTCTGTTGGCTGTAATGATTTCGTGTACTAAAGACTGGACCTTAAGGCACGGTGACAAATTATTTGGTCATTTAGGTCAGAAGTACTAATTAAGATTATCAGGTATACTGATGATTACTGCGAGATATCCATACGAGACTCGTACTTTGGTTTCTGATTATATTTATCATAACATGATTTTTTTCATTCTTTTCACAAAGTTGTTATGAACAATGGTGTACTTTGAATTGTTTCTTTCTTTCCCGGGGAGATCTTTAAAGTCCAGAGAATGGGTGCCCCTAAGCAGAAGTGGACTCCAGAAGAAGAAATGGCCCTTAGAGCTGGGGTTGTCAGGTATGGAATAGGAAAATGGAGTGCTATACTAAAAGATTTAGAGTTTTCCACAGTCCTGCGGGCACGCTCAAATGTGGATCTTAAGGTATTAGGTCCTTCTCCTTTTGCTTCCATGCTCATAGGTCAAACTTGTGTTAACTGATCAGGAAAATGGTACTGCTTAATGATGGGATTGATTTCTGTAAGATTCATCATTTACTTAGGCTAATGAAGGCTATCTTATGTTGTCCTTGGAACTTGACAGGACAAATGGAGAAATATACATGTTATGGAAAATGGGTTGGGGTCACGGCAGAGGGGTAGAATCTCATGTAAAAGCACTCAGATACCATCCAGGCTTGATCATGCCTCTGCAGTTATCTGTCCATCGGCTGAGAAAATCCAAGAAGTTCATGATGCTACTAAGGCTCTTACAGTATATGCTGAAACACCATCGATCCCTACTTTTAAAAAGCCAATTTCAAGGTTGAACCTTTTCCTTTTCTGGTAGTCTTAGTTATATTTGAAGAGCTAATTTTGATTTTTCAACGATCCACAACAAAGTAATTTCTGGCACACAGATTTATTAGGAACCAATTTGTTCTTGGACTCCATTGAACGAGTTGTTCTATTTTTCTTTTATAATTTTTTCCCTTGAGCTTTACAGCGGTGCTATTTTCGCAAATAATGGGTTAGGACCCTAAATTAATATTTGGGCTTACATGTTCCATATTTCTTATTCTTTCAATGCATAAACCTGTATGTATATGTTCCAGATGCCTGTTTCATTGTGTGATGGTGCTTATAACAGAATCATTTGAACACCAATTCGTTTCCTTTGACCTAGGTTGCAGGATCTCGTCATAGAAGCTGTTGCCAAATTGAAGGAGCCTCTTGGGTCTACCCGCACTTCTATTGTGTCATACATTGAGGTAATTCGTAATTGCATACCATGCTGAAAGGGCTTTATGCCAGCTTCAGTAGTGAGAAAAAACGTACTGTCAGTAAATCTATAACAAATATTGCATGTTAAGATCGGATAAAATTTGATATATAATGTATTTTGGTCCTTGTAAAGTTTCTGTCATTTTCTTGTTGGTATGTGCCTCAAACAGAACAATTGTTATCATAATTAAGGATGGTGCTTTTGCAATGTGCAGTGGATCTTTATGATTTAATCTTGAGGTCTGCTGAGAATCCTTATAATTTTCTGCCTCTAGTAGTGACAACTCAAACCTGGGATGAAGTGAATGTTCATTAGATGATGATCTTGTCACATTGTAGCAATTTATTCTATTCCAATTGCTCCTCTTGATTTTAACGTTTAAACTCCTCCTTTGTGTCAGGAACTGTACTTGGCACCTTCAGATTTTGAAAATATATTGGCTGCCAACTTGAAACAGCTTACAGACAGTGGACGGCTGATTAAGGTTAGTGCTGTATCTAAGCTCATGAGCTTCTTTTACATTGAGTTTCTGGTCATTCTCCAAACCAATGTTTGGACCCTTTTCTGTTGATAAGCTATTTCGGGAGACTTTAACATTGATCCTTCGGAGGTGATATTTATTTCCTGCTTCTGCATGCGCTTCTCTTCCGCTTTTGCATGCAACTCACTTCACCTTCAATCCTATAACCTACCATCACGTTGATACCAGTCCCAGTCCTTGAGCTTTCTTTCTTTCTTTGGAAAATAACTTTAAAAGACTTGTATTCGACCATGTCTCTAGCATACTGTATGCTGGTTTAGAATTTTCAGTTTTTCCAAATCCACCAAGCATCTCCTTGTTTGTGTGATAGGTGAACCGTCACTATAGGTTATCACCAACTCCGAACATGCCTCTGTCGCCTCCAGGAGCAATGCAAATAGATAATTCGAGCAGAGAGAGAAAAGTTAATAAAACATTTCCCAAAGCTCAGATTGATATCGAGCCGGATGCAATGAGAGGCATGACAGCACAAGAAGCAGCTGCAGCTGCTGCGAAAGCTGTAGCTGAAGCAGAAGCTGCTATTGCAGAGGCTGAACATGCTGCAAGAGAAGCAGACATGGCAGAATCAGAGGCAGAAGCAGCGGTATGTTTTGCTGAAGCAGCTAGGAAGGCTTTGAACTGCAGAACCAGTATCCATGCTTGGTGAAGTCAATTTTCCAGTTTGGTGCATGTCCATACACCAGTGGAGCCTCTGATCTGGTCTTGTAAATGCCAGTGTTAATTCTCAACGCTTGTACAGAGTAGAAAATCGTTTAATAGGTTTGTGACAAATTTGGATTCTTATTGTTCAAGCACCACCAACAGTACAATGATCTTTGCATATATCTACCATGTTGATTCTCAAACATGCAATAACTTTGCTATTGGGCTTTCTATCTGGATGTATTCATAGTTTGTTATGAATGTGCTTTGTAGTGTAGTTTTTTACTTTCGGAGTTCAAGATTAACGTGAAATTTAGGGCGGTAAATGAACCAAGTCGTTCAGTTGTTCGGCTCGTTTGATTCGGGCTCGGGCTCGAACTCGGTTCGAATAAAAGGTTAATGAACAGAGCTTGAACACCTTTTTCTGTTCGAGCTCAGTAAGTGACACCGTTCGTTTAAGGTGTTCGGCTCGTTAATGTTGTTCGTTGAGTTAAACGAACCAAGCTTGAACAAGTAAATATGTTTGTTTAAATAAACGAACAAGCTCAGCTCGTTCGCTAAGTTAAATGAACAGAGTTTGAACAACACAATGCTCGGTTCGTTTGGCTCGTTTACAGCCCTAGTGAAATTATACAAGAATGTGGATAAATGAACGCGAAAAAAGAAAAAATTGGTCCACATCATGTCCACTCCCATTTTCACATTTAAGAACATTACATTTCACTCTTGCCTACCATTTGAGAGTAAAGGTGAAATCCCTCACGCCGGGCCTCCACCTTCCCAGCTCTTAAGAAAATCGTGAAGGATGTAAATCAAGAGTCCATCTACCTTTTAGGTTGGTAAGGATTTACGCAATGATCCATACAAGGTGTCCCCCACAAACTAGGCATTCGTCTTAGCTGCCGGGCCTCCACCTTCCCAGCTCCTAAGAAAATCGTGAATGATGTAAATCAAGAGTTCATCGACCTTTTAGGTTGGTGAGGACTTACGCAATGACCCACACAAGGTGTCCCTCGCAAACTAGGCATTCGGCTTAGCTGCAGTGGAACACCCACACTGTCCGTGTTCATGGATTCAAACTCTTAACCTCTTGGAGTAAATCTCAATCCAAGTACCAACTGGACTATGTCCTGGGGACCCGTTTGTCTACACTTTTAATGGTGAGTTTGGTGGATATTATTTTCAGCTGGGAGAAAAATAAAGATGCTATAAATCAGATAAAGAAGATAACACCATCGACATTCACAAGATGATAGACTATCAGTATCTGTAATTTCACCTGTGTACAAGAGATTGACCACCTTCGGCTATCTACCTGTCCTTTCCTAACTAATTGCATCTACTCGCTGCCAAGGGGGAAGAGGACTAAAGTGAATCGCTTTTTCTCATTTCTTTCCATAATTCCAGTATTTCTACGGCAGAGGGAACATCCGGTTCATCATAATCATCGGTAAAGTGGACTGAATCTTCAATCTCCATCCCATCTTCATCCACATCAATATATTCGTCCTCAAGAAAACTTGTATATTTCAACAGGGAACTAATATTGGTCTTCACACCCGCATGGTTGCTTGAGAGCTCAGATATTACATGCGGGGTAGCGCTTTCATCTTGGCTTGACAACTCGGAGACAAACTCCCGATCAGAATCCTCCTCCCTAGGTCTGATTGCATTTTTTCTGTTAGCGAAATTGATATCGCCTGTACTTGCTGGAACCTCTAAGGATTTTGCATGTGCATCACCACGAGAGGCACCATCACAACTGGCTGTAGGTAACCTTCTTTTTGCCAGGCCTTCCGTTCCTCCTGAATCTGATGTGTCACTAGAACTGCAGAGTATACAGAAAGATTGTATTGCTCTGATAAAATTTAAGCTTGTGGCTTCGGTTGATAGTTCATCGCCGCTTAGGGACTCTGATAGATGTCTTAAGCCTGTCACATTTATTAGGTCTCTGTTTTCTTGAAAGATCTCAATCCAATGCTTTTCACTAACTTGAAAGGGAGCAAGAGACATTGCCTTAAGAATTCTGGCGGCTTTTGCATGATCATGTTGAATTGCTGCTTGAAATATGAGTTCAGTGAAGAATGAAAAATGAGGTACTTCACCAGCCTCCAAAGTAGAGTCAAATGCATGTTCCAGTAGGTGCAGCTGCATAAACAAATAACGGACATCTTTAAGAAAATGCAGGAGTGAAAATTTTTCTGGCACAAAAAAGATCATCCCATATATTAATCTTAAACAGCCAGCATATAGAACAAGAAAGTAAAATGCAAGTGCAATATAAGGCCCACTAAACCTGTCAGTATTTTGATTTATTATTATTATTTTTATTTTTTAACTTGCAGGATTCACAATTCAAGAATTAGAAAACAGGCATGACTTAGATTGCTTCAATTAGAGTGAGAAAAGGTCAAAAGCATTATAGTTTACCTTTCCAGCTCTGGATGCTTCCACAAATAGAGATGCGTGTTTATTTTGTTCGAGCTGATGTCCAAAGAACACCATGTCTCCATATACATATTCGAAGTATTCCCACTGCTGTGCTTTAGCAGATAATTGAAGCATTGACCTGAAAGTGTACATGTCAGGGACAAGAAGAGGACTTGTATCGCCATTGCCATCCTTTCTCTCTCCCCTGATTTCCTCAAATAGTTCTTTAGCTTTCAGAAACATATCATTTTGACCATACACTTTCAGCATAGCATTGACCAACCCAATGTCAGGTTTGCAGTTTTCTTTACAGTGTCCATAAATGCATAGACAATCATTTATATGTCCACCTTCCAAAGCAGCAAGTATCATTCCAGTAAAGGTCACTTCCAAAGGTCTACATGGACGAACCCTCTTTAGTTTCTCAACCTGCAGATATAGTTGGAAGATCATTTTTCGCGGTTTGCTACTGAGCTAATATTTTGAAATTTGCTTCTTATGTATTATGGATGGCAAAAAAGCAAGATTGAGTTAAAAAGACATGATCTACTCATAAACCAAGTTCAGAAGACAAGCATGTGCTTGCAAGGAAACCAACCTAAAATAAGTCGTATCCAAGGGACAGCAATCTAAAATAGGTATGACACTGGAGGCAAAACCTTGATGCCATATTTGTGACTAGTTAGAAATACTTAAAAGTGTACATTGAAGAGGGATGGGATGGGACCCCGAGAGCTAGCTAAGAGAAACATGAAGAAAACTAACCTCCATTATAGCTTCTTGACACCTACCATGGTAGCAAAGGCAGCAAGCTAGCTCGTAATAAACGCTGGCTGTTCCTTTGATTCCCCTTACTTCCATATCCCTGACTGCTTCAACAGCTTCATCAACTTTGCCTTCTTCCCAGAAAGATTTTACAAGAACTAGCAAGTTGCGTAAAGTAACTGGTTAAGTTACCATTTGGTAAAGATGCATTAGTTGACAGTAGATCATATTACCTTTGTAAGTAAGAGCTCTTAAAGATTCTCCACTTCTTCTCATTTTACCAAAGAATTCATGTACAAGGTCATATTTCCTCGACGCCAACATTACCTTTAAACAAGCACCCTTTGTAAGGCTTCATTTTAATTATAACTGGAGAATAAATGTGAGGTCTTGATTTACTATGCACAGCATACTTCTGTCGTTCAATGTTGAAATAGGCTGTTCATGCAACCGTAACTAAGTACTTTATTTAAAACTTCAAGTCAGACCACAGATGAAATAGAGCCAATTGCACACACTATGTAAAGAGCATGCGTGATGGAGAGGAAAGCATACTCAAAAGAATCAATATATTAATTAAGTCATGCTAAAAAGCTCAAATCCGGGACTGAACTTGCTGTAAAAGGAACAACACAATGAGATACCTAAGGCAGAACGAGCATAAGAAAAAGCGATGATACCTCCATGGCAAGTCCATATGTTGCTCCATTAGGTTGAAGGCCAAGCTTTCTCAACTGCTCAAATACCCAAGATACTCCTCTCCATTGGCGAGAGGGAACGCAAGCATTAAGCACCTGGGGAGAAGTCAATATGATCAACCAAAAACCACCATCATGCTAATTGAAAGAAATTGTTGAGAAAATTTGGTTAGGCCAAAAAAAAAAACTGTCCCTTACAGCATTGAATATCACAACATCTGGTTGAAGTTCAGGATGCTGGATGTTCTTAACCTTCTTTGGTTTTTTCTTCAAGAATTCAATCACATTCACCAGCTCCTTCAAGAGACCAGCTTGGCCTAGTGCAACAGCCAAACTATGGTAGGAGGCCATATCAGGGTATAGGTAAACATCTCCCTAGGCATAAGAAAAGTAATTCCGACATTCTCAGTAATCTTTGCAAATGGTAACATCTGACTACATCAATCCAACACACACAAGAGAAAACCTAGAATGTAACAAGCTATAGTTTAAGACCTTACTCGCATGAAATTAAACAATTTAAGAGCTTCACTAGGCCTTCTTGCCTTTCCCAGAAGAGCCAGCAGCTTCGTGTACACAAACCTTCAAACTCAGAATGCTTCAATAAATTGCGTGATGTAGAAAAGACAAAGTAGTCACATGGAGTTTAGCAAGAGACCAAAGAAAGATCTGTTACCTGCTCTTCCATTGCCTGTTTTCCTTAGAATTATAAACCCACTCCACAACAGACAATGCTTGCTTCCACTGGCCTCTGCTACCAAGTCCGTCCAAAATCTTTAGCATCTGTTTTTCTGTATACTGCAATCCTGAATGTCTCATAATTTTTGTGAACTTCCAGTCCTTTAAACTCAACTCTCTCTCGCTCAATCTTCAAAACCCAGACAAAAGTAAATCCGTTAATGAATAAATAAACTTGAAAGCATTTAAAGATAAGTTATTTGCATTCTATATCCATATGTTTGACTCCTATTACACCTAGTATCCATATGAATTCCCTTTACAAATCTAATTCATAAGTGATCCAACCCTGACTTAATAGACATCCAATACGTGGCACATCTTAATTTATATTCGTATTCATATTTTACGTTCAGATGACAAACCTTAGACAAACTGGTAAGGTTGATTGATGCGTACATCAGATCGGAAAGCGATCCAGCCTCTTTCCGGACCCTCGAGCCTAGTGTACGGAAAACATCGTTTATTCATATTTTACGCTCATTGTAATCAAATGTCTATGTTAGACGTCCGTTGCAAATCACATCCATTTACAGCTGACATCAAGGGCTTTTGATCCTTTAAATGGGCCATTTTTTAGACGAAGCTGACAACTTATGAACAAAAATTGTAAACGAAAGACATAAGGATACTGGTATAACACATGCCGAAATTATATGGATATAAAATGTGAATAACTCTAAGATACTGACAAACATAAAACCCTAAATGTCGAAACCTATCCACAAAAAGTCGAATTGCTTCGGCTTCGCTGCGCCTGCGGTTTTGTGGTGGCATCCAATTGGAAGTCTCATTTTCAAGCAAACCAGGTTCCTCCTCAACATCATCCTTAAAAAGCCACATGAGTCTCTCCTTCTCATTCTCCATATAATCACTTAGTTCAAGCAAATGCTCTTTCTTCAACTTACCCACACGCTGCTCTTTATCTCCACTCGCAAATTCTCGCAGCACAATCTTCTCGAGCCTCTCCCAAGGCCGGCCCACTGTCTTTTTATCACCATTAATTGCTCTCGTGAACTTCTTGTACTCCGATTTGATTGTTGCTAAATGCGATTCTTCGGCAAGGGTTTGCTTTTGGCACTCTGTCAAAATTGGTGACGGCTGTTTGGCGGCTAGTTTGGATTGACGGCGGTTGAGCTTTTGAAGCTCTTTCTTGCGGAGGGTGTGGATTATTTTGGGAGTTGGGGTGACGCCTTCTCTGAGAAGTCTTTGCTTAATCTTTTCGGTGTTTGGTTCAGTTGGGGAAGACGGGAGGCGTGGAGGCCCAGTTGAGGCCTCCATTGATGAAATTAAGAAAGAGGATATGGGAGCTTAGTGGCGCAGCAACTGCCAGCTGGGAGTAAAATCGCAGAGGGAAAACTGAAAGAAACCAAAGGTCATTGGCAGGCGCTAGCGGGGATATCAGACCTCGTAATCTCTTTTTAGTCTGGGCTCCAAAAACATAAAGTAAAACAAAATAAAATAAATAAAAAGTGATATAGATGACCAAATTCCAACTTCTGAGAGGTAAAATTACATCATTTTATCGCAAAAAAAACACACGGAAGTGAAAGGGGGAAAACCAAGAATATTGCATGTTCTATTTTTTTAATGAAATGATGTAATTTTATACTTGAAGTTATTTTTAAAAAAATCTGAGCGTTTTTAAACCGGTAAAAAAGCGATCGGATTCTCTCTTACTAAAGTAGCTATAGTAAGTCCAAGTCGATTCTAAAAAAAAACCATAACTTTTTTATTGTAGACTAACTAAATTACACTAATCAATTTGTTGGGAGAATGTTTATCATGCATTCAAGCATCAATTAAACAAAAGGGATTGATACAGGAACGTTTCCATTATTGGTCTTTATCTGAGTTTTGGACTAATGATTAACTAATGTAGTAATGAAACATGAGTTGAAGCTGCAAGTGAACATCTCTAACACTTATGTATCCAAGATTAAGTTATCAAAATGACCGTTCTTAACGACTTTTAATAAATTAACAAGAATACGCAATCACGGTCATCAAGCTAAGTATATAATATATAACTTTTCAACTTCAAACATCTTAGATGATGAATCTAATATATTAAGCTCAAATACATCATATTTAGCAAATCGCAAAGTTTACCTTCATGTCATTAAGTGCATCTTATGCTTAAGAATGAGAAAACTAACAACTCAATCAAGCATGCAATAGATGAGAGAACAAATATACTATGATTCTAAATCCATCATCCAAGCATCATTGATACATTAAACCTATTATATATTTATATATACATCATGTTACTACATGGACTAATCACTATTTAAATCTCATCGAATACAAGCTAAGAACCTCCACTAAGACAAAAATACAAAATATCTAAGCTAGCATAACGTAAATGAAAAAAAAAGAAACAAACTTACATAAAAACAGACAAGCTTTCGTTAATCAAAAATACAAAATATCTAAGCTAGCATAACGTAAATGAAAAAAAAGAAACAAACTTACATAAAAACAGACAAGCTTTCGTTAATCAAAATGAGCTTCAAAGCTTCAAAATTAAATTCAATAGTGATTGAAGAGAGACGAAGGAGCATGCTTCTAAAGGAGAATGAGTTCTAAGGGTCCAAAAGATGATTTCCATGCACAAACCTCCCACTTATATAACAACGCTTCCAAAATAAAATCTCAACCTAATTATGTTTAGAAAATAATTAAAACTAACTATGCAATTAAAAAAATACTAAACTAGCTTCGTATTGCTTGAAAATACCTTTTTACATCTTCAAAATATTATTAACAACTGATACATAAAAAAAAAAAAAAAAGATGATTACACACCACTAATCACATAAAAAAAAAACCACTATCTTCTTTTGAACCAGAAGGCCGGCATTGGAACGTAGGCTAACTCCCCTCTCATTTTGGAGGTTGCCCTGCTCAAGGTCGGCACAAGGCGCCGGCGCTGGCGTTGGAGCGGCGAGTTGCCGTTGTACTAGGGGATCTTATTTTGGTCATATCTAGACTTATATAATTCTGATTGAGTTGATTCAAATTATGTTGAAAAACTCATTCAACTCTCTACAACTTATATTCCAACATGGATAGCAAAATAAGCATTCATCAGGTCCTAATATGATGTAGAATTTGATGGTAGATGAATGATTCAAGTATTTAGCACATGCTTGGCGTGAAGTGTCATGCTTGAAGCATGAGCTTCAACTCCAAAGTCATTATAGTTCTGCAAAATACTTAAACATTTCCTCTTCATACTTTAAGGCATGTGAAATTCTCAAGATTTGCTATTAATTTCGAATTTCATATATAAAATCATATTCAATCAATTCATCTTAAAGACATGAAAATAGAATCAAAGATATTAAAGTAACATACATGAGACTCAATTATCCTAAAATCTATACTACTAGAGTTCATGTTAGCGATCCCATTCCTATTAGATGAGAGCCCTCTTCAGTACCAAGATGCTACCGAGGAGTGTCGGTTAAACTGAGACATTAAAACCCTTACGGATGTGATCAATTGCGTTTAATTTGTAAATCTAACCACACGACTCATACAGAATGCACACATTTTGATCTACTTTAAAAAGCTTGATAAGCCAAAGAATGACCTCTGTGTTCTGTATACTTGGCAAGAAATCATGTAGCAGCACACCTCCCTGTCAGTTATAGGTAGGGGTGTAAACGAGCCGAACGAGCCGAGCATCGCGTTGTTCAAACTCGATTCATTTAACTTAGTGAATGAGCCGAGCTTGCTCGTTTATTTAAACAAACATATTTAATTGTTCAAGCTCGGTTTGTTTAACTCACCAACAACATTAACGAGCCGAACACCTTAAACGAACGGTGTCACTTACCAAGTTTGAACAGAAAAAAGTGGTTCAAGCTCGGTTCATTAACCCTTTAGCCGAGCCGAGCTCGAGCCGAACATTACCGAACGGCTTGGTTCATTTACCGGCCTAGTTATAGGCTTCAAGTCCCTGCGTTACAATGTGAAAATTGATTGTCATGCTGCAAGATGTAAGTATAACATAAGAGTGAAATCAGAATTCGTCTCATGTACTTACGTATGATCAGTTAGATAATGGTTCAGAAAAAGGATCCGGTCTTGTCAATCTTGTTATCCAATAATAGCAAAGGAATCCTGGTCAATGATGGCTTACTCAGAATATCATAAAGTGCTATTCTGGATATGCGAAATTGCTAAACCATAATAGAAAAAGAAGAATCATATAATATATGCAGGTTTATATATGTTTAATAACTTAAATATTGTAAAATAGGCAAATTTAAAAATTAGCTAGAAAGTGAGCGTTCTGGTAAATTTAGTTAGATAAATGGCTAGAGCAAAAGCCAATCTTCCATACAAGTACAAATACTTACATTTCAAGTCTTCATTCTTCCATCTCTCCCTGCTCACCAGAAAAATGCTGCAGCCAGACATTTTCAAGTGAAGTCTTAGCTCTCTCCAGTTTCTCCCAACCTTTTCTGCCTTCAGCACTGCTATTTTGTTCCTCAGCTGCTGCTTCAATCCTCACATAAATCACTTGAATTGATGCCAACATCAACTTAAGTTCTTTCCAGCTTTCTGCGTGCACGACTAACTTCAAGGTCACAAAATGCACTAGTCCTAATACAACATCAAAATCTTTTTTCTCCAGCCCAAGAAGCAACACATCCAAGAAAAACGCACCAACAGCGTCGATCACTGGAGGATTTGATCTCAACATTTGCAGAATCATTTCAGCTAGCTTTTTGATTGCTGAAGGTCTCTCTGAATTGGAAACTTGAACGGTCTCCTCATTCGAGGAATCATGTTGCAGTTCATAGAGCTCTGTCTTGGCTAAAGTGGTAAGCCATAGAGGAAAAGCGGTTTCACATAACTCAGGGGGAACAGAAAAAGCACCGGTTTCTGGGGCTTCCTTCAGAAACTTACGGCGTCCAAATGCCAAAATCAAGTCAGGCATCCACGGCTTGACAGCAGAAATGAGGCGAGTTGCGAGTCTATAACTTAGATGTATCTCAACTAAGGCTATAATGTCAAACACCAGACTGGAAACATTGTACGGTGCTTTTAAAATCGAGGAAGTTTCATTGAATGTTCTGAGTAAGATACTGAAAAGTTTAGCTGCATACGTTACGGAACTCCGTAGACAGAGAAACACAGTTGTTGACTCATCATCGTTGGCCTGCTGCTGATTGCTGGAATATTTTGACAAACTGGAGATAATAAATTTCAGATAGTCCTGGGTAAAGCTCAATATGTTTTCTTGACAATGATGTACTAGTTCCATTGTAGTTGCATCAACTATGAACTTTAGAACAGCTGTAAGCATCCTCAACAAATTGGGCTTCATATGTTCTTCAGCTGGGATGGATCCTACATTAATTAGTTGTAGAAGTATAGCTGGTGAGCAAAATAGAAAGAATGTTTATTGCGCAAAGCTGCTCTCCCACGACGATAAGCATCGCGGCGATTTTAAACCAGACAGTTTCATATACTAGTTCAAATGAACATAAGCTTCTTCAGTGTAGTAGAAACAAGACTAATAGTCATGTACATGGAACAGGCATGCCAAAGTTAAGACACTACACCCAAGAGAAAGCATTCACCACATAAAAAGAACAATTAATCATGTAACCAAGGTCACCACTGAAGCAAATAACTGTTGTTTAGGGCTTGCAAAGACAGATGTACCAGACTGCAGGAGTGGAAAAATCCATTCCAATGAAAAATAAATATTGCTCTTTACTTTTTCTTTTCTTTTTTGCCATGAAGTCGATTAAGTCGACAATTCTCTTAATGTTACGGCTTTAATATGAATGACCAAATGATGATTTGCTCGGAAGCGTGTTTAATCCTCAAGGCACAGGAAAAGCTTCAAATGACACATTATCTTCAACAAACCAAAGGAAAAACTGAATCATCTAGCACCATTTGAATACTGTAAAATTGTACTTCTTTCTATTTTTCCCCTTCTTTTCTGAAGGAAATCCCATTTCCTTTTTTGCGCAGTATAAAGAGCAACCATGAGTAGAACTACTTGGTTTAGACAGGTGAAGGAAAACATAGGACCTCTGCAAAGCAAATGCTTAGCTGAGACAGCTCGATATGGGACAAAATCCCATGAAGCGAAAGAAACAAAAAGATGATATCTTATACTAGTTTGTTTAGAAGTACTTCCAACTTTGTTTAAGAGGTTATGTCAAAACATCGATTCTTTTGTCTCAAAGAAAAAAGAATCTTGGAGTGATTAGGTCTATTTACATGGTGACTGTAGGAGTTATTAGAATTAGAGAGAGAAAAATATGTTTTCTATGAGCGCTTTTTGAAGGCCGTTGATTTTTTCTCTTTGAGGAAATATTAATTTTCCTTTCTCACAAAGTTTTCCCAATGCCGCAGATATGAGAAAACTCCAGTAGCATATGAGCAAAAACAGGAATTTCCATGAACCATCACCGAAGCAGAAGCAAGCTCCAATATAATCTTAATTAAGATAAAAAGAAAGAGCTTAGTATTGAAACCCTCAACATACACGATGTAATACATCAGTAGTAAGCAGACATGTTTAGCAAACATAGCAGAGCAATTTCCTTCGGCTGGTTGAAAATACATGATGATGAAGGAGAAACAAATGAAAAAGACGTTACAGAAAAACAATTGGAACTCACCACTTTTCTGTGAGCTACATCTATCGGTTTGAATTTCTGTGTCCGTTCTATTGCAACAGTGCCCTTTCTGGTTTTTTTGCACAGACTCTGAAAGCAGTTCCCCGCAGTTTACACACTCACCCGCAGTAAGTAATTTGTTTGCATGGTAGAGGAGATGGTCCATCACAATGTCCATAAGGGGGGCATGGGAAAAAGACTGGAACATGTAAAGTGATATTAGCTTGAAGTATCAGTTGATGCTAAGAAAGTGTCACTGTGATAAGAGCTGCATCTGAATTGAATATATTTACACATATAACGAGCAAGAACACTCCGTTACAAGAAATATAGACACAAAAGAAGTATTTTAATAGATGGATCACTTACCTCATGAGATGGGCTTGACGATAACCACTCTCTTTCTGCACAATCAAGACTCTTCACCCCCCTTATGCTAACGTTTGACAGGGACATATGTATAACAAGAGAAGAATAAGCCACAACTAGATGCACGCTCATGGAATCACAGCGCACGCTTTGCATAATGCCAACCTCAGAGAGGACCTTCATACCAAGGAATGCAGTTTCTAAATACTTTGATCTTAAAATTGCTTTACATGTGTCTTCCGATGAAAGTAGATCTTTTATCTGCCAAGCTATTCCTGTAGCAAGAGCATAATCCTGATCAAACCGAGCTTTAAAAATCTCTGATGTCCTTCTTGTCTCCATAACTCCAGACTTTGATATTTTAGCAGTATCTTGAATTTTCCTTTGTCGCTTTGACAGGTTACCGGATTTTGGCAGTACTATATCAAATCTGGCATGCATCCTCTGAGCAGTTTTTTGCAAGTGCCTTGCCATAGCTTCAAACATATTGTCAAACCATCCACAAGTTAAAATCACCCTATGGGCAGACCTCACCTCGTCTTGTCTATCATCATTGCTGCATAAATTACTGCAATTCATAATTAAGCCCATGCATTCATTGAAAAGACCATCTAGTGTATCAGGAGAGATCGCTACAATAATCTTGCAGACAGAAGATTGAGAACGAGGGGTTGCAGCAATAGCGAACAGAGACTTCAGCTTTTCGAGACTGGTTTCCTCCTTGAGCGCTGCCTTATATGACGGGTCGCTTACTAGATTATCACAAAGGTGAGAAGCTGCACTGAGTACGGCATCTATAAGCTCTGTCCCAAGCTTAACAGGCGACGTTACTATTTTGATGAGATCATCTAAAAGTTCCTTGACAAACCCAAGGGACGCTCCTTCTGATAGGACAAATTCACAAAATCTTGCTCCAGCTGCAGGATACCTTCTTATCAGAGCAACAAATCTATTGCATGCCTCTTTTGGGGTAACTACTGAAGGAAAGTATGTGGGAATCAGAAGCTTGGTAATCTTCCGCCCTACAAGTTGGTGATCATCTGCCAGGGCAGACAGCAGCGAATCTAAAGGCACCACCTGCGCAAGGGTAAAAAAGGATCGCCAGTCCCAAAACATGACCTGTACTTGTTCACAGAGCATATATGACAAGCTTGGGAGGTACCTTATGAAAATGAAACGTTTGAATATCTGCTAAAACAAGAAGTAGATCTACAACAGCAGCACGCACAGAGAGAGCGCAGTCATTGATCAGATGGCTCAGCCTTGGCAAAAGCACTTTAAGTACCTCATGAGAATAAGGGTTTCCAAGCAAATACACTATTCCATTAATAGTGGAAATTCTGACCTCAGTACAACTGTCATGTGTCATGCAGTCAAAGATTTTGGTCAGCAACTTAGTGATTGTTGATGAAGGAATAACTTCCCAGAACATATGGAGAATTCGGCAACCACCTTCCACTGCTGTGACTCTAACTTCAGGACATTCGTCCATAAATAATTTCTCCAAAAGAAAGAACTGTCTCTCAAGTAGGGTATCTTTCACCTCCTTAGTGGCCTCAGGATCTTCAACAGGGAACAGGTCTAGCATCAAGTGCAAAGCATTCTGACGGACATTTGAATTTGCTGCCTACATGGAATTTTCGGAGTGGCATACATTATTAAATCCAAAAGGAACACTCAAAAACAAGAAAATTAGCAGATATAATAACAGAAACAAAAGCTCTATTATCTTAAGAACAACAAATTAAAATGAGAAATAAAAGATCACTATCTAGCACGTCTTGCGTATCTCCAATTTCAGACATCCACGTGTAAAAACTATAGCGGTTGGTATCCTCCAAAGTTTTAGATCCACAGCCATCATGGCGTCTATGCGTAAATAGTCCCACTATTTAGTATTCCCATAGTGCTCGAGGAAAAGAGTTTCTCTTGGAAAATGCTAGTTCATTCTCTACCAATCTAAACAAATGGTACAAGTTAATTCAATGAAAATCCGAGGACCTGCATAGCTTTTACCTGAATCATGCAGAGCAATCAATCAAGTAGTTGAAGAGTATAAGAAATTAGTGGAAGCAAACCCCTTAAAGAAATTACATCTCAAATCATCAAAAACTCGTATCACTCCAGGCGCCATCAATGAAATGCAAGCAAGTTGCACTCAATGTTAGGACAATCATTTTGTAAATTCACCTGGAGTGAGCGGAAAATCACAGGCTCAGCAAGCCGGAAAAGAAGCTTTTCAACCCCATTTGTCGTCCTTTGAATTATGAACTCCCCAAAGACCCTCCTAACTGAAGCAGCAAATGCCCATGAGCTGGCATGTATTGCACCCTCCACTAAGGCTTGCAGGAATGTGTTCTCAATCTCGTCCCTGGAATCTCCTTCGACAGCCTTCCACGCTCGGAAAACAATCTCTCCATATGCTTCCAAAGCTGATTTCCTCCCAAACGGGATCTGTGATTTGATCATTGCCAAGGCCTCCTTTGCTAGCTGAGCACTCAATGTGAAGATAAATGCCAGAAACTTTCTACCCTCCTCTGTTTTTAAATATAAAGGAGATATCAGACAACGTAGCAGCAAATGCTTCAAATCCTCAATGCTCTCATCCTCAAAATCAAGCAACAAAAGTGCCTCGCGAAGACTGTACACCCTGTGCACCTCAACTTTCTTCCGTAAAGTCAATGACCTCGACAATAAAAACGGCAACGACTGCGAAACTAGAGTTTCTTTTCCTTCCAAATCGTTTTTCCACCACTCTTCACATAAATTAGCAATCTCAGATAACAACTCAGAATGAGACTCGAACAGAACTAAATTATCGTGTAATTCAGACGCCCCAATGAGGAAATCAGAAGCTGAAAATACACTTTTAGGATGTGTAATACAAAGAAGCGATATATACGCGTAAACCTGGAGGCTTTCAACAACGGACTGCCTAGCATTTTCGCCAGCTCTTGAACCTGTATCATCATTTCCACGGTTCCGAGAGGAACGTCGGAGGCGTTTGGTAGGTGGAGATTTAGGGGAAACATTGGGGTTTGATTCAGATAGGGTTTTGAAGCGGTTGACTGAATCGGAAATTGAGCGCCGGAGAAAGAGAGGCAAAGAAGAGACGAGCGGGCTAGAAGATTTAAGGCCGTGAATTAGGGATTTGAGTGAAGTTTTTGTTGATTTTGTGAAACCTAATTTGGTAGCTGTTGCTAGAAACTCTTCAGCTGAGGTTTGTAGCGAGGAGCGAAGTCTCTTCTCCATTAAACCAAAATCTGCGTTCTGCAGTGAGAGAAGTAGAATGTGTACATTTATCTGATTTTTTTTCTTGGATAGAACATTTATTTGATTTAAACGGTTAGATTACAATGGGAGGGAATGTGAATAAATCATAGCATCTAATTTAACGGTCAAGATGGGTTACTTGATTATAGTGTTCGGCTCCGATTTGCCCGTCAAAAGTTTTGCATTCTACGTTTTCGTTTGTCAAATTTGAAAAAATCCATCTTGCCGGTAGAGTCAAGGAAGTTTTTTCTTTTTCTTTATAAATAATAATAACCCATGGAAAAAAATAAAACCAGTGGGTTTTCCCGGATGAAATCCCCTGACCCCCTCTTGGACCGCTTGACACGTGTATTTTTTTAAAAAAAAAAAATTAGCATTTTAACATTTCTCCTCACGGACGTCCGGATGAAATCCCCCATTTCACAAACAATACTCTCTCTCCTCACCACCTGCATCTTCTTCCCAAACCCATTTTCCCCAATTTTTTTTTCTCCGCCGCCGCAACCCTAGGCTCCACCAGAGCTCCTTCTGCTGCCTCCTCACCGGTGAGATATTCTGAAGCTCCTTAATTTTTCATCCTCTACGACAGCAGGTAAATTTCTTTAAAGTTTCTTTTCCCTCGCATCTTTCTGCTTGCGAGATTGAACAATTGAATTTTTTTTTGTCTGATTAGGTGTTGTCCCATAGTTGTAAGGCATTGTTTTGTTTGAAAATCAAGTTTTTAGGAGCTTGACATTTGAATTTGGTTAGATTTTTTATTTGTTTTCTCCTGTTTTGCTGTGGATTGTACTCTTTTGACTTGGTGGATGATGTTTTTGCTAATAGGTTAATGAAATCTGTAGCTGGCTTTGTATTAGAAGGTAATGAGTAATTGATTGCATGAAGTGGACGAAGATGTTATTGATTAACCAGGAATAGAGGAACAAACCCAGTATATAATATACATCCTTGTAGCTATAGATAACCATGATTACAGACATCAGCAATGTTGCAGGTCTGCTTGAAACATCTTTGGCAAACTTGCGCTTGCGGATTTTTCACTGTGGTAGTTAGTGATTACTATGTGCTCCGGTTTTATTTTAGCTCCGTTATGGAGTTTTGGTCAAAACGTCTTTGATCGTTAAGTCCTGCTCAGATTTTATGTTAGCTCTTCGATAATGTTTTGATGAAGACCTTTAGAGCCCCTGAATCCTACTGAGGTTCTAGCAACCGACATCCTGCTCACGTTGTAAGGCATTGTTTTGTTTTGTATATTAATTGATGAATGTGATGTCCGTTTGCCTTGTCTTCCTCCTTTAGCTGCAGCTAGAAAGAAGAAATGGATTCAAATGGTACAAAAGTTTCGCCACAGAGACAGTTATTATTTGACGACCCAAATGAGGCAACTTCTCCAACTAGAAGAGAAGATGTAAATTTGATGATCATGCATGATTTAAAGAATTTGGATAGTATCCATGCTAGAATGGACGAAAAGATGATTCCGAAGATAGGAACAGAGTTTGGGAATGAAAAAGATGCATTCAACTTTTATTTGGCCTATGTCAAACACGTTGGTTTTGGTGTTAGAAAGAAAAGAAGTCATACCGATAAGAAGAACAAAGACATACTCCGTGATCATACCTTAGTCTGCGCTGCAGAAGGAAAATGTTGCCTTGACAAACGTGGAGTGAAATCCCATCGACCGGAAACAAGATTTGGTTGTTTGGCAAAAATGATAGTGAAGCGTAATCAGAATGGAAATTTTGTTGTCACAGACATTGTGCTTGAGCATAACCATTATCTTGCAAGTCCGAACAAAACACACATGATTAGGTCGCATAGAAAGATATCAGATTCGCAAGCTTATGAGATTGATGTATCCAACAGTGTGGGAATCGCTCCGAAGAATGCACATGAGCTAATGGCAAAGCAAGCTGGAGGAAAAGATGTTTTGAGATTTATTCCTGCTGACTATAGGAACTATTTGCGTACCAAAAGGCAAAAAGATATTGAGATTGGCGACACGGGAGGTGTACTTGAATATTTACAGAGAATGCAATCGAAAGACCCGAACTTTCATTATGCTATTCAGGTGGATGGGTTTGATATGCTAACTAATATTTTCTGGTGTGATGCAAAAATGAAGGCGGATTTTGCAAATTTCGGGGATGTTGTGTGCTTTGACACAACATACGGAAAGAACAAGGAAGGCCGGCCTATTGCCTTGTTTGTGGGTGTTAATCATCACAAACAATCAATTGTTCTTGGTGCCGCTTTGTTATATGATGAGACATGTCACTCATTTGAATGGTTATTCGACACTTTTTCTGTTGCCATGTCGGGTAGAAAGCCTATAACCATTCTAACCGATCAAGATGCGGCAATGGCGAAGGCATTAGCATCAACATGGCCAAAAACTAATCATCGTCTTTGCATTTGGCATATTTATCAAAATGCAGCCATTCATTTGAGTCATGTTTTCTCTGAGTGTAATGGTTTCATGAGTGCGTTCAAGAGTTGTATCTATGATTTTGAAGAGGAGGAAGATTTTTTAAGAGAATGGTCATCAATGCTGGATAAATTTGAGCTCAATGATAACACGTGGTTAAAACGATTGTTTGAGATACGGGAAAAGTGGGCATTGGTTTATGGGCGTCAAGTTTTCTGTGGGGACATGACTACTACTCAAAGAGGAGAGAGTATGAACGCAGCACTGAAAAGGTATGTTAGTTATAAGAATAAGTTTCTAGATTTCTTTAATAATTTCGAGAGGATGATTGAAAATCGGCGGTATGATGAGTTGGTGGCAGATTTCAAGTCAAATAGCAGTGTCCCGGTATTGAAGTTTCCGACTGAATTGAACAAGCATGCATCAACTGTGTATACACCGGCGGTTTTTGTATTGTTTGAACAAGAAGCAATTAAATCAGTAGACAGTTGTTGTGAAGAAAGTGGAGTTGCGGGGTCGGTTCGACATTACAAGGTTACTCCTGTCAAAAAGCACTACCATCACATGATAAGTCATGATATTCAGAATGAGACCTTTGATTGTAGCTGCAAAAAGTTTCAGTTTGCTGGAAGAATGTGTTCGGAAAAAAACAGGACGGCGAGAAAAGACAAAAGGAAAAACATGTAACCAGAATGTTTTGCTGCCTACACAACCTTACTTTCACTCTATACCGGTTCACACTATACCGGTTCACAATGAAGGCATTAGCTCATTTCCCTTTACTGGTTGGACGCAACAAGACGGTTCATACTCGGTGTCGCAATCGTCACATGTAAATTTACTTTCTATCCGATGCTCAAAAAAAATAATGCTTCTTTAATTTGGTTAATGCTTCTTACTTTACTTTTGTATTGTCAGAACTATTTCGGGACATACGCGGTGTCTCAATCTTCGCAGGTGGATGGTTCATCTTTCATCGGAATTCAAAACTTAGCGTGCAAATGTTCAAATCGATGTCATCCTGGCACAATATGTCCTTCGGGTGGTTATTCAATGTGTACATTATGCATCTATTATTTGGTATCGCAATATGTTCTCTTATATTAACATATAGTTCTGGAATTTTAATATATTTTTCAGGGTCGCAGTCATGAATGAGGATTTCAACTTTGAACCCAATTTTTCAAAGATACAAAACGTAAGTGCCTTTTTTAATCTTTGTGCTTCTTGGTAGTTATATCTCTATACAGGATAATTTGGTTCTGCAAATATGCAGAAAATGTATTAGATTTGGTACCATCTTTTTGGTCAAGTTTTAAACTTTTCTATCCATGTGTATGATATGTAGGCGAAATCTGGCTCATAATTTTGTTTCTGCCGATGTGATGAGGATAACGGGAATGACGATCGGCATAATGCAGTTAATTAAAGTAGTTTTGTTAGCAAAAAAGGGGGATTTCATCCGGTGAGGAGGCAGTTAATTAAACATGTACTAGCCCATAACATAAATCTCACCGGTGAGGAGGCAGCAGAAGGAGCTCTGGTGGAGTCTAGGGTTGCGGCGGCGGAGAAAAAAAATTGGGGAAAATGGGTTTGGGAAGAAGATGCAGGTGGTGAGGAGAGAGAGTATTGTTTGTGAAAAGGGGGATTTCATCCGGACGTCCGTGAGGAGAAATGTTAAAATGCTAATTATTTTTTTTTTTTTAAAAATACACGTGTCAAACGGTCCAAGAGGGGGTCAGGGGAGGGGGGGTCAGGGGATTTCATCCGTTGGGTTTTCCTGGCCCCTTTTCCCCTAATATACTGCAATAATAACCCACGGAAAAAATGCCTGCCCGTCTGCTGGCTCTGTTGGGGTTTGGTTTATCATCTACGTGTATTTTGGGAGCTAATCCCTGATCACATGTTTTTGCTGCTGCTGAAGCAGATCTTTAATGGAAATGGAGACTTTCTATTCAAAAGAAGAAGAAAAAACTTGGTATCAAAAAATAGCTAGCCAAATCATCGGGTTACCAAACTTCTCTTTTCATCAAGGGCCATAATCAAGAGCAAAGAACAATTCAAGGTTACAAATAAGTTGTCATGATGTTCGCCTAAGTTGCAGTTTTACTTAGGAAGACCTTAAGGACCGATCATCCCAGTGTTTTCACACATTACATGTTAAGATTGTGATAATTTGACAACTACTCCCTCTGGTTTAATTTTCAACGAAGACAATATTTTTAGGACATAGGAAGTACGTATAAGTGCCTTTTGTGATTTCTTTTATACATGCTTTGCACAACTAACACCTTCTATCAATCAATCAATTATACCCAGTATATCCCAACGATAGCACAAGCTATCGTTAGAGTTTGGGGAGGGTGAGAGGCAGGCAAAATACCTCCATCCCAAGGGATAAAGAGTCTGCTTCCAGTGAGACCACTGGCTCTATATGTGTACACATATATCATAATAATAGAAATATGTATTAGTGAAGCTATCTTAGTAAACATATACAACAGTTTTCCGATATCAAAATAATCATAATAGTAAACATGCACAAATAATTGAAATAAAAGGACTGAAACAAAATATGCAAAGTCAAATTAAAGTGTAAATATTATCTAACATCGTCTATTCTGACAAATTATTCAATTATTCCAACCAAAATGTATATCTACACAATTATTAATGGTTTTGCGAGTTCTAGATTTCTTGTATAATTAGAAATGATAAATTAAGTATGAACGCATCCAATTTAGTGGATTAAATATAAGAAGCACATTGGATTAAATATAATCACGACATTTCATGATTCTCAAACAAAATAAACACAACATTATGGGCGACATCTCTTGAATATACAACACAAAGTGATATTCTTACCCAATGATGTTTGGTTCAAATTAACTGACAAAAAAAAAGACAAACAAACAAAACAATTGATATTGAATACTATCATTTATAGAAATATATGGTTCGGGCCATCTTGAGAATTTTAAAATAACGCCCTTGATATTTAGTAGCTAATAGTACCGTACAAAATTATACTAATTAAAGGACATATATTTTTAAAGTAAAGAAACGTATATATAAAAACTAATAGAGGGATCAATCAGCAAGCAGAAAAACTTTGGTGCTTCTCTAAAATATAATTAATTGCGGAATCGAAAATCAGAGTGTGAAACTGAAGCCATCTTTTCACATCCCTGCATTTGGATTCTTTAGGTCAAAAAATGGTAAACTATAGAAGAATGTATGTATATCACACATACACACATAATATACATATACATACATATTTATATAGTATGTATATATACAAACACACATATATATATGTATATACACACACATACATATATATAGATATATCTGTATATGTACGTGTATGCATCGGGCCATATTTTCTCGTGCATAACATCCTATTGGTTGTGCTATTATTACGTTGCAATTGTTTACTGTCAGTATATTTTATGATGGTTTATTTAAGTAGTCTTGATCTCACATGCTAACAAATCACTAATAACATGAAATTGATTGATCATTGAATAATTTAAACTTTATCCCACACTTAGGGTTTCTTTTTTCTTTTTCAATAATGCACCACCAATATATTTGTTTTTTCATTCTTCAAATTGAATTATTTGTTACCCAAATTGTGGATCTTCATAATCAAATGATCATCATCATTCGTATCCAGCATATCTCAATGACAGCAAAAACTATCGATAGGATCTGGAGAGAGTAAATGGCAAACAAACAATACATTTGTCCCAAGGGATAGAGATTTTGCTTCCAGTGAGACCTCCGGCTCTATAAAGTAAGAAAATCATATGCCGATGGATGTTTATTTACTACGTTACACAACTTGTTTCTATTTCCAATAAAGTCAATAATACTTTATTTTTGATTTTGAAATATGATAAAATAAAGCAAAATGACTTACTAAATTGGTTGTGTTTCTTATATTGTGGAACGACAAAATTGATCGTGTGTCTGGCGTAATTTTCATTATGATTCATCGGAAAACAACATACATGTGTTTCTAACACATGAGTATAGTTGTGTACAGCTGATCTCTCATACCCTACCAGAGACAGAAGTCTCTAAGGCATTGGAATAATGTTTTTGTTACACAACTTGCAAATTAGGATTTGACTCTGAAGTATCATATCAAAGACACAAATAAATCACTTTGGAATAAATGTATCGTCCTATTCCGGTTTGAATTTGCAGATTGGAAAAGAAAAGAATTGAAAGGTGATTTTCAATTTCATTTCAAATTCGATCAAGCAAGATATACTATTTAATTTATGAAAAAAAGAGAGAATTTTCTCGTAAGCAATAACCATTTATTTATATTTACAGGAAAAGTAGAAACCTTTGGCGGGCCAGTATTGCCAAATCAGCCGGTTAGGATTCCCTAACCTCAAACTCCCTACTTCACGCATTACCGTGCGACACGTGCCTGCAGGAAGTGAGTGTTGAAACTAAATGAAGATCATCCATATATAGTCTCAACACCCACTACTATCACGTGTCGTGTAGTGACGTATGTGGTAAGGGGAATGAGGGATAGAATATCTCATCCCAAATGAGCCAAGTGGGATATTCCAACTTCCATAACAAACACAGCCGTGGCAAGCCCATTCCTGATGGGGATGG
Organism: Eustoma russellianum; assembly: GCA_036186865.1. Classification (NCBI taxonomy): domain Eukaryota; kingdom Viridiplantae; phylum Streptophyta; class Magnoliopsida; order Gentianales; family Gentianaceae; genus Eustoma; species Eustoma russellianum. The sequence continues at coordinate 1,363,468 of AP025047.1, read as the reverse complement.
ATACTGAATAGCAAGTAGTAAAAAAAGAGGGCCACAGCACTTTGCAGCTCCTCCTCGTCCTCCACCGTCTCCCTGATTTGATTGTACTATTCCTTTATACCGTCTCGTGCGCCTCTCTCACCGTTGCCTTCCATTCAATAATCGATGCAACTGATGTGACTTCGTTCGCTGGCGTATATCTCATCAACGTTTTTCTCTTGATAATCGGAGATCCAATCCTCTGATATGTCAAAAGCGCGAGTTTATGCCGATGTTAATTCTCTTCGCCCTCGAGAATACTGGGATTATGAGTCCCTTACTGTTCAGTGGGGGTAATTACTGTAATCCCTTTTCATACCCTAAGTCGTCGCGTGTGTTTGTATGTGTGTTTTTTTATCTGATTTTTTTCGGTTACTTACCAGCAAAACTGGTAGCATATACTGTAGCATGTCCGTAGGGTTTAGAGTGGACTTCTTGCTGACAACTTGCTTGAATTTTTTTGGATTGAATTCTGTTACAGCATATATATGTATATACGTGTGTATACATATATACTAAGTTAGTTAGTTAGTTAGTGGGATATTATTACGTTTTGATTATTAATGTTTCTAAGACTAGCATTCTTCCTCAGAACAGCACTTAAGCGAAATTAATTTGCTAATACAATGTGATTCAGCTTTTGATGATTGTTGTTGTTGAGTTTTCTGTCTAATCGATTTTGTTCCCTGATTTATTATGGCAGGGATCAAGATGACTATGAGGTGGTTCGTAAAGTTGGAAGGGGAAAATACAGTGAAGTATTTGAGGGTATAAATGTTAACAACAATGAGCGGTGTGTTATCAAGATCCTGAAGCCTGTTAAGAAAAAAAAGGTGCAATTCTACTAATTCAGTCTGAAAGGGATGGCTCCTAGTGAATTGAATATGTTGATGTGTGTTTTTAATTCCATTGGTTGTATGGAAACTTTGGTTTCCCATCAAATAACTTGGAATAGATTCTTAATTGCTTGCACATAGTTTTCGATAATGCGTGTCTATTACACGTCCTGTGTGTGTTTAATACCTGTTGACGAGGACTAAGTAAAAGTGGGGCAATCTTTATTTCTCATTGGCTTATTATTTGTCTTCTTAACTATGTCACTTTTTCATCACTTGATAAATAGTGTTTCACATACATTGCTTAACTTAGATGTTGGATTTTTATTACCTTTCAGATAAAGAGAGAGATCAAAATACTGCAGAACCTTTGTGGGGGACCAAATATTGTCAAGCTTCTTGATATTGTCAGAGATCAGCATTCAAAAACTCCAAGTTTGATCTTTGAGTTTGTCAACAGTACTGATTTCAAGGTTTTGTATCCCACACTCGCAGATTATGACATACGCTACTATATTTACGAGCTTCTCAAGGTAAACAGGAAATATGATCCACTCTTTAATTTAGAGTAAATTTTGGTTCTGTTCTATTAATATTGCTCTGTTGTTAATGTTTTCATTTGTGTGCCATTTACTTTAATAGGTAGACTCATTAGTGGTTGTGTCAGGGATAATTATAGCGGTTCTGTAATTTATTCAGTATATATCCAGGCAAAATACTTCGGGATGTGGTGCAGTGTGACTCACTTCGATTGCCGGGCTTCACCCGCGAACCTAAGTTTCAATTTGCAGCTTTCCTCTCTTTTTGTTTTTGTCAACTATACTCATCTTGCAAGGGCCTTGGTAACTGTGGCATGAAGAATCTCCAAGGATCTCATGTTGGAAGTCACATACATTTGTGTAGCATGGCAATAGGATGTATGTTTAGCATGCTTTCCATGAATAAAGACCAACTAGAATTTATTATAGTTTCGGAAGACATTCTGAGTTGTGAATGATCCATGGTATTGACATTGATTTGTTGTTTCAGAGTAATGTTAACAGGGATTTACTGCAATTCAAAAGTAGTGTCATTGAAGGACCATTATGATGGTTCTGTTCGTGGTTGCTCTCTTACGGGTGACCACAGGGAATGCTTGATGGTTTTTCCTTTATTTTTTCTTTTGAGGGGTGGGGTTAGGGGTGAGTTCTTATTTGGCGCGGTGTCATTGTGTCTGCCATTGAGTTCAGTAAAGTCAGTTTATCTTTTGAGATGCTAAATATTTTGTGGAACAGAAAGTGTCAGATATCTTATTCTAAGTGGCATGGCAGATCATGTCACCTGTGTTTTTGAGGTTAATTTTAACTGATATGTTGTTTACAAAGCATGCTAGACATTTAATTGATGTAAACTTATTGTCGTGGTGAAGGTTAATCAACTGACTCAACACTTTTAACACTAAATGGTATGAAAATTATAATTTGACCTGCATATGTTAGACTTGCTAAATATTTTTTTTTGGTCTTTAAAATTGATGATCCTTATCAAACTTCAGGGTAACATAATATTGAGTGGCTCTATTCAGCACATTTCTTTTCCTAGTCCCGATTGTACAATTTCGTGTTTTTAAATGATCCCTTTTTGTGGAACTTACTATGGAATTTAGGAATTATCCCCACTTACATGGCCATGAATTTTGGGATGTGTTGCATTTTTCGGCATAAATATTGCTTTCTGCTCATTAATTCTCCATGTTGCTATGCTGGTGGGTGTATATGGCTCAAAATGTTTCATGGGCTGGGTGATTTCTGAGGTTGACTTTCTGCATTGTGCTTATTGCTGTAGGCATTGGATTATTGTCACTCGCAAGGTATAATGCACAGGGATGTGAAGCCTCATAACGTGATGATAGATCATGAATTGCGCAAGCTTCGGTTGATAGATTGGGGTCTGGCTGAGTTTTACCATGCTGGAAAGGAATACAATGTTCGTGTAGCGTCAAGGTGAGGGCTAATGTAAACTTTTTTTTCTTCTTTTTCTTGTTTAGACGAAGAGCTATGATAAGAATATCAAAACTTTTTATTCACATACTTCCTTTGAGTTGGGATACAGAACTAGTTGTTCAAAAAATAACCTGTCTTTAATTTATCACCAGGGTTTTGTTGGATAAGTTCTGAACTTTTTGTTTTGAAATGAAGCGTTATTAGACCTGTTCCTAGAAAGGAACTTTCCTGAACTTGAAACACATTTCCAGCAGATCTTCTCTAGTGTGGTTGAATTGTTAGAAGTCCACTTAAGCAAAGTGTTAAAACAACACTCAAACCTTTTTTTTCGCTATGTTGGGTCGGCTATATAGATCAATCATTTTTCTTTCGCTTTATTTATTTGATTTGTTTGAATTGTAGCCTAAGTTCTAACCTCCGTATGTGTCTTATAATACCTACTGCATAACGTGCGCCTTTAAAATACACATTTTTCAAAATCATCATATCATCTCAATTGTGAATTCGGTTTAAGTACCTAAAATTCTCACTTAAATCTCATACACTACTTGACATGAGCTACATGAATCAACTCTTTCACTGTGCTTTATCACTGACAATATGCTCCCCACTTCTTATATAAGTCATACTCTTTCTTATTCTCTCTCTGTGTCTTCTCTAGTTTTCCTCTCTCACGTTTTATATGCACCTCATTCATTGTTTCGCACCGTTCAACAGGTTCATCTGGAGGACACCTTTGCACATGTCCATACCATCTTAACCTTGACTCCCTCATTTTCTCCGCTTGATACCTTTAAATTGAACTTCCCGAGGATGAAGTCCAAGCCTCAATTATAACACGATTGGGTCCAATCATTTTACCATTTTTGATTATTTCCAAAGCATCTTCTAACTCTGACAATGGAACGGTTTCTGTTCTCTTCAGAGTTACGTAGCTCGCCCAAATTCACAAATAGTGAATACAGACAGATATGAAAAAAGTAACAAATTTTTTCGTCACCTTATTTGGAATGTTATACATGTGTCTCACATTTGAAGCTCTTCCGCTGTTGGAGTTTTAGTTTTGACTTATCAGAGCACCATTTAATTGGGGATGATTCTTTTGGTTCCATAAGGAGTAGCAGGAACAGGTGGAGATACAAAAAAAAAGACGTTGTAAATCAGAGGTTTGGTAAGTAAATTTGGTTGAAAGTATTTTTACCCAAAATAAAACTTTTTGGTTGATAACTTTAGTGCCAATCCGTTATTTGGTGACGTTTGAGTAATGGAAGAAAAATGATCTTGACTGTTCAAATTTACATAGCATTATCTGAAGGGGGAAAAGGTTATTGTTACCATCATAAAAAAAATTGTGTCATGAAGAGAGAGCTAGAAGTGTAAATCAAGTATTCATTTGAAAAGAGAGAATGATGCTAACATATGTCAATACTCAATAGTCTGTGATGGGGTGAGAATGAGAACATAGTTCTTTCTTATTTGTTACTTTTTTCCTTTAAATCTGGAGTCCTGTTCGTATCTGTCAACGGAAGCTTGGCAAAATTCTTGTATATTTTCTTGAGTGGTCAAGTTTGTCAGATTGTCCATTTAGCATCTTTAGTTCGGGCTCATTTAGAAAATTTATTATCTTTGTCAGGTACTTCAAAGGGCCTGAACTTCTTGTTGATTTGCAAGACTACGACTACTCATTGGATATGTGGAGTCTTGGTTGCATGTTTGCTGGAATGGTGAGGCTTTTGCTGATAGTGATCCCCTGATTTTGGTTCTTTAGTCACATTCGCCATATGCTATATTCTCCTCACTCTGTCCTTACATACACACATGCACACACACGTGCTCTCTCTGCTAACATGCTGAAGAGGTGGATTTATTGGTTTTTATGTGCGGGTTTCACAATGCCATATTGAAGAAAACTTCAGTCAGATTAGAGACATGTAACTTCTTTTATTCTGTTCTTGCCTTTTTTGCAGATCTTCCGCAAGGAGCCTTTCTTTTACGGTCATGACAACCAGGATCAGCTTGTCAAAATTGCTAAGGTAGTACACGTTTGTTCATATGTAATGCCAATTGGTCTTTGTGAATATAAATAGAAGGGAAGATCTAGGTTGTACTTGCTTTTGCACGTGAATTTCAAGTCTTAGCTATCTAATTTGTTGTTCATGAGCAAGGTTCTTGGAACAGATGAATTAAATGCATATTTGCACAAGTACCATCTAGAACTTGATCCTCAACTTGAAGCTCTCGTTGGAAGGTATTTTCATATCTGTCTGTATTCACTATTTGTGAGTTTAAAATTTTGGCCTTTAGACCACGAGACCACTTTGTGTATCTTCACTGTGAATATGTGATTGGTTTCATTTTTATGAAATGTATTCTTAACTTGCCGACTTTTTCTGCTTTTATGCTTCTCACTGAGGTTGTCTGTCTTACTTTACAATTTTCTTGTGTTCCCCCCCCCCCCCCCCCCCTCATCTATGGTTTTACAGACATAGCAGAAAGCCATGGTCAAAGTTCATCAATCCAGATAACCAACATCTTGTATCTCCAGAGGTCCCTCTTTGGTTTATGCATTTGAAATCCTCCCTCCTTTCCCTCACTCCACATACTCGTATTATTGACGTCAAATTACATTTTGTTGCACGCAGGCTATAGATTTTCTTGATAAGCTTCTTCGTTATGATCATCAAGATAGGCTTACAGCAAGAGAAGCAATGGTAAATTTTTTATTATGATCTTAAGGATTCACCTGACCTCTTGCTTGTGATTGATAGACTCGCTTATTGCTTTTCATACTGAAACTTTCGTGAGCAAGAAATTATTATTATTTCGCCAACCAATGAAAGTACCTGTAGAAAACGGCTAAAGAAAAAACATCCTTATTCTTTTCCTACATTGGTCAGGCTATCATTGGTCCGGTGCAGTTGAATAGGTTATGTTCAGTATAGACCTAAAGCATGTTGCCTTTTTAAATCACCAATGCTTAAACTCTTTTTCAGTTCCTTTCTTTTTTCCTTTTTGCCATGTAGGCACACCCTTATTTCTTGCAAGTAAGAGCTGCAGAGAATAGCAGGATGCGGACGCAGTAAGAATGGACTTATGTGATGAATTTTACAAGTAGTTTCTCAAGGGCGCACCTTATTTTTCATTATTCTGCACTTGGATCTACTTTGCAGGATTACTGAACGCAATTCTACAACTTTTGTATTTTGAGTGAAATCTGGAATTAAGTCATTACTGTTCTGGTGTGTTTCGTATATGTGCCTTGTGACATCTTTGTTAATAGTTTCTGGGTTTTATGATTGGTACTTCTAGTATTGGTTTGTTTAAGCGCTAACGTCATGAAAATCCCAATATGAAAGTGCATTGTACTCTTGTTTTTCTGTCTTTGCAATCGTCTTTGTCAATATGTATATCAAAACATTGGATACCTAGACAGACTTGTCTGATTGGAAAATTTTTTCCAGTATGATTTTTCTAATTGCTTTCCACGTTTGTTCACTTATAGGATATTCCAACCATAATGTTGGAATTTTTCCTTTGGTTTATGGATTTTCTGGCTACTTTATAATTGTAAAGATGTGTACTTGGTCCTTACAAAGTGATAGTCAGATTGGTATAGTTCCTGTTTCTTCTTCTTCTTGTGGTTAATTAAAAGTTTCAGTTATCTCCCTAGTGGTCTTTCTAACCGAGGAAATGAAGTGGGAGGGATATGTTAGGTAACATGTTGATTTTGGTGATCTTGAAACATTAAAAATAAACTTGTGTTAGGTTCAATCCTCATTTGGAGCAATTTTTCTACATATGTGACATTGTCAAAAAATAAAATAAAATACTTTGCAAAACTGAAATGATTTCGAATTTCCATTTGGAACCTAGTTAGAAAATTGAGGGTTGGAAGGTTATATCCATCCAAAAATTGAAAATGACACATATTTGGTCGTAGCATTGTTCTTCACTTAACTTCTTTTGGCGATTTCGAATATCCCATATAATCTGTACGTTATTAATACTGGAATGAGATCTTCTTACCCCTAAAACCCTCATCTTTCTTCTCATCGTCCGTCATGTAGCAATCAGCCCCTCTGGTATACCTCCTCTTCTTCACTCCTCATTTAGTTTCACCACTCCTCTTTACTGTCAAATGGAGGACGGTAGAAAAAGAGGTGAATGATTTGGGGCTCCTTACTACCACGTGGCAGCGGTGGGAAGAGAGGTGGGTTTAAAAAATCTCATTCCTGCGCTCATTCCTACTAATACTGCCCCCAAAATTGGGTAAGAAAGCAATCGTGTCACAGAAAATTGTTCTTTCTAAGTTTAGAGTTCAAGAAACTTTGTAGCATACAACATTTAAAATTCTAACCAGCTTGACTCTTTTTTTTTTTTTTTGAACAGCTTGACTTGTTTAGTTGACCGGAATCGAAACCTGTTCCCTGTTAATATAATTTTATTTTAATTGTTACAGAATGTCCACATTCGATCTTCTTCACACAATTTTTTTTTAAAAAAAAAAGCCAAAAGGAAAAAAAAATTGTTCCTTTGTTCTTTAGTTGGCGGACACATTCCTAAAAGTTGATCGAAATGTCATTTAACTGTTGAAAGTTATTATCGAAGACAAATATCTGAAATTAGTATTTTGTAAACTTTCATGGTGTCTTCTGGGTAACACGACTGATCAAATTCTACACCACTTTCGACTTTTTAAGGTAAATTATCGCTGTCGTCTCGCCGGTCCCGCACCTGAATATCAGCTTTACTAAGCACAGTTCATAGTATGCTTTGCTGCTTCATATTCAACATCAAAAATATTCCTCCCAATCTTCAATATCAAAATTCATATTTCGCCCCTTTTTGTCTTTCTCCACCTCTGTTCATTTCTGAAATTTACGCTACCGATATCGGCAGCAGGATTTATCAACATGTAAATGAGCTGTTAGCTGACCGTGTTATTTGCAGCCTCCTTGCCTTCTGCTTTGCTTTGATCGGTATTAATGGCAATTGATGAATGCGTAGCAGTGTTGAATAAGAATTCGAAATATGATGACACCACCGATTACGCCGATCATCAGGAAGCGAAGCAGGAAATTAATTCTGAAGAGTTAAAAGTAGTAGAGGAGACCTCACATGAAGAAACTCCGGTGATTGGTGGCGGTGGGGATTCGGAGAGTAACGCGGATAAGAAAAAGAGAGAGGAGAAAGTGAGTCATGGTCTGGTGCCAATACTAATTAATGTATTACTTTTTTATTTAGAACAAAGTATATTGTGCCATTAAACTTTTTTTGTGGTAATATTTTAGTCGTTTCTTTTTAATATTTTGGCCACTCTAGCAAATATTTTCGGTAAATACGCCGGAAAAGGGGGTAATCATGTCTTTTCAAATCTGTAGTATTCTTCTCCGAGATCCAATCAGCACTATCGCTCTCTCCTCCAACAGCCACCAACCACTCTCCTCTCTTATTGCCCAGAACCCGTTCTCCCCGTCAAAGCACTTCAGAATCGCTTCCATAATCAAGGAAAAGTCAATTGTTTAATCACCTCTCCGCTGATCTTTGAGATATGCTATCACAAATTCCTTCCTCCCCATGCCCCGCAAACCTAGTGTCTGTTTCCTTCTGCCACTGAGCCACAAAACAACCGCTATTATCTCCTTCACCGCTACCTCCTCTTCTTCACCGGCTGCGCGGTAGGTTACCATAAAAGGATTTATGTCTTCCGCAGATGTTTTCACACCGGAAACTATAAGCTAAAAGTTACACGCCTCACATTGGAGTTTGCGCCTTCCTCTAATTCAAAGGTTACTGGTGATGCATTTATCTAAAACTTGGAGTTTTGTTTCTTGGAAGAGTTTGGTAAGCTGCTCCTATCATCCCATGAACATGTTGGTGCTTGTTGATTGTCCAAATTACGGGATCGGGGGGAATATAGAAGACAGTGAGAAAGAAAGAGGTGATGGAGAGAAGGGAGAGAGGTGCTGGCAGGAGGTGGCTGATGTTGGGTCATTGGTATTGATAATTGGGGGAGAGCACAAGATTGAAAAGACAATATTACCCTTTATTTTTAGTGTACTTACTGAAAATGCCCACCAATATGCTTCGTCTATTTTATTTACTATGGTTATATGAGATGTGATTATAGTTCGGACCTTGGAACAACTGTCAACGTTATTGTTTTGTGACTTTATGGTTCGAATCATAGAAATAACTTTTCGAACAAAGTATTAAATAAAACTGGATACATGCAAAACGATCCGGTCCCCTGCAGAAACGCATAGTCCTGTCTCTCTCATTACTTTGCACAAAAGCTAGCCTAAATGCCCTTTTATATGATGTGATTAACGCCCCAGACCTTAAAACGGTTAAACTTACATGAAAATCCATAGTAAAAGAGAAGAGTGATCTTATACGTCTTGTTTTCGGTGCCGGCTTTTTCCGTTAAAACTCCGCCCATTATTCGCTGTACACTCTATTTGAAGCAACTTTTAGCCCTAGCGGGAAAGGTAGAGAGAAATTTTCGGTCGATAAGATTCAGATCTCCTTCATCTGTTTGTTACCTCGCATTTTCTTCTTTGTCGACGGCAATCTTTGCTTCTTGAGCTGCCTTTATGATTCCAGGCTTTTGAGAAATTGTGATCTACATTGCGCTGTAGCGGGAGAAGAAATGGCGGTAGTGATCGAGAGAGAGATTTGGGAACCGAATAGAGCACTTTTTCTATACTTATTTGTTGCGAGCTTGCTTTCCATCTATTTGTTGCCTCACACTTCCAGCAAAGGCTCGACGGTCTTCAGTCAGTCCTTATCTGCCGGTTTCCCCCGTTTCCGGCGGAGTTTTCTTGTTCTCTTTGCTCTTTCCTCCGGTGCCATTTCTCTTGCCTTTTTTTGTTTTGTTTTTTATTTTAATTTTAATTAGAGTTCTCTTTTTCATTTGTTGACACGTGTTTTGCTTGGTTGATCAGTGCTGGAAGGCTTCTGGTCGGCATTTGGGGAATATCAATGGGCGTTTTATGGAGACATTAGTAGGCAGCAACTGGTCTTTTTATTGTGCCTTGGATGTTTTACCTCATCCTGTTTTTCTCCCGTCTTAGGCGCTCTTTCTGATCTCATGTAAGAGTGCCTTTCCATCTGCAACATGTTTTGCATATTTTCTCTTCCCGTTTTTTATATTAAAAGAATTGTTTGTCTCCGATCACTTTGATGTAGTGTATGATGCACCTTATAGTGAATCCTATTGTTTAGACACCCATTAGTTGAAAGCAATTATCTTCATCAGTTTTTAAATTCTAAATGTGACCCTTGGATTTTAGGTGCGAGGATACATGAAAGTGTGGATAAATATCGAATATTGATACACTTATGTACACTGGTGAATGCTGCTAAAACTATAATGTAACATTGAACACCTATTCTTGCAGAGGCCAAAGAAAAGTGTGTCTTCTATTTTTCATACTGCACCTCTTTGTTGCCATCTGGAGAAGGATATTTACTGACATGAACCAATGGGTTGCAAGCATTTGTCTCTCTGCTGCTTCTTCCATATTTTCCTTTGCTTTCGAGACGTGGATGGTTGTTGAGCACGACAAGGTTTGTCTTCAAAAGGTTTTGTCTTTTCGTTCATTGTCCTTGGGTATTTTTTCTGTGAATTAGTCTATCTGGAAAATTGAACACTGCCTCACCTTTTCTATTGTTCACGATTGAATCACCTTGATGGTCATTGATTACGAACTGCTGTTTTGTCTAACTGAGTTGCTGCTAGTTAATTAGTGATTCTGATATATTATGCAGGAGGTACAGGGGCAAGATACTTTGAATGACATGTATTGGTTAATGACTTTTGTGGAATCTGCAGCATTCATTGTTAGCCAAGGACTCAGTAATTGGTTGGTGGGAAATGAAGTTGACCCAAGTTTTGCACTTCCATGCAATGCTGCTATGTTTCTTGCAATTATATTGTTCTTTTATGCTACAAAGCATTCACAGGAGGCTCCACGGCTGTCCAGTTTCAAGGATTACAGGTCCTCATTTTGGATATTCATCTTATCTGGTAATATATACACATCTTTTGGTTGTCCTATAGCTCATATTTTCTCTGATAATTTATACTCCCAAGTTTTTATTTACATGGCTTTGCTTATGGTTGGTATTGAAACGGGAATTACGAAATGTGAATCCTCATTATAATATTTCTTAAGCAAGTGTGCACACCTTATTTATTATATTTTTCTGTCCTTTCAGCTTGGCATTTTTCTTCTATATTCCTTTACTCTTCTTGTACTTTTTCGCATAGCTCTCTGTCTGGCTGAGTTTTCCCCTATTAGTCACCAAATAGGCTTCCCAGGTAGCGTCTTGATATGATGTTCACTTTATTCTCCCTTTTCCAGTTACTTTGGGCTTCCATTAGCGTATTCTGCTGCAAGAAATTACCCATTTATCATGATATGAACTAGCTCTTTCTGGTGTCTCGCCTGATGTTTTGCTGAACTTGAGAAAATTTGGTCTGACTTTGAAGTTGTTAATTTACTGACATGGGGGGAGAGACTGGCCCTTCTCTTTTTCCTGCTCAAAATTGGCTAAACTAATATTTGACATCAGACTTCTGATTCATGCCTGTACTTTGTGAGGAATAGTTGAAAAATCCAGTATGTTACATAGAATGCCATTTATTAAACTTAATATTATGAAATCATTATATTTCAAGTGGTTTTCTTATTCTCTAGATAAAAGGATATGGTTGCTTTGTTGGTCTCAAGCTTGTCTGCACCTAGCAGTAGCAGTTTTCTGGATTCTCTGGGCGCCCACTACTGTGGTAAGTTATCAGCAATCCTAGTACAATTGTATCAATTTCCATCTTGTTTTGGCCAATTTTAGTGATGATAGTTTTTAAATTACAACACATCACCCTTAATCTCTTCATTATCATAATGATGATGATAATAATAATCTTTATCATATTCATAATTATAATTGTGACAATAAAATAGACAAGTAGATCATGTTGTGTTTCGCTTCTATTATTCTTGTTAAAGAGAGAATATCCTGCCTTTCGGCTGGAAGTTTAACGAAAGCTATGTCCAACTAATAATACCAGCGGGCTTTGGAGAATGTTGTTTTCTCTAACTAAACAAGTCAATTGCACAATTGAAGTGACATTCTTGTATTTGAGTCTTGTTCAATCATCTTGAAAGGCATCCTAAAAGATTATATAAGACTTCAACCATATATCTGATTCCAAATAACGGGTTCCATATTAATATTGTCATGTCTTTAGTCCTCCAGCGGATTCATCTTGAAGCTCAGATTTCCTGTCTATGGGGAATTGGATTAATTATAAAGTATTTCTCAAGATTTTTAGTGAGGTAGATGTTGAATGCAGGCGAGTTTGGTTGCTTCACTATTTATAAAAAGGAATAGCTAAAATTTACTTACGGTGCACTGACTTACTAGATTTCTGTTCTGTAAGTTTTTTCTCATTTGGGTTGAAATACACTTTATTTTTAATAACGTTTTATTGAACCATTTTAACAATCTAGGCTGATGGCAGAGAAGTCCAATTAGGATTGATGTATCCTTGTTTGCTGGGTTCTAGGATGCTAGGAAGCACTGCATTTCCTTGGTTTTTGCATGGGAGTTTGGCATTACGGACTGAGGAGTACTTGGTATATGCATTCCCTGTGATGGGCCTTGCATTATCCATAGTAGCTTATGATTATCAGGTATGTTCTGTTTTTGGTCCGGATGAATTAATGAAATTTACATTAGGGTTCGAGTAAAAGTATCTGACGCATTCATGTATTTTTGGCTGACCACCTTCTTTGTGTGTGCATGCCTCCCATTCTCCACCTTCCCCTTTCCCTGTTCTACTTTACAATCCTGGTTTGATCTACACCTTGCAACTCTTCTTCTGCATTTAAGTTGCAAGAGATAATTCTCAGAGGAGATTGCAATTTTTTTCCAGGACATTCCAGTTCTGCTTGTGCTGTTCTGCTTATTTCACGCTTGTGTTGGGCTGGTGTTGCCATCACTTGCCAGATTGAGAAGCATGTAAGTAACAAAGTCAAAATGTTTAACCGCTTCTTCAAATTTCTTGAAGGCTACTACCGTTTTACTCGTCATGCTTGATATGAAATGTCTGATAATAATTCTCCAATTTTATCTATATTATGTGCAGGTATGTTCCAAATGAACTACGGGGAGGAATGATGGGTTTATCTCAAGCTCTTGCCAACGTGATGCTCTTGTTTTTCCTAGTTCAGGTGCGTTCTGCTAGACTTGCTAAATTTTTGGAAGCATAATTCGTTTCCCTGCTGTTAAACGTTGCACAAATGTAGTTTTGGAACTTTTAGTAGATTTGATAATGTTGAAATCTACTAGTAAGGCTTTTAGTCAATTGTTTAAAAGAATTAATTAGGTGATGTAAAGTCTGTGATAGTTTTAATTGCAGCAGTTGGTGACCCAATGTGTTATACCAGCTCATTGTCTCAAGTGTTATGATAGTTTTAAGGGGCAATTATAAAAAATTTGTTTTTTATTCGGCAATTACATTTTTATGGTAGTTTTTTCTTTGGGATATTATTATTATTTTTTTGCTTCCTGTCATCTTGAAAAGCGGATACAATTTGAGAAGATTTTAATTAAAATATAGATTTAATTATCCCGTTCCTTCCCGCTTGCTGCATTGCCGGGTAAGCTTTGACCCACCTTGGAATCTACAACCCGTCTCCTTCTCCTTCTACCCCAGCCCCAGGCCCCTCTCTCCCCAATGGTCTCTGTCACTACCTCCACCCTCCTCCTTGGCCACCTCCTCTATCTATTCCACACCCAAATCCTCCACCTTCGCTCCACCTCCTCCATCTATCCCACCACAAATCCATTCCCAAATCCTCCACCTCTTTCACTGCCCACCAGCACCACTCACCAGCGCCACCAATTCTCTTTCTCTTCGGGCCCCTCCAACCTCTTCTGCTGTCATCATTTTAGATCCACCAACAACCTATAACTCCACCATCTCCAAATCTTTCATTTAAGATCCACATCAATAACCTATAACTCCACCATCTCCAATCTTTTGAGATCCACATACAACTTTCTTTACCCTTCGTCCCTCACTTTCTACCTCCTCTACCTTTCCCACCAATGTCTCCTTCACCCCCCTCCCCCAGCCTCTTCCACCACAATCTTCTCCATTAAACCCACCATTATGGACATTTTTTCCCCTTTTTTCAGTACTTCCTGTTTCTTTGCTTGATGGAAAACTTTAGGAAATATTTTTTTTAATATAAAATTTGGAAACTTGCTCCCGTTTTTTCAGGAAGCAAAAACATCATGCTTTTTGCGGAAGGGGGAACGATATTCGTGTAATATCCCAAAAAACTACCATAAAAATGTAATTGATGAATTAAAAAACAATTTTTTATAATTACCCCTAGTTTTAATACATTTTCTTTTATATTATCGTTTGTCAATAAACAACGGGTAAGATGAATAGTTGTTCACTACCACAACAACAAAACTCAAGAATTCTTCGGGCGGTTATATAAATCAATCATTTCTATGTGTTTTTTTTTATTTTTTTAGAGTTGTACCTTATCTTCTTTTTGTATCCTCTAATACGTAATGCATAATATGCATGTTTAGAAGACTGTGCGTTGAGTAATATAACCATCTAATATAGGACCCGGTGTAAATGGGGGTGCTGGACGTTAGTAGTAGGAGGTGAAATATCAAGTCCCAAATTCTGATAACGCATACTTTTGTAGCTTAAATGACATGATTCACGTGTAAATGTTGCTCAATCTGGTTTATGTGTAAGTTCTTCAAACAATTTTTAAATAGTCTCTGAAGGGGAAAAAACGGAAGCATAGCGAATGATCTGATCCTGGCGTAACCATATAAATTCTGCAAGTCTCTAACTTCAACCGTTTAAAACCATAACTTAGGAGCCGATTCCTTTGGTATGTATAATCTTAATAAGCATGTATTACACTTGTAGCGCTCCTTTTTTCCTCTTTTCTTTTGGTTGCCCGTACTGGATAAATACAAAATGGATAAGAAACTGTGCCCCGTGGTTTCATAGAGACTAAAATGGGCTGCTCTAGAATTTTTGTAACTGTTATTTCTTTTGTCTGTTTCGTTGAATCTATTGAGAAAACGGCAACATCATGTTAATGTTGCAGAGAGGTTACTATGGAAGTATGGGGAATTCGACATTGATAGCATTTGCTGCTCTTGGTCTTTTCTCTACCGCTGGATGCATGTATTTACTGAAGCAGTCAGGAAAACAGCTCCACCATAACTGGCGGAAATCGTAATATTTCAAATGGGTAGCTTTGGTTTTCCAATCCCGAGCTGCAGTTAGGGGAAGAAGATGGTTGGATTTATACCCTCCATTTTTAAAAGCTGTCTCTAGGCATGATTGACCAAGACGAGAGAAAATCTGGTCATCCTCACTAATGGGTAATGAATCACAAGAACAACGATTGGATGAATCACAAGAACAACGATCGAACTTGCACAATTCTGCAGAAATAGAAGATACATAAAGCAGAAGTGTGTTTTACCCCATTTTGCAAAACCTTATTGATCACCCAGTTGATTAGGAAAAGCAAACAGGCATGGGAAATCGGGTGAGTGTTGCTTTTTTAACTTATGTAGGCCATAGTGTAGGGAAGCTCCACGGTCACACCAATCCCATTTCGTTGCTTTGTTTATACAGAAAGTGAAGTGGCTTTCTTGATTTTCGCTCTGCATGTGTTCATCGTAGTACATAAAATCAATGGGAAATGCTCTAAGTACAAGGGCATTTGATGGCTAATGCATTTGGCAGACGTCTTTGCATATTGAAAAGAAAGTCATCTTCTGGAGCAGGAACACCCAAGGGGGAAGAAAGAGGAAAGAAGAAAAACTTTTGCTGTAACGCTTTTGATCTTCACTAATGCTTTGACATGTTTTTATGTTCAATCTTAATCTAATCTACATTATCCTTGATCCACTTTGTGGCACGCACTTCCCTTTAATTACTGGACAGCTACCATGAAGTGATGTCTGCAAACATAAGCAAGAAAACTCAAGGCTGCAAGCAGAGTTGACAAGATTCATACCTTGGAGTAAAATTATGTACGAAAGAAGCTATTGCAAAGATTGAGAGGGGGTGTTTGGGATTGCAAAAAGGGCATATAAGTTATAAATACTGATTGTTTATAAGCAAAAAAAATTTTCTCCCAAGTAGTCTTGATTATTCTTTTTTTTTTCTTCCTTTTTTTGGTTGAAAAGTGCTTACATGCTGAAAAATTCATAAGGTGATATAGACCTAATGTTCAGATTACCCTTTCTTATTGTGGTTCGTAATTTAAAACACAAAATTCAATACTAAATTATGAATGTATTTTAGCATTTTTTAGTATTTAGTGATAAATACTTTGACGAATCGAGTATTTTTGTTGTCTTATTAACACTTGTTTCTTTGATCTCTATTCGTCTGGAACATATTTTTCGATTTATTTTTTTTGTTTGGAATTAGGAGTTTACGTGTGATCAAGTGTATTTGACCGGATGAAAAGCTCAAAGGCTTCCCGTTAAAGAACAATAAGGTTGTTGCTAACAAGTAACAACATGACCTGTGGCTTAAAGACTATGTCAACAATCCAATCATTTACTTCCAATTCATTAATTCTATCTTTACCCAACAAAATGTGAGTTTTATTAGTTTCGCCCTCTGATAGGAAAATATTTTAATGTGGTTCCAGCAAAAACAATAATAGTCTGGTTGGTCCCATACTGTCTACGATTTATATTTGATCCCCAAAAGCTTATGAAAACATTTCACTTTTGCCCATCAATAAATTCTCACAAGCCTCTCGTGTAGTGGTGTTGAGTTAAACTGTTAAAGGAACTTTATCCAATTTAAAAAGTATATATATTTCTGAGTTGTATCATTCACAATATTTTTTATAGCTGGAACGGTGGAGACCTGAAAACCCAAGGTTATTAACACAGATTATAATGTAGACTTATGAATAAATGTAAGATATACACCATAAAGTAAACGCCGCCTCTGGCCGTTTACTTTGAACCTTTCTCGCCCAAAAGATACCACTTCTGCTCAGTTTTCTTAATTTCTTCCTTATCAACATCACTTTTTCTTTTCCTTTCTCCTCACGAAATAAAAAGGAAGAAAATTTCATATTTCTTTTTTTTAAAAAAAATTCTTAAACAATCTACATTTCCCACTCTATTCCGCGGAATTTTCCATGATCGCCGTCCTCTCTTTCGGTTTCACACAGAAATACACACAGTTCACCAAGAATGGGAGTCAAAGATGATTTTTATCATTGATCAATTACTCCAGAAATCCTGATGGTACTGCGAACTAACTGATATGACGGCGTGATTATTGATTTCGTAGTGGAGAATCCAGCTAAGCTAAGTTCCTTTAATGTTTTGGCGTCTTTGCTTTGATCAGAAGTTTAGGGAGTGAGTGGTTGGCAGGGAATTTGTCAACAGGAGATGCCGATTTGCTGCTGTTTTGAAGGGAGAGATGGTGGAGACGGCGGAGATGAGTTGTTGTGGCATATGGACTTGAAGCCACATGCATACGGCGATTATTCCATTGCGGTTGTGCAGGCGAATTCTTCACTGGAAGACCAGGGTCAGGTCTTCACATCTCCTTCAGCTACTTATGTTGGCGTTTATGATGGCCATGGCGGTCCTGAAGCTTCACGTTTCATTACTAATCACCTTTTTTCGTTTCTCACGAGTACTTTTCTATACCCTATTTTGTTTCTGTAATTTATGGAGATATTGTGCTGCTTTTGGCCAAAAAAAAATTTACAAATGTATTTTGTTTTGATGTTTAGAATTTTCTATGGAGCATGGGGGATTATCGGAGGAGGTGATAAGGAATGCATTTTATGCAACTGAGGATCAATTCTTGCGCTTAGTGAAAAGGTTATGGCCTAATCAGCCTCAGATAGCTTCAGTAGGTTCATGTTGTCTTCTTGGTGCAATTGCAAATAATGTGTTGTACGTGGCTAACCTTGGTGACTCGAGAGCTGTGCTAGGTCGAATGGTGAAAGATGGAGAGAGGAGTAATTCTTCCGTGGTAATTGCGGAACGCCTGTCTTCGGATCATAATGTTGGGATTGAGCAGGTGAGGAAGGAGGTTGAGGCCCTGCATCCTGATGATTCACACATCGTTGTGCACACTCATGGAGTTTGGCGGATTAAAGGCATCATTCAGGTTTGTCTTATGCTTTTAGTCACAAAGCTATTATTGTATTGAACTTTTCGTGTCTGCTTGACGAGACCAGAGTAATTAAAGCAAAGAGAGGATAACAAGGAACGAAAACCAGAATATCATTTCTGTTACAAGTGCAAGTAGAATTACAGAAGTAGAAGTGCTAGATTATGAGCCGCCTCAGCCTATGTATGTACAAGATTTTAGTAGTAACCACCTTCTGATTGACTCCTGCCGGAAAGACTAAGATAACAGCCTCCTGACTATAGCTACAAAAAGACTAGACCTAACAAATGCTAGTCTGTAATGTATATGTGCATATAAGGTGGTCTGAACTGAATACATAGACAGTTTGTGAGCTCAACATCTTGACTTGTTTCAGACTGCTGCATTGAAAGGGCTCTCAGCATACTTCAAAACCTCAATTTTCCAATATGACACGTCTTTTGAGCAAGTCTATGATATCATTTTGATGTTTTATGATGCTAGTCCACATGTCTATTGCTTGTGATCCTCTTTTGGTGTGTCTTCTATTTGACATGGAAGCATATATATTTATGCTGGGCCTGGTAATGATTTTTGAAAATTTTCTGTCCCCATGGATCTCTTCAGATTCATTTTCAGCAGCCCTTCTTTTGATTTACCTGGTGCAAGTGATACGAGATGTTATGTACGCTAGTCTGCAAGAACCCTCGTCCAACTTTATAAGCTAACAGATCTGATGATTATTTATTTTTTCAGGTCCAACTTTTATAAGCTAGCAGATTTCATAGATTTTTTTAATACTCAAAATCAATCTTTGAGAGATGTTACTATGTAGAAGATTCGGCAGTAGCATAGCTACATCGAAAAACACAATGTTGTAGAACTTTTTCTTTTGTTAGCCATGTAGCTTTTTGACCCCCTCCAAAAAATTTATTTTATTCCATCTTCTCCTGAATAGGTTTCCAGATCAATTGGAGATATCTATTTAAAGAATCCAGAGATAAACAGAGATCTTTACCACTATGGATATCCTATTCAATTGAAAAGAGCAGTTATGTCTGCCGAGCCTTCTTTATTGATTCGAAAGCTTGGCCAGCAAGACTTATTCTTGATATTCGCATCAGATGGCCTTTGGGAGCAACTGACTGATGAAGCAGCTGTTGATATCGTTGTGAAATATCCCAGAATTGTGAGATTCTGCATCATAGTTTGGATTTAATCTTTATCATGATTACGATGATAAGATACAACCAATTTAGTTTTATATTGATGGTATTATGTAATAGGATACCACATCCGGAGAGACATTCTGAGGTTGCAAATGTATATCATTCATCGATTGCAATACCTTTTGACCTGGTATCATGGTTTATAGTTCTATTCTCTGTGTTCTTTACAGGGAATAGCAAAGCGGTTGGTGAGAGCTGCAATCCAGGAGGCTGCTAAGAAAAGAGAAATGAAGTATAATGAGATCAAAAGATTAGAAAAAGGAGTAAGGCGATACTATCATGATGATATTACTGTTGTTGTGATATTCCTGGATCAACAAGGATCTGGAGCTGGAAAAATGAAGCATAATCCACTATCCGAGTGTACTACTGTCCCGGTTGATATATTCTCCTTCAACTCAGGTCAGGAAGAGGGTGTTTCTCCTTGAAGGGCCATAAGCAGCTTCCTTGTAAATAAAGTCCTGTTACAGTTGGTGTTCAAGTTTCTCGAGTTGAAAGGGTAAGAAGGCTAAATTCTGACCCATCTGAAACTATGCTTAAATTCATCTTGATTGTGTTATGTGCCTGGGTCATAGCAGAAAGTGCCTAGTGAATTGGTACCAGATGATCTCCCACTTTCCGTGGGGGTTGAGAGTCCATGTTTGCTGTACTAGCCCCCTCCAGTTTCCTTCCTGAAAAAGGTTTATTCATGGGCTTGTCTACGTATGCACGACATTTTATGAATGGAGCTTTTTTGCCTCGCCATTTTTTATTCCGAAGATGAAACATTAAGGCGAATGCCATTCCTTAGGGTTTTCTCTTCTTTGATTGTTAGGCATTAGGTACTGTTACTCTGGATATATGTGTTAACACTAACAGGATGCAGCACCGGTAAAATAATTCCTGTTTTCATTGATTCAGCAGTATATCAAATCCCTGTACTTAAAGGTTACAATTGTGCCTAAGTATGGTATACAAATCTGTCCTAAGTACTTTTCCTGATTTTCTTCCAATCAGCACTAATTACAATCCTTAACTATTTCCTATCAAATAATATATACAAGGAAAGTAAATATTCGGCAGTTATCAACACTCCCCCTCAAGTTGAACAGTGGGGTCGCCAATGTTTAACTTGCGCAACACAACTTCGAAAATTCGTCCATTTACTGCTTTAGTTAGGATGTCCGCAAGCTGATCTTCTGAGCAAACATATGGAAGTGTAACCGTTCCGTCATCAAGCTTTTCCCTTATGAAATGCCTGTCTATCTCAACATTCTTAGTACGATCATGCTGCACCGGGTTCTCCGAAATACTAATCGACGCCTTGTTATCGCACTTTAGTGTAGCTGGACCAGATGCTGTAAATCCAAGTTCATCAAGTAACTTTCTAATCCAGAGGATCTCCGTAATGCCCTTTACTATTCCTCGAAATTCTGCTTCTGCACTGGACAACGCTACTACCTTTTGTTTTTTACTTCTCCAAGTAACAACATTACCTCCAACTAGCGTGAAGTACCCAGACGTAGAGCGACGATCTACCTGATTTCCTGCCCAGTCAGCGTCAGTGTAGGCCTCAATATTGAGATGTCCATTATTTTTGAAGAGTAGTCCAACACCCGGCGTCCCTTTCAAGTATCTCACAATTCTGATCACAGCATTGAAGTGGTGCCTCTGTGGATTATGCATAAACTAACTGACAACACCTACAGCATAGGCAATATCAGGTCTTGTGTGAGAGAGGTATATCAGCTTGCCCACCAATCGTTGGTATTGTCCACGGTTTGCTGAAGGAGCTCCTTGTATGAAGTCAAGCTTATGATTTTGAATCATCGGGGTGTCTGCTGGTTTAGCATCAAGCATACCAACTTCAGCCAATAGGTCCAGAACATACTTTCTCTGACAAATGTACACACCAGCTTGTGAACGTAGCACCTCAATTCCCAGAAAGTACTTGAGTCCACCAAGATCCTTCATCTCGAACTGTGTAAACAAATGTTTCCTGAGGCGAGAAATTTCATTAGTATCATTTCCAGTAATAATCATATCATCAACGTATATAATAAGACAAGTAACTAAACTTCCCTGTTTTTTAATGAACAGTGTATGATCGGCGTTGCTCTGTTTGTACCCGTCCTTCTTCATTACTGAAGTAAACCTTCCAAACCACGCTCGTGGGGACTGCTTGAGACCATAGAGAGCCCTTTTTAACTTGCATACTTGTCCAGGCTTGAATTCGTTAGAGAATCCCGGAGGAGGCTCCATGTAAACCTCTTCCTTTAGAGATCCATGTAGGAACGCATTTTTGACATCAAACTGCTGTAAGGGCCAGTTTTTAGTAGCTGCGACGGAGAATAATACCCGAATTGTGTCTATTCTTGCGACTGGAGAGAATGTTTCAGAATAGTCAACCCCATAAGTCTGTGTAAATCCTTTGGCCACAAGTCTTGCCTTGTGTCGTTCAATACCCCCGTCTGCTTTGTACTTAATAGTGAATACCCATCTGCATCCTACTACTCGCTTTCCCTGTGGTAATTGACACTGTTCCCATCTTCCATTCTTTTTGAGAGCATCCATCTCTACCATCATAGCCTCCTTCCATTTCTGTTGTTTCCACGCTTCTTCTGCGCTTTGAGGAATTGTTTCTGAGCAAATTGTGGTTAGGAAGGTCTTTGCAGGCCCTGTAATAATTGTGGGATATCGGGAAGCTCGAGCAACTTTAGTCAGGGAGTACCGGTCTGGGGGAACTCCCCTATTCTTTCGGGGTGGTAGTATGTGCCCCTGTTCACCTGCCATAATATTAATATGATCTGGCCCAAAGTATTCTGAGTTAGCAACTGGATTTTCACAGGTCGACTTTTCATGAGTAGTGGATATGTCAGGTGTATCAGATAAAACACTATTAGTGTCCTCACTAGGAACAGGATTATCAGAGTTATTATGTATTCCACTATTTACCTGTTGCGGTACATTCTCCTGAGGAGTGTCATTGTCGGGTACCTGAGGGATGGCCGTACTATCGTAGGGAGCTATAGCACAGTCGGAGCCATCTACTTGCCGTGTTGGTCCAGTCTGCAACCAATTGTCATTAGACAACCAATCGAGTGGATCATCATCATTAGTTATCTCCCCCTGAGACCGAGATGGGGTGGCAAAGAAAAACTTGGTTTCGAGGAATATGCAATTCATGGTAATATGTATACGGCGAGTGCGAGAGTTATAACAACGATACCCTTTTTGGGTTGAAGCATAGCCAACAAAGGCACACTTTTCGGCGCATGGGTCAAGTTTAGTTCGTTGGCTTTTGGGAATGTGAATGAAGACAGAACAACCGAACACTTTGGGTGGCAGTGTCAGGATAGATGGAACAGTGGTTTGTGTGGATAGTGTGTCAAGGGGAGTTTTATGATGAAGGATAGTAGTGGGTAGGCGATTGGTAAGATAAGTAGCGGTGGATACCGCCTCCGGCCAAAAACCCCGAGGAACAGACGCATCAAGCATCATAGCGCGAGTCATTTCAAGTAAGGTGCGATTTTTGCGTTCCGCCACACCGTTTTGTTCTGGTGTGTCGGAACACGAGGTCTGATGAATGATGCCATGTAGACTAAAGAATTGTTTAAGTGCCCCGTCAAAGTATTCCCCACCATTATCAGAACGCAGAATTTGGATGGTGGATGTAAACTGGGTTTTGATCATATGATAGAACTCAATAAACTTTGCTGTGACATCAGATTTATTTTTTAACAGGTAAAGCCATGTCATACGGGAATAATCATCCACAAAAGTAACAAAATATCTAAAACCCAACGAAGTGGGGTATGGAGATGGACCCCAGACATCAGAATGAACGAGAGAAAAAATATGACTCACACGAGTATTATTAGAGCGATAAGTTGCTCGTGGTTGTTTGGCCCGGAGGCAAATATCACAAGGTAAAGTGTTTAAAGGAGAGGAACATAAAGCAGGAAAAAATTTTTGCAAATAACTAAATGATGGGTGGCCCAATCGACGATGCCATAACCACAACTGGCGGCTAACCGATCTGGTGGCAAGATTAGACTTACCCTGTTGCACCACCACATCTACGTAGTAAAGACCATCACGCTCAGTACCACGTCCAATGATCTCCCGAGTATGAATGTCCTGTAACACGCAAAAAGAGGGATACATAAGAACAACGCAATCCAGTTCTTTAGTAAGTTGGCTAATAGAGAGCAATTTAGTGGAAAGTGAGGGGACAAGGAGGCAGTTCTTAAGGGTGACATTTGGAGTAATAGCGATGGAGCCACCTGCAGAGACGGGAATCAAATCGC
Source organism: Eustoma russellianum (assembly GCA_036186865.1). Taxonomy (NCBI): domain Eukaryota; kingdom Viridiplantae; phylum Streptophyta; class Magnoliopsida; order Gentianales; family Gentianaceae; genus Eustoma; species Eustoma russellianum. The sequence continues at coordinate 1,339,909 of AP025047.1, read as the reverse complement.
CACTGGCGGTTTCAACATGAGATTTAGTAGGTGTGGTGTGTGTGATAAAATCATGTGGGTCAAAAGACATGGTGTCAGTTGCCCCACAATCAAAAATCCATGAAGTATGGGTCCTAGGGGTACGGGTGTGATAGGCATGGCAAGGGAAAAATGCTGGAGGGTCAGAATTGACCTGAGGGGAAATATGGAGGGCTGGATGAGTAATATAGGAGTCTGACTGGGTGGGGGGCGTAATTAGGGAAGAGTGGGGGTGTTTATGTGAGATTTTAGAAACTTTAGGGACCACATGAATATTATGCAAAGGGACAGGGGTATCGGGAGTAAATAAACTGGGGGGTTTGTGGGGAAATAATGGGAATAAATGAGCTGGGGGGTTAGGTTTTTTACCCAACCCCCATTTACCTCCCGCGCTAGGGTTGCCTTATTCGTTTCTTTCATTTGTCCCTCTGCTTCCTTCTGGTCCGCCGCTGCTGCTGCCGCCGCCTGTGTCCTCACAGCTCTTGGTGGCAGCCAGCTTTCCACCACCTGCAATGGGAACTTTCTTACCTTCCCACCAGTCAGGATAACCGAGAATTTGAAAGCACATGTCCTTGCTGTGACCCTTTTTTGCACAGTGCTCACATATGAGATGGCTTTTGTCAATTTTCGTGTTGCCTGAGCGGGTGGAGGATGATGACCCCTGTGGTCCACGGTCTGACCCACCACCGCGGTCTGTTGACTGTCCACGGCCACGGCTTCGGCTGTTGGGTGTCTTGGCCGCCAGTCCCTGTCCTACCCCCTGTGAGGAGAGAAATTCTGAGGGGGTGTGTTTGATGAGACCAGATCTAGACTCTGCTCTCTTTATCTCGAAGAATGCTGCCTCCACATTCGGTAAGGGTACTCTTTTAAGCAATTCCTTCTTTTCCGCCTCATACTTGTCACTGATGGCAGACAAGAACTGGTATAGACGAAATTCTTGCATTTTCTGGTTGTAAAGTCCGATATCTTCTGGGCATTTCATAGGATTTGTGTCCAGTGTATCAATGGATACCCACAGATCTTGTAGGCTATTCCAACAGGCCTCAAGTGAACTATCTCCCTGCCTGATTTGGTTAGCTTTGCGGTGCAGGTCGAAAACTTGGAGTGAATCGCCCCCGGAGCCGTAAGTTAAGGCCAACCCGTCCCATAGGGCTTTGGTCGTGGGGTACCGGGAGACGTTGTTGATCATGCTTGGGTCTACATTTTGTAGTATCCAGGTGAAAACAGAATTGTCATCATGTTCCCACCTGGGATACCTCGGATCAGTTGGTACTGGCGGAGGGGGTACCCCCGTCAGATGTGAGCTCCGACCCCTTCCAAGGATTGCTCTATAGATAATTCTGGACTAGAGAGCAAAGTTGTTTCCTGTCAGTTTGACAGCAATATTTAAATTTTCAGGCAGTGTGGGCTGAGACGGTGTCGTGTGTAGGCTGTCTTTGAGGATTTGAGCCACTTGGATGGCTAAATCTCCTGGACTGGGATTGATTTCTGGCTTATGTGGCTGAGTTGATTCAGGGGTTTCTGACATTTGTTTTGGTTATGTGCAGGATGTGTAAGAAGATGCAATGAAGACACACACGTGTCTGAGCAAAGGATTGAAAGTACCAGATAAAGGTTGATAAGAACGTTGATACGGTGGCCGGAATATTGGTCGGGAAAGGTAACTGTATGGTAATCGGTTTTTTGGCTGAGAAAGGTTAATGGCGATGATGAAGATATTCTGAGCCTATGCTAGAAAATCTCACCACCGTGAGGAACGTTGCTGCTCTGATACCATGTTAACACTAACAGGATGCAGCACCGGTAAAATAATTCCTGTTTTCATTGATTCAGCAGTATATCAAATCCCTGTACTTAAAGGTTACAATTGTGCCTAAGTATGGTATACAAATCTGTCCTAATTACTTTTCCTGATTTTCTTCCAATCAGCACTAATTACAATCCTTAACTATTTCCTATCAAATAATATATACAAGGAAAGTAAATATTCGGCAGTTATCAACAATATGTGTACTAAATGATTTACTTTCTTGTATGATTTCAGTTCAAGGGTGAACATTCTTACAACTGCATCCTAATTAACATCATGAGGTAGGCTACAATTTACCAAGTAAACGTCTCTTATCATAACCAATGCACCACACATTAGATTCGAATTAGGTCTAACGACAAAAGTCATTGTACTTTCTAGTTCTAGTGTGAATAATAGTTCGAATCTCTATCATGGCATGCATAGCTCTATGATTTTGCTGACTTTAACCTCGGAGCATGAGACTAGAATGATGATACAGGAGTTTCGACGCCCTCTTGTATCAAGAGTCCACCACAGCCCTGACTGTGGAACAGTTTTCACACCGGGCAGTGTATATAGAAGTTAATAAGCCACTTAGAAGATAGAGCAGAAGTTTGATTGGCTATAGTTTAAATCATGTTGTGAATTATCCGCACAAATATTGGAAAAAGTATATGAGGCTGTTAAACTATTACTTTTTTTCTTCTTCCAAGAATATTGTTTTATTTGACTTTTTAATATATATAATTTACACATGTAAGCTTGTTTTAAAATTAAAAGAATCAATATTTTGGAACGAAAGATGAACGGAAACAATATTTTCGCCTTCGGAAAGAAAGGAATGCAGCAAACAATTTCCCTTAAATCTGTTTTTTCTTTAAACAATTCGTCCGTTCAATTATTTAAAAATTCTCGCATTAGAGGCTAAAGTAGTATGACGAGACCGAGATTGTTCGTCGGGTGGATCGGAGACGATCCGGGTAAAGTGTCGTTAATCTTCCGTCTAACTCCGTCGCTGGAACCTGAGAGGGAAGAGAAACGTTAGAGGTCCCAGGGCGCTGTTCCGGGAAAAACCCTCCGACGCTTAACCTCGACTCACGCAGTTGACTGGTCGACCTCGGTCCCATCATTCCTGGCCAGAGGTCGAAATCCTCCACAGTTGGTCTCGGCCGAGGCCTCAGCATCTTGGCCAAAATAAAGGTCTGCAAATTCAAGCTGGGATAAGCGGGGACCAAATTAGCAAATCTGAAGTGCACAACAATTGACAAATTATTAGTCACTTCCTAGTATCTTTAGTAATTTAAATTTCATCCTCTCGAGTAAGTGACAACTCTTTTGACTTCCTCAGCGCCACCTTCACCAACAGCTGCTCCCCTCCTATGTCATCACCATCCACTTCAGACCGTCCACCAGTTGAAAAAGTACGTTAAAAGTACTTTAATATGTGCTTCAAACTTATATAAAAACATGTAATATGTTGTTTGAAAGATTGAAAGATAATTTGAACGCTTTGAACTTGTAACAAATCACTTAGATTAATCCATGTGCAAGTTGGATCAAATCAAGTGAAAGCTGAAATGAAGTTAGTGGTTCTGTTGGACATAGAACGATCACATCGATCGATCGATGTGGTATGAGTGCAAAGTTGGAGCTCTCTGTCTAACATGGATCGATCAATGTCACATCGATCGATGTTGGCATGATGGAAAGTTGGAGCTCTATGTCTAACATCGATCAATGACATCGATTGATCGATGTACCAAAAGTCAGGACTTTTCACTTTGAATTGTATCTTTTAATCTAATAATATCTCCTTTCATATATGAACATTATGCAACTGACATAGAGATTAATTAAACTGATGAAATGGGTTTTCAAAGTAGTATTTACACAACACAAGGCCTATAAATATTAGACATTACTATCTTAAATAATATACAAAAACTTTTGCTAAATTGTGAAAATTTCAGCACTTATTATTCTCCAACTTCTCCACCTTCTTCCTCCACTATCAATCACTTCTATGAACAATTTCAAACTCTCTCTCTCTCTTAGAGGAAAGAAAAGAGACCAAGCCGTTATATCCTGGGAAGCATTTGCTTGAAGACTACCTTGGTCACCGGTAGAGGCAAAATTGCTTTAAAGACAGTGACAATCTAGTCACGTCTCGGCTTTTGATTTTCTCTAATTTTCATTTGGTATCCATATTTCTACACATTCTCTAACGCACCTTCCCTCTCCTTCTCCTCAATCACGTCCACCATCTCAAGCGACCTTCTCCGGCTACAGAATGGCCATGAAACTAAAAAAAAAAACACAGTCGCGTTGCAGTTTTCTTGGTGGATCTTGTGTTGGTATCAAATGTAACCGACTCCCTCGGCCCAGATCCGGTGATAGCCTAATTAAGCTTGGTTTTCAACATGGCGAGCTGCTTGTCGTTAGAGACTAATGGCAGCATCCTAAGGTCTAAGCTCGGTGGTGGCAGATCGAACCTCATGAAGACCATAGCCATAGTTTTGCGGGGTTGTCAGATTCTATTAACAAAGGGACTACAGCTAAATGGTTGAGTGGCTAAATCAATCATCATTGTAAACTATGTAAGGATCAGTTACCCAATAAACATAAGAGTATGGCAAAATCTAAGAAAAAATATTACGTTACCAGCTAATTAAAAAAAAAAAGCATACGAGTAGGGCTGTAAACTAGCCGAACGAGCTGAGCATTGCGTTGTTCAAGTTCGGTTCATTTAACTTAGCGAACGAGCCGAGCTTGTTCGTTTATCTAAACGAACATATTTAATTATTCAAGCTTGGTTCGTTTAACTCACGAACAACATTAACGAGCCGAACACCTTAAACGAACGGTGCCACTTACCGAGTTCGAACAGAAAAAAGTGTTCAAGCTCTGTTCATTAACCTTTTATCCGAGCCGAGCTCGAGCTCGAACTCGAGCGAAACGAGCCGAACAACCGAACGGCTTCGTTCATTTACAGCCATACATACAAGGGGTGAATTGTATTTAAAATGATTATTGTTTCTTTAGCATATACATGCATACATGTATACATACATATGTGTGTGTGTGTGTATTTGCATACATGTATACATACATATATGTACACATATATACGTATATATGTGTGTATGTGTGGAATTTTACGGCATATAAGCGTTTGTTTTACCTTTTTACTATCTTTTGTTTTCGAAAGATACTAAGTATCATTAATGATGGGAAAGGCAGGAGGGGCAGAGGTGTCGTTAAAAAAAATAATGCAATAAATTACGCTGTTTAAATCAAATTTGCTCTGCTTTTATCATTTGTCAAAGTATAATTAATAATATTTCAGATATTAAACATATTGTTTACAATAAATTGACAATGTCTTCTTTACCATTATATCATCAACTAATTACTAATGATCATTGACCAAGAATAAACTTTGCATTGACTTGATTTTTTAATGAATTTGTTATGTCTCTTATTATGGAGTATTTCTTTTTCCAAAACCAAAACCGCTTTTTTTTTCTTTCTTTTTTTCGTGTCATTATCTTGGAAACATCCCATAAAATTAAAACAATATAGAAGATAACATGGCACGTGAGTAAGTTCGTTCAACTACCACAAGTAAGTAAGTTTAAGTACATATGATCATTTGTACATCAGGATGGAGACGCAGATAGTGATGTAGCACACCGAATTCAGACAAGCTGGTGTAGATGGAGAGCGGCTTCAGGGGTGCTGTGTGACAAGAATTTTCCAATTAAATTAAAGTAAAAATTTTATAGGGTGGCAATGTGGCCAGCAATGTTGTACGGAACAGACTGTTGGGTCATCAAGAGGTCCCAGTCGCAGAAGATGAAAGTGGCATAGATTAGAATGCTCAGGTGGATGTATGGCATATAAGTCTAGACTGGATCAGAAATGAGGTATTTCGAGAAAGGTTAGGGGTGACTAGTATAGCAGATAAGATAAGGAAGGGAAGACTAAGATAGTTTGACCATGTCAAGAGAAGACAGACAACGGCTTCTGTCAGAGAGTTGAAAGCCTCATTATAGAGGGGAAGAGGGGTAAAGGCAGACTCAAACTGACTTGGGATGAGCAGATTAGACATGATTTACTAGATTTGCACCTCTGAGTACATGATTTATGATAGGAGTTTATGGAGACGGATGACTAAGGTTAACGAGGTTTAGACCGGATACAGGGACACCTTAGAGGATATTGAGGGGCTTAGATATTATCTACGTTTTAGGTGGACTTTAACTGTTTTTGTTTTTGTTTTGCATTACATGTGCATATACACGTTTATGACCATTTTAATATCGAAAGGTTCATATTTATATTTACTGAATTCCCTTTCTAACATACTAGCACATCATGTTTCTATTATTGTGTCATTTATGCAGGTGCATATAGAGTCATGTGTCTCATTGGAAGCAAACTCTCTATCTTTTGGGATAAAAGTATTGTTTGTCTGTTGCTCACCTTTCACAAACCATAACAATAGCTTTTGGCGTCGTTAAGATATAATGAATATGATTGATTGATTGATTGAACATGACACGTGAGTGAGTAGGATGACACGCGCAAATCAAAAATGTTCCAAATTTTCTCTCATTATCTTCATTTGTTGCTATTCATGTAACCATTTCAACCATCCCACTAATAATAATCAACGAAAATTACAGATTATTTTTCAGTTAACTTCAACATCTATCAATATTCCTCGTTCAGACCAACAAAATCTTAAAAAACACAATACGAATTTAAAAACAAATGTGAACTTTTTTGGTAAGAAAGAAAATGTGATCAGCATAGCTCCACGTGCACAAAACTCCATGGTCCAAGAAACTCCACAAGTCAAAGTCAGATCCCATAGCAATAAATTTAACACACCTAACTTACAATCGTCCCATTCAAATCCAACTTATCCTGATTGCAAATTCCATCAGTCACCAAGTCAAGAAAACTAAAAAAAGATTCAAATTATGGGGGTAGTAGTAGAAGCCCACAACGTCAAAGTTCTGGGCTCCGGCGAGAAGATAATAGTCCTCGGCCATGGCTTTGGCACCGACCAGTCGGTGTGGAAGCACCTAGTACCACATCTTGTTGATGAATATACGGTTGTCCTTTACGACAACATGGGTGCTGGTCCGACCAATCCTGATTACTTTGATTTTGAAAGATATGCTACCCTTGAAGGATATGCTTATGACTTGCTGGCTATCCTGGAGGAGCTTCAAGTTGAATCTTGTATCTTTGTCGGACATTCTTTGGCCTCCATGACTGGTGTTATTGCCTCCATTTTTCGTCCTGACCTTTTCTCTAAAGTCATCCTTATCTCTGCTTCCCCAAGGTAAAACAAACGGGGAAAAAATACCTTACATATGTTTAAGATTTTGTTTAGTAATATACTTGAATGTCGTGATACAGATAGTGGTTCGAGTAATTTTAATGAGTTAGCACATGTATATAACAGATCGTGGCGGTCTTCGTGAAGCATGGGAACAACTTTGAGTGTTATAACATTCACAGTTGCTCGACATAGTTGAACGCACTTTTCATTCTAGATCATCGGAAACAATCTCTGTATGTTTTTAATAAATGGGTATGTTTGTGTACATACGACCCTATATCCCGCTATAGAATGAAGATTCTAATAGAATGAGATAATATTGTTGTTGCTCCTGCTGCATACATAGAGATATCCTGAGTTAAGTTGCATTGAAAGATGTCCAGCATTTTTCCATGTCCTTCTTGTTTGTCTTAGTTGTTTGATCAGGCACATTCCATATTCTGATTAGAATCTCGTGACATATGGAACAAGAGAAAGATGAAATTGTTGCGCAAAGGAACTTTCAGGCTAGTTATGAAGTTTATATGCTCTTGCCTCTCTAAACTCTGTTGATTGAGAAAAAAAAGAAAAAATAGACAACTCTGGGAGAAGATGAACATGTTCATAATAATAGTCTGAACTTTGAAGAATATTATCATAGTACGGATACAAATTAAGTTTAGTAGTAAATGTTATCATACTTATTAATGAGAATTTGAGTTTGAGCGTTTTCGATGCATTAGTCTCTTGCGTTTGCGTAAGGTTCGGAGAGGGACCGAATTGCTTCGCGATCTGATGTATACAACTTTATCCTACATTTTGTGTAATAGGCTGTATTCAAGCGGTTCTCCAAGGTCTGCCCTCCAGCGTTTGTGCCTCTATGTGGTAAAATTTGATAAAAAGGTGTATTATGGTAATTGTTTGTGATATATTTTACTAATTCTCTTAAAACTTGTGTACTGTTCATTATGATTACAGAAATTAAATTCTAAAAAAAAATGTATTAATCTACTAAATTTATTGGATAAATAGTTCTTTATATTACAATAACTACTTATTTCGCGTTCATAATAAGTAGTCTTTGTCTGGTGAAGATTTCTGAATACTGAAGATTACTATGGAGGATTTGAGCAAGAAGACATCGACCAACTATGCAATGCGATAGAGTCAAACTACAAGTCGTGGTGCGGCGGATTCGCCCCCCTGGTTGTGGGCGGCGACATGGATTCGGTGGCGGTGCAAGAATTCAGCCGGACTCTGTTCAACATGCGGCCGGACATAGCTCTCAGTGTGTTCCGTACAATCTTCACCTTTGATCTGAGGCATTTTCTAGGACGCGTTACCGTGCCTTGCCATATAATTCAGAGCACCAAGGATCTCGCCGTGCCGGTGTCGGTGTCGGAATATCTACATGAGAGTCTTGGTGGTAAGTCGGTGGTGGAGGTTATGTCAACGGAAGGTCATCTGCCTCAGCTAAGCTCACCGGAGATTACTATTCCGGTTGTTCTTCGACATGTCCGTTGTGATATTGGTTAATGTTATTAGCAAGTGAAAATGTAATTACTTTTTTTTTACAGCATTGTGTTTTAGTCCTTGTGTATAGCTAGGCTTGGGCGCTTGGTAATTTTCATTTTCATTTTCCTTTACCTTTTCTTTTATTGGAGTTTATGTGCTGAAATATTTATGTGTTAGTACATTTCTTTATTAAATCATGCATGTCGTAAAAATCATGTAATATGCACATTTTTGTGTGTGTACATATCTTTATATTTGGGATATGATGAAAAAAAGCAAAATGACTTTCTAAATTTGATATATTCCTTATATTGTGAAGTTATATTGTGAAGTAGCAGTTGATCGACACAACTTGACACAAGTTTCATTATGTGTCATCTTGAAACAAACTCTGTGTGTTTCTAACACATGGATATGGCCGTGTATATCCGACCCTTTCATACTTCGTCATAAGCGGGAGACTTTAAAGCAATATAGTAATGTTGTTGTTGTTGATATATATATTAGTGTATCTGTGTATAATCGCTTTTAGAATAATACGATATATGATTATATACATAACCATATATATATATATATATATATATATATATATATATCAAAATTATAAGATATTCTAATTAGTAATCTCAAATATAATGTTATGATATTGAACCATTGGTTGAAGTGTCACATTCACTCACCGCCCCCTATATCACCCCCTATGTGACCGCCCGCTACGTGGCAGGAGAGGGGGATGGTGAGGCTGGGTAGGGATCACCTGTACCCAGCTTCACTATCCCCCTCCCCTGTCACGTGGCAGAAGGTCATTTGTTACCTCTATTTTTTGGGGTGAGGAGATCCGGGCTCATATTCACCTTGTTTCGTTGAATTTAATGATGTATAAGCTTAGACGTTGAACTAAGCTGTCAAAACATTTAGGTCGAATAACAACCAAATATTTTCTGCCTCTTTGTTCCTTTTTTCTCTCTTTTGGATCTTATCTCATTGGTCTTTGCCATCGAGACTGTTGTACGTGAAATTTTTAAATATCGAAACATGGTATTAGTGGGATGAGATCTGAGAGATCTCATATGAGGTAAAATATGAGGTCTTTAATCACGCGACGCCACGTATACAAAAAGAGCGACCCTTTTGTATACGTGGTATCACGTGATTGGAAGCTTCATATTTTGCGTAATATAAGATTTCATTCGGGTATTAGTTAGTCAAATATGGAAACTGCCCATATTTCAAGATGTGGTGGGACCCTGGATTAAATGAAAAGGATCACACTGGCTGTGTCTTCTTCACATGCTCATGTCCGTGACACCCGCCATAATTCCGATCGTAATGCCTCAACTTCAAGATGACACATAAGAAAAAAGAAAGGAGAGACATTAAACTTGTCTTAGAAGATTCTTTTAATGGTAGTATATAGAAAGATACTTATTGAGTTAGAATTTTTTCTCTATGACAAGATATAAAAAGGTACGCAACCGTTAGAACATACAGAGGTTGTTTTCCGATGACGGATAATGAAAATTACGTCAAGTTGTATCGATCAACTGATTCTTCACAGTATAATAAACGTAATCAATTTAGTGAGTCATTTTGTTTTTATTCTATTATATTTTAAATTGAAAAAAAATGTGTTTTTAACTCTATTAAAAATTGAAAGGGAAAGCTAAGGACATAACCGAATTAAATGAACACCGATAATTCATGTGTAGCAACGTGTCAACGTGACAACATGCCTCGGAAGAAAACATTGGGAACAAACCTACAAAGTAAGTTGGCCGTGCCTTAAAAATGTGATCCAGGCTGCAGGATTTGGTCCGAAACTGGACTATGCCCTGGTTGTTTTGTAGCCATATATACAAATAGTTAATGACTAACGGGTTTTTTCAACCTAGGAGACCATTAGGATCCTGATTTTCATACCCCACAATGTTCTATGCGGCTGGAGCGATGGAGTCCCTCTGGGCCAACCTAGGAGGACGTTGTATCCTAATTTTCATCCTCCACAATATTCTTTGTGGCTGAAGCGATGGAGGTCCTTAGAGCTAGAGAATGACATTTTGTTCCAAGTTAATAACTAACGGATCGCTGCCACTGTCGCCACCAACCTCCATCTTCAACTGTTTTGTAGCCACACACACTTTTTTCTTTTTTCCCTTTTCTTTTTTCGCATGCACGGGTGAGAATGATTGCTAGTTCCAGGACTAAGAAGTTCAATACTTCGATTAAGTCTTTCAGCTTACGGAAATCCCAGCCAATTGACTGGAGGGGCCGCTCCTTTTCTTGAGAAGGTCAAGAACACAATGTAGAAATAACATTTGACTACAAAAATCATCAGAAACAAAAATAAAAGATGGTGCGCGTTAGAACAGGAAATGAAAAAGGAAAGCAATATCTCCGTTACAAACATGAGAAAAATAACAATACATCAAAAAGATTCTTAAAGTTGAACATTTTGAACTTAGACCACAACGGAAAGGGCCGCCAATGGTATTAGTATGTTTTCCTTTCTTTTCTTTTGCAATCTTTTTCTTTTTCTTTTTCACTTTCTGTTGAAATTTAACAATGATGACTTTAAGAATTATTCTTGAAAAAGTCAGCACTTGAGCCTAGGCAACACTATTACGGATCTTACGCCATATATGCAAGAACCCACCCCCCCACCCACCCACCCACCCAAAAGAAAATCCATGTAGAAAGATATTACACTACCCCTTGTATTGTCACGGAAAGCAGCGTTACATGATGGATGAGAATATCGTGCCTCAACATGGACTAGATGATGTGAAGCAGCACACAGATGTGAAACACCACAGCAACAATGACAAAGAACTAATAAAATACTGTTTCATGTAAAATCTTAATCTGCTAAGTACATTTTCAGAGACAAAGACATGATCCTAAATTTCCTATCAGACCCATCAAATCTACTCAGATAAGTGGTACAACAGATGAATACATTTTATTGATACATAGAAGGCTTCAAGAGCTATGGAGGCGAATGGATCCATGTCGAGCAGCCTCCGCCAACCAACTTTTCAGTTGTTTTATAGGACAACTAAATTGCAGGCAACACAGGTCAGCAGTCTGCCAACGTCTTAGCAGAAATCTATGCTTCCTATAAATGTGGAATAGACCATCATGTGAAGCAAAGATTTTTAGCATAAGAAGCAGTTAGATGGCCAAAGTGATTTCAGAACCAATGCCTTCAGGAACTGTTGCAATGTTTCTGTTATCTCAATTTTCTGGAGCAGAGAGCCTCTTCTTTTGGGGGGAAAATCCGGGAAAGGTAATGGTCCGGCATACAAGATACACAATAAATGCCATGTAAGCAACTGTTACAGCGATCACGAAAGTGGTAAGTATTACTCCACTCACTTCAGAAGAAAAGAAGTCTAGCAAGAGATACCCATTGATCACTATGATCAAAGTTGCCACTAGCCAAGAAACAACCTACACATCAGAACTCATATCAGAATGTGCAGTATTACAACAAGAATGAAAAATGTGCAGATTGCAGACACCAATATATACTATGTTCTGAAAATACGATATCTCAGTCACTGACCACAAGGCTCTTGAAGCAGGAAAACATAACGATATAACAATACAAATAAAACATAAGCAGGGAACACACACATAGGCAGATAATCTGCATATAAAGGAGGATAAAATCTCTCTCTCTCTCTCTCCAATGCAAATAGGAACAGCCAGTTAAATCAACTCCACAACTCTGGTTAGAACAGTTGAATAAAATGGTCATGCAAACATTGAAAAGGACAAAATAGTGAAGTCAATGACTGCTCTCTCTGAGTTTACGAGAGCAAGTGTTCACCCACTGAACTTGAACAAGTCAAATCAGGTCAATGATATGATTAAAGACAGAAGCATACCTTGAGAGTTGGGCCAATTCTGAAGACACCCATAACATCCTCCTTGGACACCAGACAAACAAGAGGAATTAGAGCAAAGGGGATCTGAACTGACTGCAGAACATTCAGCCATTCGTTTAGCACATCCAATGATGAATCAGACGAATCAAAAACAAGAGCAATAGCAAGTGTTGGAACAATAGCAAAAGCCCTTGTGATCAAAGCCCTCAGCCATCTTTTCAATCTCATGTTCAGAAATCCACTCATGACGAACTGACCAGCATAAGTTCCAGTAAGTGAGCTACTCTGTCCAGCAGCTAATAATCCTATAGCCCAGATGTATAGAATCGGCATCAACCCCCCACCATATTTCCTCTGCAGATAGTCTCCTGCATTAGCAAGTCCAATAGTATCGGCTTCTTGAGTACCATAAAATGCCTTGGCGAAAACCGTGGTTACAAAGAGGTTGATAATGAAAGAAACTGCAAGGGCAATAGTAGACTCTATTGAGTAATAGTTCAATGCTTCTCGAACCCTGCCTATCTTACGGGTGTCAATCTCCCTCGATTGCACAAGAGCAGAATGCAAAAATACATTGTGAGGCATTATAATGCAACCCACAACTCCCACTGCCTGCTTAATTGTTTTGGAACTCAATTTTGGAATCAAGATCCCTACAGAAGTCAGCAGCATCAAACAATCAGATATGAGCTAAAATGTTCAAACGCATTCACATTTTAGTAACAGGGAAGTTTTTCCCACCTAGAATAAGCTCAACCCCATTGGGCTTTGTGTCCGCGAACATCCATGCAAATGAGCACGCCATAGTAGCAATCAAAACGGCAAAAAGTGCTTCCAGTTTTCTCACCCCATAGTTCTCCAGAAATAGAATGATAAAGCTGCACTAAAAATCTTTAAGACGTGAGATTCTAAACCAGCTTTTAAGTTTATTTAGCTCGATATTTTATTCTGCATCAGCTCTTCTTTAGCAAATATCTTAATGTCTTCCAGTGTATAGCAACCAAAGTTCAGCTGACTTGAACTTGATTTTAACAAATAACATAAAATAGTCAAAATTTCCCAACATTATTAATACACAAGATAAACCAACACCTCAAATCTTCAAACCAACAATAAAACAACCTCACCTTTACCCCCCCCCCCCCACACACACACGTACACATCTTCCCCCCTACATCGCTCCCTCCCCCTCCCCCTCCCCTAGAAAAAAAAAAGAAAGAAGAAGTAAAGTGAAACTTATTTGGTGCACATGAGAGGAAACATATGTATTCAATACAACATCTACCAATTAATACTTGTCAGAGGCTAATAATAAATGTGCAAATGACATATTTTATCTAAACCAGAGGAAAATAACAGTAGTACAAAAAAAGAAACGTTACCAATCGAAAGCAGTGATGACGACACCAGCCCAAAGAGGCAACAACCCATGACTTAAAATCTTAATAGCAATAGCACTTCCAACAATCTCCTGAATATCCGACCCGATTAAAGCTAACTCAGCCATGACCCACAAAAGCAACCGAGCCCACGTCGGATACTCCTCTCTGCACAACTCCGCCAAGTGTTTTCCGGTAGCAACACCGAGCCGCGCCGCCAGCAGCTGAATCAAAAGGCCCATAATCGTGGCCCAAAACAACAGCCATAGCAAAGAATAACCCGCAATTGCACCCGCTTGAAGATCACCTTCCAAGTTACCCGGATCCAGAAACGCTATGCTCATTAAAAACCCGGGTCCGGTGAAGAGCCATAGCTTCTTCCAAGAAAATGGAGGGGTTCTGTCGTCGTCATCTAAATCCGCCGTAGATTCATCGACTCCGATTACATGGACTTTGTCTGCTGGATCATAAGCTCTTTCTTCTTCGTATGAATCGAGAAGCGGGTTTTCCAGTAATCTTTGCTGAGGTTCTTCTTCCTCGTGAGGGGGCATCTTTATCGTACTAAATTTGATGCTGCTTTACTGATACTTTTATAAGGGTCTCGTGATTTAGCTGGTGTGGGAGTGTGAGTTACTTTGTGCGACCGGATTCATATAACGGAACAATCGGATTTGGAGCTTTATTGTTGCCAATGAGATTGAAGGATTATGATAGTAAATTAAGAAAGAAAATAACATAACTTCGCAAACAAGATAATGACTGCCTCCTAATTTCTGGTTCTTGGTTAATTTCATTCTCAATTAAAAAAGCCCAACACTCAATTAGTATCCCCCCCCCCCCCCCTCCCAACAAATTATGATAGATATATAAAAAGGACTCTTATATATTAGAGAATCACTCAAATTAAATGGTTTATTCTCCTATTTACATACGAATGCCCAATTTGTTATCAAATATTCCATTTATTCTAAAAATATTATCATAATTTGACTTGAATATAATTTAAGAAATCAAACTTTATATAAGCTCATATTCCTGTTATATCTTTAATTGATTACTTGAGATAAAATAAAAAATATTATGCAAGTGTTAATTAAAACGATATATAGAAACTTTGATTACTAATACTAACAATCTCTATAAAATGAACTATAGTTTGGAAACAAACTAAAATAGAAAAGATGAGATTATTTTTAGACGGAGGAAGTAACTACTTACTAAGATATTAATTAAAGAACTATTCATGAAACGCCATTAATTACTTTCATTTTAGAGAATCTGTTTTTGGAAGAGTGAGAACATATAATACATATAAACCTCTTTTAATATAGCTTGCTCTATTCGCCCACACTTTTATTTTTCGTTAACTACCTAAATGGTCAATATAGCATGCAAATTTGTAGCCAGAATTACAAAGATCTGTGAGCTTTTAAACCCTAACCTTAATTCTTAAACTAAATTGTCCTGATTAACTGCTAACAATCTTAACTCCATTTCATACTCCATTGATAATTTAATAAAAGATATAAATCTCCTTTTCTTTGATTCTTTACTCCTATTTACATAATCATATTAGAAGTAACGTAATTTAATATAGTCTGATAATTAAATTCGTAACTAATTCTCACTTTCACTATTTGGTTTACTTCTTTCTGGCATTTACTTTAATATTTAATTGAAGATGACAATGTTAAAATAAAATATCAAATTTAAAAAATAATAACGTCAAAAGTTTATACATATAGGTGCAATAATTTTTTAAAAAATATTATTGGTAAATTGTTTATTTCCAAAGTTGAATGAAAACTATCTTAAATGAAGTTGAATAAAATAAAAGAAGACAAGATGATAGAGTATGGAGAGATGACAAGTGATGGAGCGGGGTTAAGATCTCCTCAACCCACTTTCCTCACCCCTTTGTGACCACGCGACACGTGGCAGTAAGGTTCCTCACCCCTTTGTGACCCCTTTATGACCACGCGACACGTGGCAGTAAGGGAGGGTGGTGAGGCTAGATGCAGATGACTCTTATCTAGCCTCATCACCTCTCCTTACTGTCACGTGTCGCGTAGTCACGCGTCAACGCAACTCCTTGCGGTAAGGGGATCCTATCCCACAAAATTGGCTACTAAGGCCCGTCTAGCGTCTCCAGACGAAAGTCACGTGGGGATACAAACGTACGTGTGTGATACTCGTGCGGATAACATTAGAGCACGAGGCATTTACACGACAAATACCTCTGGATTTTTTTTATTATTAAGTTCAATGGAAATTTCGGTTATATCTTTAAGTTTTTGTATATCTGTTATATACTATATGTACATTTTCTCTTCGGTAAGTATATTTTTAGCCTATGAAGACAAATATAAAAAAATAATAAAACATATAAATTGAAGTGAAATTCTTATTCAGCTTGTTGAATAATTATCCACAGATTTTGTTACTACCTCCTCACTTGTAAAATCTAAAAACTCGCTTCACTATATTGAAAAAGAAATATGCGGTGGTCATATTTTACATTTCAAGGGGACTTGTGTCCCTATTTACTCTTTTCAGTTTTGGCTTAACCAGTTTGATGTAAAGCCCTTCTTTAAAAGAAAAGTAACACTAAATCAAAATATTAATCTCTTATTATCTTAGTATTATTTTTTTCGTCGTATGAAGAGGATGTAGTATCGCAAATTCTTTTGAAGCTAAACAAGATTTTAGTTTTCAGTAGTAGTCTTTAGTAAACAGAAATATTCACTTCTAAAGGCTATGAAATACTGAAACATCTACAACTTTACACTCATGTTCGGTGTAATAGGAATAAATACATTCAGCGTTACGGTAGAAACACCAGTATTTCGAGTTGGTACATCCAATGTTTATGTTGATTTTATAGCTTTATGTATTCTATATTTGGTTTAAAACAGATTTTTAAACTCTAAGAATCTCTAAAGAAGAAAGACAGATAAACACCCGAAACTTGGTTTGCCAAAGCTTTTTATATGCTTAAGTGTATGCATTCAAGAAAAAAAGCTCAAAAGAATATTATATAGAGGATAATAAGTAATCTTTAAAATGTATCACATTATCAATGAAAACATAAGCGATGACTGATGATAGTAATGATACGTGTTATAACTTGAACCTGGAAAATATTGAATACGACAATCAAAACTTACGGAAGGTATTGAATACGACAATCAAAACAAACACTAAAAGGGTAGTATATCCGCTACTTTTATAACGATAAATTCTTTTCGTGGCATATACTCAAAATGAAATGAAAACTTATAGTTGTAGATTTGTAATAGCTGTGACGTGGGTACCTCCAACACACATCTGCTCCACGTAAGATCCAAAAAACATCATTTTCCTAGGATCCCATTCACACGCGGCGGTCTTTCTCTTGCTGTCGAAATTATACT
This sequence comes from Eustoma russellianum, assembly GCA_036186865.1. Taxonomy (NCBI): domain Eukaryota; kingdom Viridiplantae; phylum Streptophyta; class Magnoliopsida; order Gentianales; family Gentianaceae; genus Eustoma; species Eustoma russellianum. The sequence continues at coordinate 1,322,564 of AP025047.1, read as the reverse complement.
TGCGACAAGGCTAATACTAGACAGGTAGTCCGAAACTCGGAAGAAAATTTGTAAGTTCACTATTAAGCTTCTGTGGAAAATACTTTGGCTGCCACATCATCCTCTGGATTAATAATTTATCGAATCAATATTACTTAGATACACGATTCAAATCAAATTAATACAACTATGATTTAAATCATGATGGTAATCATGATCATTGAATAATAATAATACAAAAACACATACGAAACCTTCATTAGTTTAATCTTGATCATTAATCATCAATACAAACAAAGATAAAACAGTGGATATACTTCCTTTTCTCTTTCAAGTGCGCAGTACTTATGATGATAATATATATAAAATGTATGATTTTGTAAAATAATGCATGATTGAAGAAAGGATTAATAAACTATCTTGTACACCAGTCAACGTGCTGTTTACGGAATGTCTCCCATCATTAGAGTGTTGGTATTAACCGGATGAGATATGAGGAGGCTCCATATGAGGCAAAATATGAGGCCTTCAATCACGCGACGTCACGTGTAAAAAAAGAGTCATTTTTAGAAAAGAAAAAAAGTAAACAACGGGTCCTTTTGTACACGTGGCATCACGTGATAGGACGCCTCATATTTTGCTTCATTAGAAGCCTACCGTCATCTCATCAGGGTATTAACAACTCATCATATATTAACTCGTCAATTTTTCCGGGGTTGGCGGCTTGTCCTCCGGTGCCAAAGTCAATGTGATATATATATATATATATATATATATATATATATATATATATATATATATATATATATATATATATATTTAAAAGATTAATGTCTGAACAAACCAAAGTAACACGTTAAGCATAAAATATTGTGTAATTGTGAGTAGAAAAATTACCTGCAACTGCTTTCCCAAAAAAAATTATTTTCTTCACAGGGTGTTTTCGTTTAATATGGAACACTCGAGCAGTTATATCGGGTATGTTTCAACATTTTGTCATGGAATTCTTTTTAACTCATCTTGTATTTTTTCCCAGTTCGGGTCGCAATTAAAAGTAATGAAAAGATCTGGGGTCCAAAGTGTCTCAAAATTGCCATTCCATTTTGAATCTGTTGAAACTTGGGCTTACATGGGTGAGACCCATATCCACTCAAAACCTTAAGGCAATGGGTGGTGGTACCTCATCCTCATATAAGCCATGTATTTTTTCTCAAATTAGCCAATGTGGGATTCTCAACACCCGCCCTCACGTGGCAACGTGGCTTGACATGCACACGCGCCTTTACAACCTGCCCTCAATCACAAACCATGCATTTTTTCCCCTCAAATTAGTCAATGTGGGACTCTCAACACTCGCCTCACGTGGCAACGTGGCTTGACATACACACGCGCCTTTACAACCCGCCCTCAATCACAAACCACAAGTCAGGCATGAACTTTTTTCCTCAAATTAACCAATGTGGGATTCTCAACACTCGCCCTCACGTGGCAACGTGGCTTGACATACACACGCGCCTTTACAACCCGCCCTCAATCACAAACCACAATTCAGGCATGAACCACGTTGCCATACACACGCGCCTTTACAACCCGCCCTCAATCACAAACCACAAGTCAGGCATGAACTTTTTTCCTCAAATTAACCAATGTGGGATTCTCAACACTCGCCCTCACGTGGCAACGTGGCTTGACATACACACGCGCCTTTACAACCCGCCCTCAATCACAAACCACAATTCAGGCATGAACATCTGGACTTAGGTGAAGGGATACATTAAGTGGCCAACCATGGGTCAGGCAAGGGGTGAGTCCACATTTTAAACCTGTTCTGATACCATGTGGACCAGTCAAGGGGTGAGTCCACATTTTAAACCTGCTCTGATACCATGTGGGTCACCATGTGGACCAGTCAAGGGGTGAGTCCACATTTTAAACCTGCTCTGATACCATGTGGGTCAGTCAAGGGGTGAGTCCACATTTTAAACCTGCTCTGATACCATGTGGGTCAGTCAAGGGGTGAGTCCACATTTTAAACCTGCTCTGATACCATGTTGAAACTTGGACTAACATGAGGTGAGACCCATATCCACTCAAAACTTTAAGGCAATGGGGGTGGTACCTAATCCTCATATAAGCCATGCATTTTTTCTCAAATTAGCCAATGTGGGATTTTCAACCGAATCTTTAAGAAAAATTCGGATCGATTCTATTAATAACAAAAATTTACAGCATATGAGTATTACAACCACCAACAAACATCAAGTGTTCGTGTCTACCATGTGAGCTATCATTAGTTCTTTAACTCTACTTCTGGCATCATTCACAAAAATACCCGGAGAGATAAGCCGGTCGACTCGTTGATGCACATACTGGTTTCGCCAATACCAAATTCCCCTCGCAATCTCGCGAAACACATACGACCATCTCAAACTAGAATCGCCACATCCAAAATTCTGCCCCAAGTTCGCATCGATCCAAGTTTCCAACGAGCTCAATACACAAAACTCGCCCCACTTACTTGGGGAAACCACTCTTCTCCAAATGCTAAGAACCCAACCACAATCCCTCAGGTCATGCAACGGGGGAGAGCCATTCAAACCACAAATTTCACACAGAAAGTCTAAACGCAAGTGCCTTCTGGCCAAAAAGGAAATCGTGGGCAGCACGTTCCGTCGAATCCGCCATAACAAAAGGTTGTCACGTAACGGTCCTTTCATATTCCATATCCGATGCCAAGCTCTATTTTCATTGTCCCTTGTCATTGCAGTCTGCATCTTATACATACTTGCCACCGAAAAACGTCCATTGGGGTCAAAACGCCATTTGACCACCGGCATCGTAACCCCTGCAACCAGGCGAGTCTCCTGCCCAATGTCAATATGGTCCCGAAAAGCCTGAATACCGCTCCTAATGCTTCTCCAGGTGGCTGAAATATTTTGTCTATTCGAACTGTCCAAAGGTGAACCGTACTTCGCAAGGATCACCCGAATCCAGAGGGGTTCCTCTTCAGTGAGTACTTTCCAACCCAATTTGGCAAGCAATGCCACATTCATTTGGTGCAAACGTCTAATGCCCAAACCTCCGCAGCTCTTGGGTTGACAAATCTTGTCCCAAGAGATATAATGAAGATGTCGCTTACCATCTAATTCATCCCAAAAGAAACCCCGTAAGTGCCTCTCCATTTCCTCGATAACCGACATCGGGATCATAGCCGTTTGCATGACATAAGCAGGAAGTGTCGCCAAGACCGACCGTATCAAGATAGTCCTGGCCGCCTGGGAGAGCACTTTAGTCTTCCATGCCGAAAGCTTGGATCGGATATTAGATAAGAGGAAACTATACGTGGAAGTTGATACACGGCTATGTAGCATAGGCATGCCCAGATATGAGCCTAGGTTGTCCGTGCTGTCAATCCGCAATTCTCGGCTCAAGGTTGCAATAACATCAGGAGCTGTATTTCTTGACGTATAAATCATGGATTTTTTAAGGCTCACCCGCTGTCCAGATATCTGACAAAATTCGGCCAAAACATTCTCCATTTCCGCAGCTTGTTGCCTCATGGCCTCACCGAAAAGTAGTAAATCGTCCGCGAAAAATATATGGGAGATTGCCGGACCCCTTCTGGAGGCCTTCACCGGTTTCCAGCGCTTCATTTGTACCGATTGACCAATGAGCTGACTAAGCACATCCATGCATAAGAGGAAGAGATAAGGAGCAACCGGGTCGCCTTGTCGAATCCCTCTAGAAGGCTTGAAAGGTGTTAATTGTTGACCGTTCCAAAGTATCGAAGTTCTAGCGGATGAAATCATAAACATCAATAGCTCCACCATTGAATAACTAAATCCCACCGTTTCCAGTACACGCCTCATGAATGGCCACGACACACGGTCGTACGCTTTTTCCAAGTCGATTTTAACGACCATAATACCCATCTTCCCTGTCTTATTTTTCATAGTGTGAATGAGTTCTTGAGCAATAATGATATTCTCAGCTGCTTGTCTCCCGGGTGTAAACGCGCATTGAGTGGATGATATAATTTGAGGCATAACACATTTCAACCTATTTGCAATAATTTTGGAAATCACCTTCGTGATGACATTGGTAAGAGCAATTGGCCTAAATTGCATAACAGACTCGGGTCTAGGCACCTTTGGAATGAGAGAGACCAGTGCCAAATTCATCTCCGGCGGAAAGCACTTCCTACGAAACGCCGCATTGACAAACCGAAACACCGAGGCCTTAACCGTCTCCCAGTTCCGCTGAAAGAAAACGGGAGGCAAACCATCCGGACCAGCAGCCTTAAACGAACCCATTTGGAAGACTGCACATTCAATTTCCTTCTCTGTCGGATGGTGGTTAAGGCTTCTGCGCAAATTATGGTTAAGTCTAGCAAATGTCCAAGGTGTCACGCCCTCAAAGTGTGTTGGTCCATCAGCATACAACTCCACATAGTAGTCCCTAATCATCCGACCCAGACGGTCCTGCTCCGTTATCCAAATGCCCTCACTATTCTTCAGGCAGCGAACAACATTATTCCTTTTCCGGGTCGACATGGCCTTATGAAAGAGGCGGGTGTTGCCTTCACCTTGGGTAATCCAATGGAGCTTGGACCTTTGCTGCCAATAGCAGTTTTCCAACTTCACCAATTCAGTATATTCCCCAGTGAGTTCCCTCTCAAGATTAGTAAGAAACCTTGAGGGGCGACAGGCAAGCTCCCGCTGTACTCCCGCAATTCGTCGCATACATCTATTCTTCTTCAGCCTCACATTCCCGTAGACCTCTCTCTTCCAAATCATCATTTTTTCTTTGAACACACGCAACGTCCGAACAAAATCCTGAGGGAAATCCTGCCACGCCGAAGTCATGAAATTATGAAACCCGCTATGCTCCATCCATGCCGTCTCAAAACGAAAGTAAGGAACCATTTCCCTCAGACTTCGCCGTGGCCCAACATGAAGTAATAACGGACTATGATCCGAGTGTAGTCGTGGGAAATGTTGAACATCAGCAGCCTCGCCACGATCCAACCACTGATCATTGACCCAACACTGGTCCAGTCGTTGTTGGATTAAAAATTGCCCCAACTGTTTATTGGACCAGGTGAACCTCGGTCCAGAGAAAGAAACTTCTTGCATCCTACAGACATCAAACATTTTCTGCATCCTCCTCCAAGAATATCCTCCCACTGGACGGCCTCCCGCTTTGTCCTCCTTGTTAATCACTTGGTTGATATCACCCAAAAGACACCAAGGACTTTTAATAACGTTCCCCATCTGCTCGACATATTCACAAAACAAGTCTCGGACTGCCACAATTGGAGAGGCATACACCAAGGACAAGACCCAACTCTCACATCCCTCCCTGCGAATCCGCATGTTAATCATTTGGGCTGTACAGTTAAGCACTTTCACAGCCGCTGTAGCATCATTCCAGAAGCACCACAGCCCACCCGCGAACCCTCTCGCCTCAACCACAGCCATGCGCGTGAAGCGAAAACGAGAGAGAATCCACGTTGCGTAGGTACTCTGTACACGTGTCTCACACAGAAATAGAATATCCGGATCATTCGCCCGAATCAAATCACCCAATTCAGCCCGAAATTCAGGGGAGGCTGCACCCCTGCAATTCCACGATAGTACTTTCATGGAAAACCACCGGAGATATCAGACACTCCCTCGGTCTCCACCGTATCACTCATATTAGCTTCATTACAATTCTTACTCAAATAGGATTCAACTGCCATGTCATTTCCCTGCTGTACTTCAACGAGGGTAGCAGTGCTAATCTCCATCGGAATTTCCTCCTCCCCCCCTTTGTAGTCTGGGGGATGGTGCTTAATATGCTCCATTCGATTTGTGTTATTGACACTGGTCTGCAGACTAGGTAATCTCGGCCATTCCAAATCATTCTTGGTCGACGGAATCTCCCCCACGTGTAGCAAACTCTCCTTATTCGTAATGTCTTGCAGGTGTCGGAAATTACCGCCTCCACGCGATCGACTAGAGGATCCCCGTCCTCTATAAGAGGAGTTACGTCCATCTGTCCTGTTGGCACCCAGAGGAGCAATGCCAACCTGTTTCACCGATTGTTCCAGAATCTTTGGCTGCTTTATATGTACCCGTGCTTTGCTAGCGTCCTTAATGTGTACCCCCTTCTTCTTCATTTGGTCGATCTTTATGGCTGCCTCCCTTGTTGTCACCTTGAATGAAACATCCGGCCCCTTGTCCATCAAGTTTGCAAGCTGCTCCTGGACTTCGTCCTCATCTCCTTCCGAATTGTGCTCCTCCCAGTCGGGTTCCAAGGGGGAAAATCTGGACCCCTCATTTCTTCTAGATTTGTTATTAACCGTTCCCCCCTGGTCTCCATGGTCATCGTGGTATCGAGATCCTCTCGTGTCTTGAGCAAGACCATCCTGTCTTTTACTCTGTACTTGGGGCACTCTATTCCTCCTATAGTTTGACGCAATCATCCATGGTCCAAAAGCCTCAAACTTACGATTTTCATCCTTTATACTGTCACCCTTCTGTATATCGCAGTCTCCACTTTCACCACTCTTGCCACAATCCTCAACCATGTGGCCATACTTGCCACACTTAAAACAAATTAGTTTTAGGCCTTCGTATTCAACATCAAACAACTGACCATTAACCTGGACTCTCGAAGCCAGTTGTTGGCTAAGATCGACTTCCACGCAGACCCGAGCATATTTACCTCGCTGCGCTTTCAAGGACGTCATGTCCGCTTTGACAGCCCTGCCTAAGAGATCTCCAAGTCTCATCAGTACTTTTTCTTGGAAAAATTCAAGCGGGAGATCCGGGACGCGAACCCATGTGAGCGTTTTGCTCACCACTTCGCTTTTAGTCGAAAAAAATGGTTTCCATTTAGACACAGTTATGTAATGTCCCTGGATCATCCAGGGACCATTCTCAAGAGCGTGCTGGTATTGAGCGGCCGAATAAAAACGAACAACGAAAAAACCCCTATTCAAATCCACAATATTCACAGCATTACCCAGCCCCCATAAATCAGTAATCCTCTTTTCCAAAATACGAAAGGAGAAATTTTTACCCAGTACCTTGATTACAAGAGCCCTGCGCCAAGGTGTCCAAAGATGCTTACACTCTTCAAGCGGGACTTCCATGGTTACCCTTCCCACTGAATTTCCATCGGCCTCCACCATAGTTGCATTATCGTAGCCCTCCAAAAGCTCCAGCAATGTATCGTCTTCTTCTCCTTCACCAGTGTACAATTCCTGCAGAGTATCCGTGTTGGGATGGAATAAATCGGCCCATCCTGCTCTAATCTCATCGTTCCTACCTCCGGGAGAACCCGGTTCTCCCACTGCGAGTCGTTTATGTTTCTTCACCGACCGGACCAAAAGGTCTTCCTCTTCCGCACTTCTAACAATATCGTTATCCTCCATGTCAATTGCTAGTTGTTCTCGAAGCAGACAGCCGGAGGGGGGTTTCCCCGCCGAGGGGCGAGTGAGGAGCGTTCAGAGGGTTTTCACCCTAAGAGAGATAGTAAAAATACGATGCAAACACAAACCTCCCACATACAACTCTTGCATCAACATCTCTTATGGCCAATGCATCTTCAATATCTTGGTAAAAATCTGCTCGTAGCTCTGATTGATGAGCCTTTCATGTAGTTAAGGCATGCTCAATTGCAGACCAACAATCCACAACAAATTGCCAAATCAATCTTCCACCTCTTAGAAGTGTTAGACCTTCAGACATCGCCATCCATCAGTTTCAAACGGAAAAAGTAATGGGTATTTCAATAGCATACAAAAATAATATGTTTCATGAATTCGCGAAAAGTGTCATCCAATCACAATAGAACTATGGCTCTATGAGTAACATGGCCAGTAGCTTCACCAACTATCAGGGCATCAACCTCATCTGATGTTCTATGCTCTTCTGGAATTGATTATCCTCAACCGAAGATCAACAGATGATTGTCACGCAACATGTCTCTTGTGGTTCTATACATAATCCTATAAGTGTTTATCTCTTTAAACCCTCTATTGTATTTACGTTGACTCCATCTATATTGTTATCTCTATCGTACAAATAATTTAATCGATTTTGATCACTATCATGAATGTATAATTCTATAATTGTATGAATGAGTAGAAAATACTACATATAAGAAAAAAAAGGGGGCGGGAAGGTTGCAAAATGTATGTTTATTTTGAAATAAAGAGTGAAAGAGCACGTTAGAAACGAAAAACAATTCTACATATGCATATAAAATGTATAGAAAATATACTATATGTTTATATGGTTCAAAGCTAATGTTAATGAGCCTTTTCTCAAATCCTTTCCAATACTTAATAATTTTGGATTTGATTTACTACTACATATATAGGCAACGCAGACAGGGGACTAATTCAGGAAAACATAAAAGATAATAGAGTGAAAATATTTGGACTAAACAAATTTTATACTTTTCATTAAATAAATCATGTTAGTTACTCATCAACAAATAAAAAACTTAATAACATGAGGATAAGTGAACAAAAAATCTTTTACTTTGTCAAATATCATTTATTTCTTATTAATTGGCCAGCGATAATAGTTAGTCATTAAACATCACAAAATTCATCATGTTCTATATTTTTTATTAAGAGATGTTTGCCGTATATGTTATGCAGAGAAAATTTTAATTAGAGTGGAATTGACCATGTTGGCAAAAGGTTGAATCCAAACCCAAAAGCCTTCATTGTTCCAGCCCCAAAAAGCTGCGTGGAGGATGTAAATCAGGAGTGCAGCGGCCTCATAGATTGAGTGAGATCTTACATAATTATCCATACAAGGTGCATTACAAACCAGGTTTTTAGCCTCTCAGCAGAGAAACATCGCGCGTCCCTGGATTCGAATTCATGACCTCTTCTTGGCAATCCCGAATCCGAGTAACAAATGGACTAAGCCGTAGGGAGAAACTTGACCTTATCTTCTATATGATTGCGAAAAAAATTGGTGTATTTTAAAATAGGCATTTAATGTAATGATATAATAGCTGTAAAACGTTAAATACACCCAAGGGCGCGTCCGGTGTAGTTTTCCCACCGACCGCCTTTTTCTCCCTCTCCAGTACCCCTGTAACCAAAGTGACCTAGGCGGAAAATTTTCCAGCTAAATTTAAATGCGGTTGCTTCACCTGTGTCGGTCGTGAATCAATGATGTTCTAGCTTGTTTGCTGTCTCATGGTTGAGTTGTAGCTGCAGCAGGAGCACCGAGGCTGTAGAAAATGGCCTCTATCACTTCCGTCGAGTTGAATTACCTTGTATTTCGTTATCTTCATGAATCAGGTACTGCTCTGTTCTTTACTGGAATGCATTTAGTTTTTATGTTTTTTCTTCCTGTTTTAGTGCATGTTTTTTTGCGATGGTTCTATTTCTTTTTGTATATTATTTGTTGCTTTAACCGTAGTTTCTGTTGTTCTTGTTTACGGCAATAACTACTTGGTGGAATCGAGATTCTGATCGAAGCCATTAGGTCCCATTTGTAGGATTATTGGTTTAACTTTCTTTCTTCTTCTTTTTTAATTAATCGAACTCTCTCTTCTATATGTCTGCCGCTTCTGCCGTTCTCTTATTATTTCACTTTACCTGGGAATATGGTGCGATTAACCTGCTTCGTTCTCCTTTATACCAAGAAAAGAGAACGAGTCATGGAGGTTTGGCCGTTTTTAAAAGATAACTGGAGGTTTTTTTTGGAATGGAGTTTAGGTTAATATATGTAAGATGTAGTTGTTGTAAGTGAACTATTTCTTGTTAATTAATTAATTGATATTTTGTTTTGAATGCCATCTTCTCCACCTCCTTGCGTGCAAATGCAGCAAGGACATTCACTAAGTTTTCTCTTCATTATGTGCATCAAGTGCTGCCTTCATTAAGTTTTTCTTACGTATTGATTAGGTACTCTAATTACCAAAAAAAAGTATTGATTAGGTACTCAATGCATTTACGAAGTCAATGTCGGAACTGATGTTGTCTAGTTGGCTATTGTGTTCTCCTTAGATGTGTCAAGAACATCGGATGCATCTATTAGTTAATCCTTAGGCTAGGATTAGATTGGTCCATGGAACTTTTCTTCTGCTATGTAAAGTCAAATACTTTTTTTTTGTCTGCTATCTCTTTGAACCAACCCCAAGAACTATTATGTAGGAGGGTAAAAGGCCATATCATAATCATTTCTTCAAACTTTCGAAATGTTTCTTTTCTCTTTTGGAAAATGAAAAACTAATGAAACATGCAAATTATCAGCATTATCAACAAAAACGAATTAGTCCTTTGGGAATAAAGGCAAAGGGTGGATAGTATTACGTTTCCTTTTCGATATTTATATTCTGTGTATATCTTCAAGCAGAGTCCAAACGTTATAAAATAATTTAGTTACTATCATAATGTGCAAGGCTGAAAAAAATGGAATTGTGTAAAATAACATCTCTTTTATAGAAAAACCTATTAATCATATCGAAAGCACATTTAAGGATTTATATGATTACCATATTGTTGTCATGTCTGGAAACATCCTTGATATAGTCATTGCAAAATTCTTTGACAGATCATAAGAAAATAACAATTCATACGCATGAATCATTTCTCATTAAATAATTTTCATGAAACATAATCCAATCCTAGCCTTCCTTTTCTTGGAGCAGGGGGGGGGGGGGGGGCAGGGGGCGCTAAGCTTGATCACTTTTCATAAACGTGTGGCTGGAAACAATGCACCAAAATAGGAAGCAGGGCAGAAAACTTTCAGTATAAGCAGTTCCAAGCAAAGACAAGCTTACAAACAAACCACGCCCACCACAACAGTCCCAACTAAGCATACCTTTTTTCTTCTGTGATCCAGGATACAATTAATAGCAATTTCCCAATTTTTCATATTTCTTATTTACACCTTAGTAGGTACTAAACAAAAGCCTGATTTTATCAAGTACTTGCTCAGCGTTTGTGCTTTCTTACTTCTTCATAGCCATAATCTGTGGCGGCTAAGGCTGAAGGAACCTCCTTTTAGAAATGTAATATAATGAAGTACTTAAGCTCATAAAACACACCGTGCCAAGTACTGGCCTCTGATCATACTTAGTATTTCTACAGTATAATTCGTTACTTACTTAAAGAAGGGGAATGAAAGAAAAAAGTGATAATGGGTTTCAAGGAGCTGCATAATAGACTACTAGTTAACAGTGGCGATACCCCGTTCAACCATTTTGTCCTGGATATTTTTAATTTTTCAGTAGGATAGCAAAAATAAAAGTGTTTTTATGGATATGCTCTTAGGCTTAACCAGTCCGTACTAGTTTAACTCCATAATGGGTCTGTTAGACCTCCATGGCGCTTTTAAGGGTTTACTTGTCAGATTGTGTTAGAATCCAATTCTAGTACTCCTCAGAATGAAGGCTTCTCAGTACATGATAATGCATTGCATAAGCCTGGATTTGTTTACTTCCATCTTTTCCTGTTGGTTAATTCCAGTTGTCATCTTTGATAGAATTAGCCGCTAAGGCATGCGAAGGTACTTCCATCCATGTTTTCAAACTTCCCATGCAAATTTTTGCAAAAGACCTTAGGGATGCCAAGGATCTAACCAAAAAAAAAAGAGGTAAACTTGCCATCACCATTCACCACCTTGTTTTGGTCATGTATTTTTCTGTAAGTAGTTTAATCCACGTTAAGGTATCCCCACTTTTGTAGTCGTCTCCATGTCGTAAGTTTCTATTTGAATGTCCCTGTTGGAGGAGCAAACTCCAGTATTGCCTGCTTTTTACCTGCAAATGTCTTGCTTACCCCTTTGGCCAGTCTAGAGGGCCTTGCTTGGAACATCAATGTGCCGGCTGACTGGGGTTGTGCCATGCCATTTTTGAAGACTGTGACCCACAAACGTTCTCGAGGGCGATCTGCAAATGTTTTCCAGCGTAAATCAGCTTCCATCTCAGAAATATTGGGGATGTTACTGGTTTCACACTCTAGAATTTGAAAATTTCCCTATCTGCCTTCTCTCTTGAATTGATGCCAAGTTAATTGACCCACTTCTCCGATCTGAGCCTTAGTCTCTTTTCTTTTTCTTTTCTTTTTGCCTTCTATTAAATGTCTCCTTGCGGATGATTAAGATTTAATATGTTTCTTTTTTGCAGGTTTTGCACATTCAGCTTTTGTGTTTGGTTACGAGGCTGGTATGAACAAGTGCCCCATTGATAGCAGTTCTGTTCCACCTGGAGCTCTTATCACCTTTGTGCAGAAAGGACTGCAATACTTAGAGATGGAAGCAAATTTGAGTAATGTTAGCATGTGCATAAGCTTAATCAACCTCTCTTCATTTAATTTTTCGTTTTCAAATCCCATCATCTTTACGCCGTGCTTGTTTGTTCAAGCTTTACAGGCTGATTCTGATGTAGATGACGGTTTTTCATTTCTACAACCTGTTGATCTCATAACTAAGGATGTTCGTCAATTGAGAGAAATAATAAGAGAGAGAAGGGGTAATGCGAAGGTCAAAGAACTGGAAAGAGAGCGTGAATTGAAAGAACATGAGGCTGCACTTGCCTTGCAGAAGGATAAGGTAAAACAAAGGGAAAAAGAACATGAGAAGGAGGCAGAAAGAACAGAACAAAAGGCAAAAGTAAGGGATCATGACAGTCATGCTGATCGCAATATGGACACTGATCAAGAGGACAGGATGACTTCTGGGAATAAAGGAAATCAGGCTTATGGGGGTAAGTCCTTTGGATCTCAAATCTTTTTTGTTTAGTTTGGCGCAGCCTTATATATCCATTAATTGTAATAATCCTAGGTAGTCCAGAGTGCTACTGTTGGTTAATTTTTGGAAATTATATTCTCAACTCATAGATGAGCTTTCAAGATAAAACTCCAAACTGTGTATTCTGTTAATTCAATTTTGTGCATCAAGGGCTAAACCTCTCTTATTTTTTTAACATCAATCAAGACCTAGTTTTCAAAGTATCTGGCACAATAGTTTGTCAAAATAATCTTCACATAATTTATGATTAAATTCCAGTGAACAATGTGTAACATATTTTGATAATTTGATTTTAAAGAGTGTTTGACCAACTGTGACAATAATTTTTGGGCTGTGGGAGTATTTTTTTAGCATGTTAGAGTGTAGATAGTAGTTACTACATTTTTAGTTGTAGAAACCTCTGTTACCCGGTCCTCTTTGTCACATTCTTTGTCTGTTACCTGGGTGCGTGGACCAAGGCCCTTTGTTGTGAAGTATTGAAGTCATCGGCGAGAAGACAAGCCATCTTCAGGATGAAGATAATGGTAATGCCAGAAGAGAAAAGGAAACAGGGAAGGTGACGGCGTGGTGTGCTTTCAGTCAAGTAGAGGAGGGAACAAGGTCAAAGAAATGAAAGTGGCGCTGGTTGGTCTTCCCGAAAATAGGGACTTAAATAAAATTGAATGCGTTAATAAAAGAAGAGGAAGAGAAAAGGAAAAAGAAAGAAACGAAACGGAAGTGGGTGGACTTTTCGGCAAGAGGCAGTAATATTAAAATTTTTATCTAATATGCTGATTTTTTTTCCTTTTACTTGTTAAAGAGAAGTTGTGATTGTTTTTTAGGTTATTCTTTTTGCAACTGTTGCTTTGTAATTTTTTATTTGCACCTTAGGATACTAATGTGAAAATTAGTTGCAATACCATATTATAGGTGTCCACGCACCCGTGTCCACACATTTTTAGGTGTCCATATATCCTAATTTTTATGTATTAAAGAATCTGATACCCTGATATGTGTCCGTACCCGACACCCGTACCCGAGTCCAGGTAACATAGATAGAATCAGTAATTTTATACTTTTCTTAATATTTTTACACAAGGGGGATAGGGATTAGAACTCTGGAGCCGTTGGAAGTGCCAAGGTTCAACTCGAATCCATTTATTTGTCCTTTATATACTTGAATGCTGATCACGAAAAATTATATGAATAATTAGAGTGGAAAAACAGAAAGTCGCTATTGTGTTATGCATTTTTTGCTTCTGTATGTATTCACTTATATATTAGCATTTGTGAAACTTTTCATCTTCCTTTGGTTATGAAATCACTCGAATGTGTGATGTTGCTTTGTTTATTGAATTTTTCTATCTTAAAATACCTGAAGTGCCCTTGTTTGTTAGCAGAATTTGAATTGAGCACGCTTATTGCATATCCTTGATTTTACATGATAAACTTCAGATCCAATCCTAAGTTAGAGATACTAATATAGACTATCACATCTCTGTTTTTCTTTTTCCTGGTTTTATTTGTAGGGCCTGAACCAATGGAGATCTCTACAACTCATCCTCTTGAGACGGTTGATTTTCTTGCCTCTGAGGTTACCATATTGCAAGGCCATGCTTCAGAGGTTTGATTCTATGTATCATATTTGAAGCAAATTGATTTTAGCTTACATGTTCCCAATGTTTTCATAACCACGGTTGTCTATTTTTCCTTTTGAATAATCCTTGCTATTTAAAATTTTAGGTTTGTGCATGTGCATGGAGCCCATCGGGATCGCTACTTGCATCTGGGTGAGTAAAGTGATGGACAAGAGATTCTTGTAGTTTCTTTGTTTTCGGCTTTGCCCTAAACTTTAGATTTCTTTTCCAATTTGCAATTCTTGTTGGCTGTTTTTTCAATGTATGTCGTGTTCTTAATGATATGTCTTAATAATGAAACTGGGGTGGCGTAATTGTTAATACCTTACCACAAGAAGGCATTTCATGGTGTGAAGTGGAAGAGAAGAGATACAATATTCGCGGTCCCGAAGTAGACTTTGAATTTTACCCGGATTTATGCCTTCAGTTCATTCGTGTTATTTCCAGCCTCATGATGGATAAAAAGTGTATATTTTTTTGCAGGCAATTAATTATCCAATATTTCCGCTAATTATATTGCTTGGTGGAGTTTTACGCCCTGAGGGCTGAACATTTTGAGGCTTTTGATTGCATCTAAGGATAGGCCAAAGCAAGTCTTGGGTTGGGCATGTTCTTTATAAATTCAATGCAATTTGTCCAATCTTAAAGTTAAACTTTTTCTAAGTTGTTGAAAAATGATGTTCTTGCTTCAAATCTGATAACATCTGTTTTATAGAACATAAAATCTGGCGTACATTGGTGTAACTACTCTCCTGTTGCAAAGCTGACACATTCTTGTATGTGCTGTGTCCAGTTTTAATCCAATGCTGTGTAATTAGGTCTGGAGATTCAACAGCTCGGATTTGGAAACTCAATGAAGAGCTCAGTCAGTCAAGTTCACAAAGTAGATCTGAAAATATCGTAGTATTGAAACATCTAAAGCCAAAAACAAACGAGAAAAGTAAAGATGTGACGACTCTTGACTGGAACGTAAGAACCTCAAATTTGAAGTTTTTGAAAAGTCTCATTTTGATGATCTTTGGCTGGATGTATTTCAAATTATGTCCTGTAATTGACAGTTAATGCTCATTTTGAAATAAACTTCTTTGTTTGTTTGATAGCAAGTTTTGCACATCCAAAATAATCCAGTGCCGCCCTTCTTGTGCGTCTTCTCCTTCTTGTGTTGTGGCTGTCTTCTCTATATTCGCCAAATGTTTTTGTAGCTTCTTAATTGGGAGAAGTATACCTAATCCATACTTTCTTTTGGCCCAATTGTTTGAATGAATAGGGATATGGCAACCTTTGCTCCTTTTCCCAGTCACTAGGGGTGTATTGATTGTCCTGTGGAGAAATTGAATTTCAACATGTTTTTGTGAATCTCTTATTTTTTCCTTCTATTTCAAAGGAAGAGGAGGCACCGGGCTCCTGGTGGGCATGGGGTTTGGCTGGGTTTGAGAATTGCAGGTATGCGGCAGAGGAATCGAAACTGAATTGTGGTTTGGGAACCACTCCCTCCATTATTTGAAGTGTCTTTTGTGGTTTTGGAATAGGGATCAAGAAAGATAATAAATGGCCTAAATTATCAGATGGAAAAAACTGAGGTACCTCTTTAATATCTTTAATATCATGGTTGAGAAACCATTCAGGGGAAAACCTTTAGTGGAATGGTTGATAGATTAGCATAGGATACGGATAAAATGGTAAAAGAACGATGGCATTCTTCTTGGTACATAAATACGAAAAAGAAAAATTCTAAATAGACTAAAGCTACCATTCATAGCCATCTCCCAGTTTGTCTCCTTTCTGTTCCCTCTCCAAATGGTTGCCAAGAAATTCTAAACAGACGAAGCTACTATGCGTAGCCATCACCCTGTCGTTCTCCTTCTTTCTGTTACCTCTCCGAATGGTTGCGAAGAATCATAATAATTAATCAACTGCTGAGCTTGGTGATTTGGAATTTTTGTGGACAAGGGTAACTAATCCGAACCTGGCTAGATCTTTTCAAATTTGCTCTTTATCTTTCTTACATATACTAGGAAATGGAGGGAGTAGTAGCTCGTTTTATACTTTCTTCTGATACCTTGGAACACTTGCAGTCATTCTGTTTTTCAGAGAACCTATGCTTTCCGATATGTGTATATCAGAGGACAAGTGCAGGGTTCTTCTTGCACTAGTCTGGTCTAGTGGCATTTTGAGATATATGGACCTCAAGACTTGGGTAAACTAGCGTTTTAGACTAACTGGGCAAAGCAAAGATTGGTTGAATGTACAACTCTCGCGTTCATTGAAAGTGGTGAAAACTTTTTTTACTTCCTTCTCTTTTCATTTGTTATTTATTTATTTTTTATATTTTTGATCAATCACATTTCTCTTCTGATTTATGATTCTTCTTCACTTTGTCTTGTATGATATTCCCCCTGTTCTCTACCTTCTCCTGCCTGTCTATAACCTGAATCCTTCTGTATTGCATGCATAATTAAATACTTTTCTCTTCTCATATTTAGGGTGATGGAACATTATTGGCGACTGGTTCTTATGATGGGCAAGCTAGAATTTGGAGCATTGATGGTGAGCAATACTTTTCTTTGGTGGATAATCATCAGACAATTTTTACCGCCCCTAATATTTTCTGAAACAATGTTCTTTTCTTATGTTTGTTCCCCTCAATAGGCATTGCCTTCCCTCTAAGTGTGGGCCAAATTTAGATTTCATTAATGATCTGAACAGTTGACCAAAAGCCTATTTTAACTCATAATTGAGATTATATTCAGGACTTAGTATGTGATACAATATTAAGGGGAAATAGTAAACGCATGTCACCCACGCTTATAGTTGCAGGAAAGGAATGAGAAAACTGGACCATAATCAACATTCCTAGAAGGGAATAAGAAAATTGTCTAAGGCTGCCTCAAAGTGCTTCCACGACTTGCACTATCTTTGTGGGCTTGGAACAGAAAATCATTTCGAACCTCCTTCCTTTCGTATTTCTTATCCAGTTAGGATACTTTCAGTAGTGGCCTCATAGGAAAGCTTCCATTTAGAATCTTTTCTACTTTTTTTGCATTTTATATTTCTGATTTCGCCACCACAAAATTTCAGGATCTCAGTTTTCTTCTGTTTCATTTGGAATTTGAATGCAGTAAGATCAAACAAAGGAACTTCTGACAATTCTTATATGTGGTTTAACATACGAAGATGGCAAAGGAGTCACAGTAATGCCAATATGGTTTGATTGTTCTTGTTGATTGATTCAAAATTATAGTGTCAACTATTCTAAGATTAAAGCAGCTCATACATGTCTACACATTCTCTTATTTCCAGCATCCTGCGGATCACCCTTTTCTTTTGACTGAATTCAGAGTCCAGGAATAGCTTTTGAATTCACTTTATGAGGTTGTACCTTAAAGCCATATAGTTCCTTCCCTTCTATATCTATGTGGAGTATATGCAGAATTAAAAACAAAAAATTGTTAACTTATGAAAGTTAATGTTGTCTTTGAGTTTTTATCAGCTGGTGATTTATAGGTTCACATAAAATATTCATTCCAGGTGAGCTAAAGAGTACCTTGAGCAAGCACAAGGGACCCATTTTTTCTCTAAAATGGAACAAGAAAGGCGATTACATTCTTACTGGAAGCTGTGATAGAACAGCAGTTGTATGGGATGTGAAAGCAGAGGCATTAAAACAACAATTTGAATTTCATACAGGTATTGTGTCATTAGTTGTGCTTGACTCGTAGTTTTCTTTCTTTTATAGACTCCCTTTGTATACCTTTTAATCAGGCCCCACACTGGATGTTGATTGGCGGAACAATGTTTCTTTTGCAACAAGCTCGACCGACCATATGATATATGTTTGCAAGATTGGAGAGACTCAACCAACTAAATCCTTTTCTGGCCATCAGGTTTGGTTACAATATTTGGGTAAAAGTTCCTTTATTTACCATGATCTATTATACTTTATAATAGTTTTCTTGCTGGTGCTAAGTCAATGGTCGATGGTCAAGGGCAATGTTTGTTGACCAGACCGAGCCAATGTTTTTTTCCCCCTTTCTCCAAAAGCTTCTCGTTTACTATATTGGCTGGGCACAGAACCATCAGTTACAAGAAACCTTGCCCTCTCTGGAACAGATATAACCAGATTTCTGTTTCTTGACCATTCAAATCCAGGGTGAAGTTAATTGTGTCAAGTGGGATCCAACGGGTTCATTGCTGGCCTCTTGCTCTGATGACATCTCTGTCAAGGTCCGTACTATTTTGAACTCATGGTTGAAATGATTTTGAAAAGTGAAGAGTAGTGTTCTACCGGCTTTGTCAGAACACAATCTTGTGTTTCTATGTTGGATCCAAAGTGGTCCAAATTTTCACGATTCCATGTATGGTGGAAGCTTTAGTACACAAGCTGGTCCTCAATAGCATGACAGATTCTGATAGTGGATGTATATTGTGATTCTGATACATTTTCTCCGTGTTCTGTATATACTTAGTGATTGGTGAAGCTCCTATCTTATTACATCTTCACGTCCTGGAAAATTTCGCAGATATGGAGCATGAAGCAGGACAAATTTGTGCATGACTTGAGGGGACATGCCAAGGTAATGTTGCTTTATCTTTTGCTATTAGTTTTCAGTTCTTGATCAATTTTCCTTGTAGTTAGCTTATTTTTGGCTCTGGTTGCTGGCTGTTTGCAGGAGATCTACACAATTAGATGGAGCCCCACTGGACCTGGCACCAACAATCCAAATGTGCCCTTGGTATTGGCAAGGTGTCTGCTTCTAAGGAACACTGCTGTTACTTTTTCCATATTTTATGTTGCAGTGGACTGTTAAATTTTTGATAGGTATTTTGTTCCTCCTGTGTTACTGTTGACAAGATGCTGTTTGTATAGAAAAGGTGAGGGATTATATTCATCAACTTGGTTTAAAATGTACAAATAGAATGTCTTATATAGAGGCTGCTAAAGTAAGCCACACGTGGCTGAAATTGCTATTGTCTACAATGCCAACAACTAATGAATAAACTAAGTATATGAGACATATACAAGTATATTTCTATGTTGTATGTGTCTGTGTATATATTGTATTATTTATACTGTATTTATAAAATATTTTATTCAATATTTTTACACTCCGTCTCAAGATTAGCTGCATAGATGTTTATGCAACCACGTTTGGATAAAAGATTCTTGAAAGTCGTGATAAAGACTGCTTTTGTTAGGATTTCTGCTAACTGATCTTTAGAGGCAATGTACTCACGGTTAATCACCTTAGCTTCAATCTTCTCTCTAATAAAATGTCTGTCTATCTCCATAGCTTGGACTTATCATGTTGCACAGGATTTTCTTGTCATGCTGATGGCAGAATTGTTGTCACAAAACAATCTGATTGAAAGGCAGCATCTTAATCAAATGCTTCCAATACCTTCTTGACCCATAATCTTTCACATAATCCTATAGTACGTGCTTTTAATCTGCACTACTCGACACCACCGATTGATTTTTACTCCTCCAAGTAACTAGATTTTCCACAGATGAGTACCATAATCAGTAGTTCATCTCATATCAGCGTTGGATCTAGCTCAATCCGCATCCATATAAACTTGCATAGTTATGTCCATGCTATTTTTGAAGTATAACCTCTGACTTGGAGTCTTCTTTAAGTAAATAGCATTAAGTATCTAAGAATTCTCAAAGCTGCTTGCAAATGTTTAGTAGTACGATTGTGCATAAATTGACTAAGCTAATTGCATAATATATATCTAGTCCAGTGTGAGATAACTAAATTAACTTATCAACCATCTTCTGATACTTTAACTTATTTGTAGGTGTAGTGTACTATAGTTCTATGGGGGTTTATATGCAGGTTCAATAGGAGAATTGGTTGACTTACATCCCAACATTCCAGTTTGATTCATCAAGTCGATAACATACCTTCTTTATGATATTCACATACAGTCTGCATTCTTAGTTATTTCTATGCCTAGAAAGTATCTTAGTGAAATTAGATCCTTCATTTAAATTGTTTGGATAGCTCAAGTTTAATAAACCGAATACCATTAAGATCATTACCTACAACGATAATGTCATCCACATGTACAATCAAAATAGTATACATCCGATCCCCCATACCCTGCTATAGGCGGGAGTCTCTTAGGCAATGAGGTAATGTTGTTGTTGTTAAAATATATGTACAATCAAGATAGTAATCTTTCCTTCTGTACCGCTCTAGTAAATAATGTGTGGTCATTATGACTTTGAACAAACTAGTATCTTTTAATTGTCTTTAAAATTTTTTTGAACCAAGCTATAGGTGACTTTTAGTTTATATAGAGATTTTTTTCAATTTATAGACCTTATACCTATTAGTTTGATTAATGAATCCTGGTGGTACATGCATATGCACCTCTTCCTGTAGCTCTCCATTTAAAAATGCATTTTAACATTAAGTTGGTATAACTCCGATTATAATTGATAGCACAAGAAAAGATAACTCTTGCTGTATTGAGTTTAGCTACATGTGCAAAAGTTTTAAGATAGTCTATTCCATCAGTTTGTGAATCTTTTAGCTACTAACCTTGATTTGTGTTTGTTTATAGTCACATAAGTGTTATTATTGATAGTAAAAACTTACCTACAGCTTATATGTCTAATATATTCCTTAATACGTACTTGCATCTATGTGCTATTTTGTACCAAAACACCCATCTTCTCATAAACTGCAGCTTTCGGCTCAGTTGTATTCATAGTTTTATATATATCTTTAGGAATTCTGTTAAATTATAAGGTTGAAGTAAAAGTGTTAATGGATGCCTCTAAGTGATTCTCATCTTCTACATTAGGCTGTAGGTTTCTTTTAGTTTAGTCTTAAGTAATATGTGGTCTTCATAGCACAATCATATCTGTTTGATCAGGTCGTTTGTCTTTATGAGGTACCTCATAAGTGATATGATCATTTCCATCTTTTACCGGTTTAAGAGTGGTAGTTCTAACAATGTCTATCACAGTCCACGCGTCATCTTGTGTTTGACCGTTATTACTATTGTAATGATAATAGAATGTATGATGTTTATCAAAGGTGACATGTAAAGTAGCAAACATCTTCCTTGTATTTGGACAATAACACTTATAAACCGTTCTATGATCTTGAATATTCAAGAAAAATGCGCTTAACTGATCTGAGATCAAGCTTATTCCTCTGATGTGTCTAATACTGTATATAAGCAACACATCGGAATAACTTAAAAGGTATTTCATAAAGCAACTTAGTGCATGATAAAATTTAAGAAATGCTTCTATAGGAGTTTTAAAAGGATCTTAGAAGACATTCTGTTTATTAGGTAAGTAGCTGCCAATACAACTTCTTCCTAATAATGTTTAGGAGCTTCCATTGAGAACATTAAAGTTATGGTTACTCCAAGGAAATGCGTATCCTTTTTTTTTCAGGCACTCCATTCTGTTGAGATGTGTTAACACATAATGTTTGATGATATATCCTATTTTCATGCATAAATTGTTTGCTTGTCATCCAAATATTCTGCACTATTATCAGGCGTTAAAGGTCTTGATTGTGCAGTTAAAATGATTCATTATTATAACAAAGTGATTCTTAAAGATTTGACTTGTGATTGTTTTTAATCAAATATACCCACATAACTCTAGTATTATCATTAACAAATATCACAAACCATCGTGTTTCATTGATGTTCGTTGTTGTGGAGGGACCCCATATATCAGAATGGATAAAATTGAATGAATTTGTTGACTAGTAAACCTTAGTAGGATAACATTGTTTAGTGTGTTTACTTAACAGACATGGTTCACATAAAATATCCTTAGGATTCACTTCGCAAAACAATTCTGGCATTAAATGTTTCAAGTACAAAGAAGTTTAGATGTCCTAGTTTTCTATGCCATAAAAGAATTTCATCAATACAAGGATGAATCCTAGTTTCATTTCTTCATGCTCTGTCATTTGAGAGTTAAATCATGTAATTCCTTTTTTCCAAGCTTCATGACTATATAGATCATTTATGTTTTTAGCATTGCCAATCATTTCCTTCATTCCCTTGTCTTGGAAACATCATTCAAAAGGTAAAAATACATGCTATACAGTTATTGCCTCTTGTAATTTTTCCAACTGACAACCAATTAAACTTAAGATTAGACACATGTACTACCTTATTTAAGATAAGTTTATCATTAATTCTAACTTTTCTTATTCCGGTTACTAGCAGGGAAGATGCATTAGCTATTTTAACTTGTTTACAAACAGAGAAGGATTAACAATCTGAAAGAAGGTCACTGTTATTTGTCATGTGACCTGAGGCTCCATAGTCAACAATCCATGTACTTTGTTCTCCAGATTTGGCCATTGCCTCTATGGTTTTTGTCTGTTAGAGTCTTCTTTTTTGTCTTATAGCAGGAGCAGTGCCCCTATTCGATCTTTAGTAGGAAGATTTGAGGTTTCTGGTTGCCTTAGATTGTATTTTTCTACCCTGGCAGGAATTATTTGATCTTGGTGGCTTTTATTTCCCTGGCTTGCCATGTAACCTCCAGCAATTATCAATTAAATGTCCATTCTTCTTACAATATCTGCAATAAAGTTACATCCTTCACTATTCCGTCTCTTAGCTGCTAAGGATACTGTATTAGAATTTTTTTTAGTGAATAAGGCAGAAGTTTCAGTAGCTAGATTAGGACTAATAGCTTGCAACATTACCTTCCTACTCTCTCATGTTTAATTTCAGCGAATGCAGCCTTGAGACTAGGCATAGATTTTGTGCTCAGAATTCTACTCTTACATTGTCAAAGTCTAGATGCAATCTAGTCAATAATTTAAAGACTGTTTGCTGTTCAATTATGGTTTTTAGAGTTGAGAATCAGAGGCACAAGATTGATGTACCTCAAATTCATCAACAGATTTTTGTTAACTATGTATAATACTTGTTAGCAATCAAGTTTCCTTGTTTAATTTTATAAAGATAAGCTTCAACTTCATACGACTCAGAAGTATTTTCTGAAGTCTTGCTTAGAGTACATTTTCTTGGCTACAACCCATATTTCAGCTGCAACTCTAGGCGTGATAAAGTCATCGGGGATGTCAGAAAGCATGGATTTTATGAGCCATGACATTATCATTCTATTTTTAGACTTCCACAGTCTGAACATGAGATCATTTTCGTTTGGAAAAGTGCCAAATAAGTAATCTTCTTTGTCTTTACTAGTCACAAACATCTCCACCCCTCTGGACCAAGAGAGAAGTATCTCCATTGAGTTTGTGACTTGTAATGACAATGGATGAATCATCAAATACTGTAGGACCACTTGATCCTGCTCTGATCTTTGATCAGGAGTGCATATGGCCTCAATGTGCTCAAAGGCCATAGAAGAACAAGTAGGCGTGAAAATATTTGTAGTTGAACTGTAGCAGAATCAGTTTATGGCCAATAACAGAATTTAGCTCTGATATCATATAAAAAAGATGAATTATATTCATCAACTTGGTTTCAAATGTACAAATAGAATGCCTTTTATAGAGACTGCTAAAGGAATCCACAAGTGGCTGAAACTGTCAACGGTTACAATGCCAACGGCTAGTTCCTGTTTCTAACGGGTACACTATATAATTCACCTAACTAATGATTAAACTAAGTATATGAGACATTTGCTATGTATGTGTTTGTTTATATGAAGTATTAGTATATGTATATGTACAATGTGTATTTATACTGAACTTATACAGTATTTTATTCAGTATTTCTTTAGTTTGCCCATGCTTGTTGAGGCTGAGACGTAACTAGTAATTTTTAAGATCTAAGACTCCTTGTTTGTTGGCTATTTGTTTTTTTTAAAATCCTTTTGAATTCAAGATTAGGATTTTATATTTCCTACTTACAAAAAAAAAAAGGATTTTATATTTCCCATGCTTTTCCAATGGGTCCTATGCTACTGTTAACTTTCCTAAGCGGAAAGACAGGTGCTTGTTTTACAGTTTAATAGCTCACTGAGCAGTTAACATTACCACTAGTTTCCAGTTATTCTCATTGTTAGGTCACAACCATATATTAATGAACTGCTTGATTTCTTGAAGGGACTATAATGGATCGAAAATTCTACTGCATTTCAATTTATACTTGGTTATTGTCTTTTCCTGGTTCTGGTAATTTTCTGGGGGGGAGGAAGGGAAGGGGGGGAATTGTTGGGGCCAATTCCATTTGCATGGTTTCCGTCAATCAGGCTTATTCCTGCTGTTTAAAGAGCAACTATCTGAAGTAGCTTTGCTATTAATGATTTCCTGTTTGCTGACTGACAATTGGCTCTTTCTTCCTCAGTGCATCATTTGATTCAATGGTCAAATTATGGAATGTCGAGCAAGGGAAACTTCTCCACAGCTTGAACGGGCACAGGTCAGAAGCTTTCATAAATACTTTTTCCACTTCTATGTGAGGTTGAAAGGCTTTATCAGTCACAATGGTCAAAGGCCCCTATAATGACGCACAACACTCGAGGCTTTTTCCCGTATAATTACATCTTAAAAAAGAGAAGCAAACAGATGCATACACTTTTTTTCCCGTATAATTACGCTTCAAAAAAAAATAATAAGACACACAAACACACACATACGTACACACGCGCACCACACGTACTCCTGGAACCAGTGATCGAGAAACTTTTTAGTGTTTCAAATGCAGTTGGCTTAAGCAAGCAATGTCACTCTAACAGCTATACATGCTAATAACCTTTGGAGAGATGGCTGGATGTCAGAACCTTTATTTGATTGAGATTGGCAGGTTTTGAAAATGCTAGTATATGTTTATTGATGTATGTTTTAGCAAACGTGCTTTATTTGTCAGCTGGATGTTAGAACCTTTATTTGATTGGGACAGACAGGTTTTGAAAAGGCTAGTATATTTTTCTTGATGTCTGTTTTAGTTTGTGGTTTATTGTTTAGTTCGACATGCGACAATGTGTGTTTTCTTCTTTAGTTAGGCGTGTCATTGTCTGCATTAGTAACCTAGTTTCAATTTCCAGGGACCCTGTGTACTCTGTGGCATTTAGCCCGAACGGGGAGTTCCTAGCTACTGGATCTCTTGATAAATGCGTACATGTGTGGTCACTAAAAGATTGTCGGATAATCAAGACATTTACGGGGAATGGAGGCATATTTGAAGTCTGCTGGAACAAGGAAGGCGATAAAATTGCTGCTTGTTTTGCTAACGGTGTAGTATGTGCCTTGGATTTTAGAAGGTAGGGGGATTGACTTCAACCTAGCAAAGGTTGATGAATTTAACCTAGCAGAGGTTGATGAATTGCTTGAAAGCTTTCGCTAATCAGATGTCGAGTCTAGTACGCTGTTTTTATGTTACCCGATAATTATGTACCCTGAATCCCGTGTACATTATTTTAGATGGATGTAAACTTTTTAGCAGTGAAGTGCTAACTCAATTGTTCTTCACCAACTTATATAAGAAATATACTTGATGTTGTTTCCCGTAAGAAATTGATGGCAAACTTTGGGGACTGTTTATTATAATTTAAGGTTCCTTTGGAAGTTATGGTTTCCCCCTCAACTATACGAGTGATCAATGAATCTCGATGACTAGCGATTTGATCCCCCCAAGACTAATAGGTGGCGCTAGACTATTGTCACCTTTGCTGCATATGGGGATGCGAAGCTCGTCGTGATTGAAATTGAAGGTTGCAAGAATGTACCGTACATATTGGGTGCATCGAGTCGTGATGTGCTGAAGCATTGATTGAGAGGATCTCTCTTTTTTCATTTTTCTTTTCCCGAAAAAATCTGCCATGGTTGTGCTACTCTCACAACAGTGTGGGATCTCCGATAGGTTTCTTTCTACTTTAGAACGAAGAAACGTGATGGCAACGCCTGTATGGTTCGAATAGTCAAGGGGCTCTCATGTAAGGAGGAAAAAGATCTACAACTTCCATCTGCCACCGACCACTTCAAGGGACACTCGGATAAGATATGACCGAAGATTATGGTTTTTGAATTTGGTTTGAGTATGTCGATACGTAATATTCAAATAGGATTCAATTGAGTTCGATTAAGGTTCGAGCTTTCATAACTTCTTTTCCATTAAACTAGTTAAACAATTTCAATGTTTTTAATGATCGGTGGGTAATAACTTTATTACCTCTTAAATTAATCAAATGTGTGTGATTCTTCAAAAGTATCAACTCTAGGTCATGATAGCGGTTATGGTGTTCTGATTATGATCAAATTAACTAAATTAAAGAGAAGCGGTTCCTGAGCTCATGTATCGAATTTATTGTTGTTTTAACTTTGGTTGTTTTAGCATTCGAGCTAAAAATAATTTTAGTCTTCTCTTTGAACGAAAAAAATCATATAAGTTTGAACTCAGTATCATACTAATTCAACTTCGGCCTTAAACAAATTGAATTTGAATAGTTTGTTTAAGGTTCGATTCGTTTGCAACTCGGCCCCCAAAGACTATTGTTCCGAGTAGCGTTAAGGAGTATACAGCTTCGATATTTAGAACCCACCGTTACAGCAATTGAAGGTTAAAATTGAGTTTGAGAGAAAAATTTCCAGATCTCTTTCTTTAATAATTACTGCAGTGCTGGTTAAACAGTCTCCTACTTGTTTCAAACCTATTGCTTATCGATTTTAGTAAGTTTTGAATTCTGGCTCTCACCAGAAAGTTATTGTTCGGATGCATCAATGCTTCGTCTATCTTAATCACTGTTGTAACAATTATTTGTTGGGAACCCCAACCCAAAGGGCACCCATTGCCTCAGCTTCAAGGAGCTGCGTGAAGGAAGTAAATCAGGAGTCCAACGACCTCTTAGATTGGATGAGATCTTACACAGTTACCCACACAAGGCGCCCCCCACAAACCAGGACTTTGGCCTAAGGAGTCGAACGGCCTCCTAGATTGGATGAGATCTTACACAGTTACCCACACAAGGCGCCCCCCACAAACCAGGACTTTGGCATGGCAGCAGAGAAACATACACACTGTGCGTATCCCTAGATTCGAACTCATGACCTCTTGTTGACAATACCTAATTCAACTACCAACTAGACTATGCTACGGGTCGTTTTAACAATTATTTGTCCCATGTCCATGTTGTCTGTCTGAAGACCTCATAGAAAAAGACGTGGTACGATTAAATCTTTATTCCTGACACCTAGTGAATTGGGGAAAATGGAGAAAAAGAAAGATCATCTCTCAAATGTTAATGCAACGACCCAACAAAAGCTGGCCATGGTGAAAAGTTATCTACAATCAATTCATCTATCTTCTCGGATAAAAAGTCATATCATGTCCTCACTTTCTTAATCCTAAGAATCATGGTGAAAGATACAAATCAAGATCTCAACAGCCTCCTAGATTGGAGATGTCACGGGTAAGGAGTCCGTAAAAGGTGTCGACTGCAAATTGAGCCTTTGGCCCAAGCAGCATGTGTCCCTAGAATCGAACCATGTAACGGTTAGAGCAATTCCCAATCCGAATAATAACTGAGCTATGTCTGAGGACACATGCACTTCATCTTCTTGTATGACACTAGTTTGAAACTTAAACACTGCATACCATTTTTGTATTTGGTGAAAGACGAATTTACCCTTTCATTCGCATTTTCATAATACAAATTTATCTATCTATAGTATATTGTTTTCTTAATATTGTTTTCTTTAAACATAGTAAAGATTATGTACATTAATACTATGGATATTCTTATGGATAATTTATAGTCTCTAATTGATTCCATAAATATAGCTAATAATTGATTTTATTTTATTTTGATTTTCTAACACATCCTCTCAAAGATCTCACTGTTTAACTTACACAATATTCTAAAGAAGACTCTTCTTATGACAACTTTAGTAGGAATGACGATGTGAGATTTTTGTGTGTCTATATTTCACCCTCTTTAATGAATTAGTGTCTTTGCTAGATCTCGACTAAGGAATCAGGACTCCATTAACATCTCGGATTCGGCTATGATACCATAATCATTCTTGTTGGACTGAAAAGGATTAATCTTTGTTCGCATTTATTTCTTGTGTTATACTTATATATCATGTACAACTTTCTTCTTTTCGATGTTGGATTTTTGAGTCTTCACGTTTTTTTATTTATATGTAAGTTTTTTTTTTTTGAAAATAAATAAGTTACGAAAGAAGAATAGTACTAGTAATGAGGTTGTCATACTTGCTACGATGAACCAATTCTTTCATATGTAACATCTTTGAAATTTTTGAGTTCGAGACATTAAAGTTAAAAAACTGTAAAAGAAATTATAATTTAATGATTATTCATTATTACAGAAAGAAACTGTCAAATCAGAGAATAAAGTCATCAATGCTGAAAGCATAGCTGAAAACTATGTTTTGACAATAGGACTTAAATAACGTAAGCAATGACTTTTTAAGCTGCCGATCAACTTCAGGAATTAGTATCATTTTTTTTAAATCTCTTCTCGTTTCTCGGATGTGATCTGAGTCAAAATATGAAGACTCCAATAATATGACACCACATGTATAAAAGACCTGCTGTTTACTTTTTTTCTTTTAAAAAAAGACTCTTTTGTACACGTGGCGTCGCGTGATTGGAAGACTCATATTTTGTCTTATATTAGGCCTCCTCAGATCTCATCCGCTCTTTTCTATCCTTTTTTTTTTTTGAAGTCTTTCCTGTCTTTCTTAAACTTCAGGATTTCGATAATTAGAACGGAAAAAAACTATGAACAGTGACAACGTTTTTATCAGACCATTGCGTAACGCTTCAGTCGGAAGAAAAAGAGACCATTTGAGTAAGACATCCACCATCTCTTTTTAAAATTCTCCGTTGAAATTTCAGTTCTCACAAAACCCTTTTTGATGTTTATGAATTATTTTCATAAACCTCTGGCTGAAACTTCTATATCAGTTCACAAGATAAATTTCAAATAATATTTTAGGTTTAAAAAGAAATACTCAAAATATAGTACGAACAAAAAAAATTTCTAAAATGATTAGAACAGAACTGTAAGTGCTGGTTTTGGTGATTCTGCACGGCACTGCCAATTGTGTCTAGAAAGTCATATTTAGATGCACTAACAGTTGCGCCCAAGGATTGAGTGGTTTTCCGACATTTCTTGAATTTGTTCACTTCTCATTAGGGTTGTAAGCGAGCCGAACGAACCGAGCATCACAGTGTTCAAGCTCAGTTCATTTAACTTAGCGAATGAGCCGAGCTTGTTGGAAAAGTACATCAAAGTACCTTACCGTGTATTCCAAACTTATATAGAATATATATGAGGTTGTTTGGGAGATTGATGTGAAGTGTTGCAATGCTGGAAACTTTCAGTCGGACGTGGATCTCTCACGTCGATCGATCGATGTGATCGATCCATGTTGATTTGAGGCTGTCTGTCCAACGTCGATCGATCACATCGATCGATCGACATGAGAGATCGACTACCAGCGGACAAAACTTTTCACTTTGGGTTGCAACTTTTGATCCAATGATCATCTCCCTTCACTTATGAATGGTAATCAACGGCCATAACTGGTAGAAAAACTGCTGAAATGAGCTTCAAACATGGTTTTTAACACAATCCAAGGTCTATATATATGAGATCTTGCTATCTTCAAAAATACACAACATTCTTGCAAAACTTAGAGAATTTCAGCAACCTTTTCTACCATTCTCCTCTATCTTTCTCTTCAATATCAAGTTCATTCTTCTTCTCCTAGAGCAAAGGAAAAGAAGACAGCCGTTATATCTTGGGAAGCATTAGTCTTGTTGTCTACCTTGCTCATTGGTAGAGACTTATTGCTTTAAGGACATAGTCATCTTGAGACTCGTCTCGGCTTTTGTTCGATTACTTTCTTGCTTGTTTGCTGCACTTTCATAACAGAGCTTGCTCGTTTATTTAAACGAACATATGTAATTGTTCAAGCTCGGTTCATTTAACTCACGAACAACATTAACGAGCATAACATCTTAAACGAACGGTGCACTTACCGAGTTCGAACAGAAAAAAACGGTTCAAGCTCGGTTCATTAGCCATTTAGCCGAGCCGATCTCAAGCCGAACGAACCAAACATACCGAACTGCTAGTTCATTTACAGGCGTACTTCTCATTAAACTTGGCATCGCTCTTACATCTCCTTCGGTTGTTTGTTGCGATAAAGTTGGCGCCGCCCATATCTGCTCTAATCCTGTTTCTCATTTGTGTATGAAACATATGGCCATTGACTACCATTTTAGCCAAGATGGTATTTAGTTTGGCGCGCTATGTGTCAATCATGTCTCTTCAGCAGATCAACTTGCCAACATTCTCACCAAACTGTTGCCTTGGGCTTGTTGTTTTGATTTACGCTCTAAGATTGAATTCATCACCGGTGCTCCATCTTGTGGAGGCATATTGAAAAAATAATCGATAATATCTATACATATTTACTTTCTATATTTACTTGATCTATTTTTTATTGTATTTATTGTAAATCCCATAATTCTTATAATACTTAGGTTCTAGATCATCCTTTCTCTTGTGTAAATTTGTAGTACCACTCAATGAAAAAACACAGTTATTCTTATCAAATTCCTTCTACCTTTTCTATACGTGAATCTTAAAAAATAGTATCTTGCTTCTGCTTCTTTTTCTTCTGTATTGTAGATATAGAATTTATGGAATCACAAGCAAAAATAATAATGGAATTCTGCTGCACCTTTCTGATTCACACCTGACTTCTACAAATACACACATGCAAACATAATAATGGATTGCCTCTCCCTATCTCTTCAGCAGCATTGTTCAATTAGTATTCGGGTAAAAAATAATATTAAGTTTGAATCTTGATAGGCACGGTATGAGTGTTTAGACTTTATTGATAGCTCTTTATATTAGAATGAATTTTGGCATAGACATATTCTGGACATCAATTCCTATTTTTTTCTCATTGAATTCGTTGAATGATCTTGATTTATGTTTTTTACGTAGCTTATAAAACTAGACAGTGAAGACATTTGAAATTGGTAGGTACAACCTTCTGCCTCTAAGATTCTATTTCTATGGTTTTCCACCTCTATGGAATATTGCTCCTGAGTATATACTGAGAACACTGCTTTAATCTCCAATAGATTCTCCAAAGTCATTTGTTAGAACAATCTTGCCTTAAAATTTTTTCTATTCAGGTAATGGAATAATAAACAAGATGTATGGTAAAAGGGTGCCTACAATTGAACCTTTTCTTGAAAAGATGTCCAAGAAGGGATGAGATCTCCTCACCGCGCGGTGAGTCACCGCGCGGCTGAGGACGCGACACGTGGCAGCAGTAGGGGGTGGTGAGGCTGGATGCGGGTTACCCTCATCCAGTCTCACCACCCCCCCTTGCTGCCACGTGTCATGCGGTCACGCACGCGGTGAGGGGGATGCGTGTTGAACTAGGCAACACCAGCCGATAACAAGTGAGTCATGCAGCAGCCAAGTGATGCGCAGCCTTGACAAGGAGTGCAGACCCGAAGATGACGGCTAGTTGCAGGAGGTGTTTGAAGAATTCAAGACTAGTAGTGTTTGAGTCAAATAAAACTCTTTGTAGTGTCCTATTTTCTTGGAGTTAGTTGGTGTAGTGGTAGTTTGAGATAATGGAGACTAGTGGCTCCTTATTTTTCGTTGTTCTTGTTGCGTAGGTACAGGCTATATTTAGCCAAAGTCATTGTAATGAAAATGCAGTTCCTTCTTTGCTTTCATACGTTGTAGTGTTCATACACTGTGCTTAATTTGTGATTCCAATCTTCTTTCTCGTGTTTACATTTGGTATCAGAGCCCGGCTCATTCATTTTTTCCCTATCACTTTAAACGCATATACAATGAGTGACCTTCAAGTAGTTGGTGGCATAAAGAAACTAAATCATCAAAACTATAATACATGGTCAACGTGTATGATGTCCTATATGCAAGGACAAGATCTGTGGGAAGTAGTTAATGGCAGTGAAGTGACACCACCAGAAGACGACGCAAACGGTATATTACGCAAATGGAAAATAAAATCTGGCAAAGCAATGTTTGCCTTAAAAACAACCATCGAAGAAGATGTCCTAGAGCATATACGTGATGTCAAGACACCAAAGGAAGCTTGGGATACTCTTGCTAAATTGTTTTCAAAACGTAATGACACCAGATTGCAGTTGCTGGAAGGAGAGTTGTTAACAACAGCTCAAGGTGAGATGTCAATTGCTCAATACTTCTATAAAGTGAAGGCTTTGTGCAGGGAAATTTCTGAACTGGACCCTGAGGCTCCAATAGGAGAAACCAGAGTGAAGAGAATCTTGATTCATGGACTCAAACCTGAGTTTAGAGGATTTGTTGCTGCAGTACAAGGTTGGCCTAAGCAACCAACACTTGTGGAATTTGAAAACCTGCTAGCTGGACAAGAGGCTTTGACAGGACAGATGAATGGAGTGACCTTGAAGGATGAAGAACAAGCACTCTCAGCCAACAAACGTAGTTGGAATATAAAGCAACGTACTCCCTCGGGTTTCAAATACAAAGACGAAAGAAAGAAGTATGGACAGGATGAGGACCGAGAGAACTCCAAGCCTGGAGGTAATAAAAGGAAATTTGGTGGCAAGTGTTATAATTGTGGGAAAAAGGGGCATAGAGCAAAGGACTGCTGGACACGGAAGAATCAAGTTGAAGGAAATTTGGCAACCTCAACTGAGGAGGAACAATGGAATGTTGAAGCCTTATCAGTTATGGAGGAAGAAGATGTAGTCACCAAAGAATCTGCACTTAGTACGGATCATGAAGTTGATTTTGCAAAGGAGTGGATTGTGGATTCCGGTTGCTCCAATCATATGACTGGAGATGAGGCAAAGCTCACAGATATCAGTGAGTATAAAGGGAATCATGTGGTTGTGACAGCAAATAATTCAAAGCTTTCCATAGCTCATGTGGGCAAGTCAAAAATCTCTCCTCTACGAAGTGCTAAACAAGTATCATTGGATAATGTATACCATGTTCCAGGAATGAAGAAAAATCTAATGTCAGTAGCCCAACTTACAGCAAGCGGGCATCATGTTCTGTTTGGTCCCAATGATGTGAAAGTGTTCCCACATATTGAAATCAACGAAAAGCCCTTAATGGAAGGAAGGAAAGTGAATTCTGTTTATGTGTTGACAGCTGAAACTGCATACATAAATAAAGCCAAGAAGAATGAAACTGGGGATATTTGGCATATGAGGTTGGGGCATGTAAGTTACTCCAAACTAGAAATAATGATGAAGAAGTCTATGTTAAGAGGGCTGCCAAACATTGAAGTACGTACGGATACAGTATGTGCAGGATGCCAGTACGGGAAGGCACATCAACTGCCATTTGATGATTCAAGCTTTAAAGCGAAGCATGTACTTGAATTGGTGCACTCGGATGTCTTCGGCCCAGTAAAACAGACCTCAATCTCAGGTATGAAATATATGATAACTTTCATAGATGATCTATCAAGATTTGCATGGGTGTACTTTATGAAAGAAAAATCTGAAGCTTTGCTCAAATTCAAAGAATTTAAAGAAGAAGCTGAAGCAATTGTGGGCAGGAAAGTGTTATGTTTGCGGACAGATAATGGAGGAGAGTATCTCTCGAAGGAGTTCACTGGATTTCTTAAACAGAGTCACATTCAACGCCAACTTACGTGTGCATACACACCTCAGCAGAATGGTGTATCTGAACGTAAGAACAGACACCTTGCAGAGGTATGTAGAAGTATGCTTTATGCCAAGAATGTGCCTGCAAAGTTTTGGGCTGAGGCTATGAACACTGCAGTATATGTCATCAACAGGTTACCACAGCAAAGGTTAGGTTTTGTTTCACCATTTGAGAAGTGTTTTAAAGTGACACCATCAGTAAGCTATTTTAGAGTATTTGGATGTATCTGCTATGTGTTTGTTCCAGCACATTTGAGATCTAAGATGGATAAGAAAGCTACAAGATGTATCTTTGTTGGATATAATAATCAAAAGAAGGGATGGAAGTGTTATGATCCGTCCACAGGAAAGTGTTATGTGTCACGAAATGTTGTCTTTGATGAAGCATCTTCCTGGTGGCCATCAATGAAGGAAGAACTGGGGAATGCAAATGATGTTGGAGGAATGGAGTCATCTGCTTCAATCAGACTAGGTGCAGAAGAGGTGGATAACGAAACAGAGGAACAAATGGAACAAATAGAAGCTGGTAACCCGTGGCAGACAGGCATTCATCAGCAACCAAATACAGCTCCTGCTGATGAACTCAGAAGATCCACCAGAATACGAAAGCCAAACTCAAAATATGCTAATGTCATGTTAGTAGAAAACAGTGATGAGCTGGAACCTCAATCTTATGATGAAGCTGTTTCTAATCCAGAATGGATTAAAGCCATGGAAGAGGAGATCTCAGCACTCAAAGGAAATCAGACTTGGGAGTTAGTACCAAAACCTCAAGGTGTAAATCCCATCTCTTGCAAATGGGTGTACAAACTGAAAAGGAGGACGGATGGCACAGTTGAACGGCTTAAAGCACGATTAGTTGCCCGGGGATTTTCACAGGAATATGGTTTGGACTATGATGAAACTTTTAGTCCTGTTGCCAAGCTAGCAACAGTAAGAGTACTCCTAAGTCTAGCAGCTAGCAAAAATTGGAGTTTGTGGCAGATGGATGTTAAAAATGCTTTTTTGCATGGTGAGTTAGATAGAGAAATTTATATGGCTCAGCCAATTGGTTTCCAAGATCAAAGACATCCTAATCACGTATGCAAATTGAGGAAAGCACTTTATGGTTTAAAACAGGCACCAAGAGCATGGTATGGGAAATTTGCTGAATTTCTCGTTTTCAGCGGATACTCCATGGCAGCTGCAGACTCAAGTCTGTTTGTCAAAGATGTTCAAGGAAAGCTAGCTGTAGTGCTAGTTTATGTGGATGACTTGATTGTGACGGGAAATGCAAAAGAAGAAATACAACAGATTAAAGAAAATCTTTCAGTACGCTTCAAAATGAAGGAACTTGGTCTGTTAAAGTATTTCTTAGGATTGCAAATTGATCAACAGGAAGAGGGAATTCTGCTTCATCAGAAGAAGTATGCAACAGACCTTCTAAGGAAGTTTGGTATGCTATTATGCAAACCAGTGTTGACACCAGTAGAACCTAATGCTAAGCTATGTGCTCATGAAGGGAAAGATCTACATGACAGTGTAATGTATAGAAAGCTGGTTGGTAGTCTAATCTACTTAACTTTAACAAGGCCTGATTTGTCCTATGCGGTTGGCTTGGTGAGTAGGTATATGCAGAATCCTAAGAAGCCTCATCTGGAAGCTGTACGAAGGATTCTAAGATATGTAAGAGGGACTGTTGACTATGGTGTATTATATCAGCACGGTTGTGAACTCAAGCTAAGTGGTTATTGCGATGCAGATTATGCGGGTGACCATGACACACGAAGATCAACAACGGGATATGTCTTTATGCTTGGGAAAGGACCTATATCTTGGTGTAGCAAAAGACAACCAACTGTTTCTCTATCGACTACGGAAGCTGAATATAGAGCTGCGGCGGCTGCAGCACAAGAGTGTGTTTGGCTAGTCCAGTTGCTGAAGGATTTATGTCAGCGAACAGATTATTCAATTCCCTTGTTTTGTGATAATTTATCTTCTATTCAGTTAGCTGAGAATCCGGTCTTTCACGCAAGGTCTAAACATGTAGAGGTACATTACCACTTTATACGGGAGAAGGTGCTGCAAGGTGAAATTGAGTTATTTCATGTTAGCTCTGAAGATCAAGCGGCGGATGTATTCACTAAGGGGTTTAATGGCAACAAGATGTTGATGTTTCGAAGTAAGCTTGGTATGAGGGAAGCTGGTGTTGAGGGGGAGTGTTGAACTAGGCAACACCAGCCGATAACAAGTGAGTCATGCAGCAGCCAAGTGATGCGCAGCCTTGACAAGGAGTGCAGACCCGAAGATGACGGCTAGTTGCAGGAGGTGTTTGAAGAATTCAAGACTAGTAGTGTTTGAGTCAAATAAAACTCTTTGTAGTGTCCTATTTTCTTGGAGTTAGTTGGTGTAGTGGTAGTTTGAGATAATGGAGACTAGTGGCTCCTTATTTTTCGTTGTTCTTGTTGCGTAGGTACAGGCTATATTTAGCCAAAGTCATTGTAATGAAAATGCAGTTCCTTCTTTGCTTTCATACGTTGTAGTGTTCATACACTGTGCTTAATTTGTGATTCCAATCTTCTTTCTCGTGTTTACAATGCGGTGAGGGGATCCTATCCCGTCCAAGAAAGGAGGTATTTTGTGACATCTAAGAGGTCCTATAAAAAGTAGTAACTAGTTTCGTGACTTTTTAGTAATCTGCTATATTTACGTAAATCAGATTATACAATTTTTGATATCTTACGCAATGCTCTGATAGAAGGTACAGAACTTGTCATTGTCCATAGAATGTCATTGCGTGCCTCGTTGCAACCCAACTGTCGAATTAAAGTCACTCAAAAAATATGAAGAGTTACACGTTGATATTCGGGTTAGAATTTTCTCCAAGAGATCTGGAGTTCGATTTCGGAGATACAAACAGTGTGGTATTCCACTGCTGCTAGGCCGAAGGCCTGGTTTGCGGGAGGACACCTTATGTGTGTCACTGCATAAGTCCGCATCCAACCTAGCTCCAAGAGGTCAAGAGTTCGATTCCAGAGACACAGTATAGTATTCCAATGCTGCTAGGTCGAAGGGCTGATTTGTGGGAGGATACCTTATGTGGGTCACTGCGTAAGTTTTCATCCAACCTAGGAGACGGCTGAGCTCCTGATTTTCATCATCCATAATGCTCTTTGGGACTGGAGCAATGAGGCCACAGAGCGAGGGATTTTGCCTTTTACTCCAAGAGTTACAGGATTGCCTAGATGACAATCACCTGGCCCGTGCTTCATCTCATCCTACAAATTATCATCCGTCTCATGTTATAACTCAGTTGATGCTTAACTGACCGATTTCGCTCAAGTGTTATCTGTTACGGAATTTTGTGTGTTAGTTACTTCGATCATCTCTTAAAAAGAAAAAAAGAAATTGCAACTCTAATCGTGAAGTGAAAGGGTTGAGGACGTGAAGGAGTAAATGTAGACCAAAACTGACTTGAGATAAGCGGATTAGACATAACCTACTAGATTTGCATCTCTGAGGACATGGTCCACGATATGAGTTTTTGGAGACAGATAATTAAATTTAACAAGGTTTATGCAGTATATAGATGCACCTAAGAGTATACTTAGGGGCTTGATACGCTATACACTTTAGATTGACTTTGTGCTTTTTGTTTATATCTTTGACTTTCATTATATGTGCATATACATGGTATGAGTACTTTAATATCGGAATCATTCTATTTATATTTACTAAACCCCTTCACTAACGTACTAGCACACCACATCTCTATTATTGTGTCATTTATACAGGTATATATGGAGCCGGGCTATCATTAGAATCAAACCCTTTATTCTTTGAGATGAGGATATAATTTGTCTGTCTCTCACCCTCTCCGGACTCTAGCAATAACTTTTGTCGTCGTTGGAATATAATGTGTATGTGATGTTGTATTTTAGTAGTTGGGAGTCACTGTATATACTTGGGACCAAAAAGAAGTATATTATTATTGTCCTATATATGATTGGGAACAATTCCTTTTGAGAACAATTATCGTACCAGTTTGCAGCAGAAAATGCGAACAATATTGTAGTTTTAATAACCAGTAAACAAACAGAATCGCGTGTCTTCATAAAATATTATTACGTGTTTGTCCATGACTGATTTTATAATATAAACTTAGCCATCAGTCTTTACGTGGATTCCTTATATAACCAATCATGCTAAATCTTTACAAATTATAAGAAAAACCTAATATGGTGATGTTCAAGCAACGTAAAACCTCCCAAGGTCTATAATAACCATCCTTATCATGCTCCAGACATAGCTCGGTAGGTACTCAGGTTAAAAATTGTTCCAAAAGATATATGATTCGATTTCAGGGACACACATTATATATGTTTCAGTACTGTTTGGGCATATTCTCCACGATGCTTTTTGAAACTGGGACAGTAAAAACACTCAAGACCCAAGATATAATCTTTTGTTTCAAGACAACCCTTATCCTCATCGACATTGCAACAATCGACCATGGAAGCGACTTTGCTTTACCCCTTTCTTTCAACTCAACATCATTCGTCAAGCTTCTAATATGTTACATAACTGTGAATACAAAGGGAGACATTTTGTCAACACCCGTGTTATGATTCAGAAATGAATACAACAATAAAAATGGAACCTTTGCTTTATACACCATTCATAGAAAAAACTGAGATCTCTTCACCCCCATTTTCCTCACATTCTGTGTGACCGCACGACACGTGGCAGCAATGTAGGATGGTGAGGCTAGATGAAGGTCACCTGCTGTTAGTGTATGTGCCCTAGGCCATGATTTGGATATTTATGTTGTGCATTTATTATTAATAAAAGAGGTTTTATTATCATTATTGTTGGTTAGTATGTTACACAATTTTGATATATGTCCCTAATTCATTATTGTTATGGAGATAAAATAATTTATAATCAGTATGAGTATTGATTTGATAATCATGAGATGATTATGTGTATGGTGATACGAATCAATCTCATAGATACTTGTTAGAGAACAATGTATTGGATAGGCCCATCATGAGATTGTTACATGGATTAGCATCATAAGTAAATCTCATGATAGTCATGTTTTAATCATTTGACTTGAGATTGTCATAGTTTCCAACATAAGGACTATTATATTTTGACATGATCAAACGTTATCCGTAACTGGATAATAATAAAGGTCATGATTGAATGTGATAGAAATTATGTAGAGGATATTGAACAATCAAGATAGAATTTGTCCCTCTCTTTTGACAGAGATATCTTTGGGCCCCCCGATTAGTGAGTTTGTGAAATGCATGGCCGTGCTCAAATGAATTGATAGTGTGATCAATATCATTTGTTTTATCAGTCTACTTAGAGATCGAGTAATCATATGTTTGAACTATATAAGTATGACGCTGACCATGACTTATGTTCAAACTAGATATCGTGTGACAAAGAGATTAATGCATGTACTATTATTAGGCTAGTTGGACTTTACTCGTATTAATTGGGTAGTTGTAATGCCTTGCTAGAGGCCAATTACGACTTGTTGGTTTAATAGAGATTTAATCAACTGCCAATTAATATGGGCCTATCGGGTCACACACAAGAATGCGTAAGGCTGAGATTAATAATATCAATAATATTAATATTGGATATTAATTATTATTATTATCGTTTTTAATATTAATAGTATTAATATTGGATATTAATTATTATTATTATTATTATTTTCGTTTTTTTGGTGATTATGTATATATGTGTATTATCGGATAATAAC
The DNA here is from genome assembly GCA_036186865.1 of Eustoma russellianum. NCBI lineage: Eukaryota > Viridiplantae > Streptophyta > Magnoliopsida > Gentianales > Gentianaceae > Eustoma > Eustoma russellianum. The sequence continues at coordinate 1,282,782 of AP025047.1, read as the reverse complement.
GAGAGAATCCATATCTGATATGGATTTTGAATATCCTGATAGAATCCGTATCTGATATGGATTTTGATTAGCATCAACTAATCCGATTAGGACTCGGATTTTGATGTCTACGTATGTGTATATATATTTGTGTATCTCGTATACACTACACACGAAAAATATACAGATTCATCAAAGAAACCCTAGAGCCATTTTTGTGAAAAACCGAGTTCTTCAGCCGCGCCGTTTGAAGAGCTAGCACTCCGGACGGAAGCGTTCGTGTGGATACCGACAGAGGGTGATCGTATTTTCGCACCTGCTTCATCTGCGTAATTTGGATCTACAAAGGTAATATTCGAGTTTCTTTCATCGAATTAAACGAACAACATGGATCCTTGGTAGGAAATCGGAGATCAAGTTTTTGTTTTCCGCTGCGCGTTTTGCAGTGATCTCGGTTGATTTCCTAACACCTGCATCTAGCCTTACTACCCCCTTGCTGCCACGTGTCGCGCGGTCATGCGTCACCGCATCCCTCTTGCGGTGAGGGGATCTCATCCCCTTTGTCTTTTCTGTTTTTATTGTATTATCTATAACTTTTTTCTTGGCTTAATCGAAGATATATTATTCTTAGATTCTTTCTTTTTTTGAGTTAGAATAAAGCATATCTGACATAGGTATATCTGTTTTACTTTGAGAAAGGAAAGATAAAAGATGTGACATTTTAAGTGATAAGACCCACTATCTATTCAGGTTTGTTGGGCAATATGGATGCGTTTTTATTTTTCTATGCATAGTTATTAAACTCGTACTGCAACGACGGTCAAACCATGCGAACCACTGGCCCGTCCCCTGTGCCGGTCTGATTTAGTCTTTTAATCGTTTAAGCAGTTGGACCGTTTCTGCTCGGACTAGACCACAGATTCAACCGTAAAACCAGTGAACCGGGGGGTTTCTGTTGAACTAGAGGATATGAGAATGTATCTTTCTTCTAGAAGGAAGAAAGAAAAATGAAAGAAAAGTCCTTGCCAAATTATAAGAAAAAAAGAAGGAAGAGAGATAAAAAAAAATGGAATGACAATTTTCCAACAAAAAAAAATATATAGTTCCCTGGTATATAGAGAAATTGCTGGGAACAATTTCGACACGTAACATACAGTGGCTAGGCATTGTCCCAAATCAAGATGAGAAATTAAAAATTGAAAAAGAAAATAGAGGCTAAATAAAATTGTTCGTAATAACATAAATTTGTTCATAAAAGCTTGCATGCTTAATAAATAATAAAGGACTTACCATCAAGATTGGGAAGTGAACGAGCATTCCCCCAAGGAAAAACAAGTCAACTAGTAACATGATTATTATAATGCTTTATTCTAAAAAAAATATTCTCACAGTTCACTTCTAAACATAATGCAATTTACATGTACTGTCAATAGTCACTGTTTATTTACCTATAAAAATATTCTCACAGTTCACTTATTATGTCAATAGTCACCGTTTATTTACTTAGGTCAATAGTGAAGTAACATGAAATCTATCGTTGGGGCAAGTTTTATAGTTATCAATGACTAAATATTATGAAACAAATTTTTTTTTCTACATATAATACTGATAAATATATATAAAGCATTAGATCCATCTTCGATTATTATGTTTTTTTAATAATGATTAAATACTTATTAGGATTCACTCAACCACGTGAAATTTGCCTATAAAGACAATCTTGTCCTCATGGACGTTGCCATACTCGATCATGGAAGCGACTTTCCTTTACCCGCTTCTTTCAACTCTTCTTCTCCTGGTGGGTTTGAAATTTCTTTCATCATGGCGTCACAGCAATCTGCCACCAAGTCCTTTCCTCACCCTTCCTCTCATTGGTCATCTCTACCTCTTGAAGCTGCCTCTGCATAGAACCTTGAGAAACCTCTCTGAAAGATATGGTCCAGTATTTTCCCTAAAACTTGGCCACCGCCTTGTCGTGGTGGTCTCTTCACCGTCCGTGGTGGACGAATGTTTCACCAAAAATGATATTTTGCTCGCAAATCGCCCTCTCTTTATCGTATTTAAATACATAGGCTACAATTACACTTCAATTGTTGATTCCCCGTACGGTGACCATTGGCGTAACCTTCGTCGCTTGTGTGCCAGTGAGATATTTTCCGCTAGCCGTTTGAATGCGTTCTTGTCTATAAGAAAAGACGAAACCAATCGGATGATTCTCCGCATATTTGAGGATTCCCGGCAAAATTGTGGTAAGGTTGAATTGAGGCCTAAGCTTAGAGAGCTTACGTTCAATAATATCATGAGAATGATATCGGGGAAGCGATATTTCGGGCAAGAGGAAGACAATGAAGAGGCAAAAGTTTTCCAGGGGCTTATTGAAGAGGTTTTTCGACACGCCTCAGCATCAAATCCAGCGGATTTCCTGCCGTTTTTGAGATGGATCGATTACAGCAACTTGGAGAAGGATTTGAGCAGGTTAAGAAGTAAGATGGATATGTTGTTGCAGGGCTTAATTGAGGAGCATCGGAGGAATAAGGAAAATGGTGTTGCCACCAATACAATGATCGATCACTTGCTCTCTCTGCAGGAGTCGCAATCCGAATACTACACGGATGAAATCATAAAAGGGATCATGATGGTACGCTCTTCGCTTCAAGTCTTCAACAACTTCTCCTTTTGTACTGGTATTTGAAAATGGATGTCTTCTTAACTAAATTACATTCAACAATCAACTACGTGTTTCACCGTCTGTCACAATATCTTTAAAACGGAGGGAGTTAATGGAGTGATCAGGATCATTGATAAAAGAAAATCAAATGTCTTATATGAAATTACTGTTGGAAAAATACGTTAAAGTACTTTAAAATACGCTCCAAGCTTATATATAAACTTGTATGATGTTGTTTGAGAGTTTGAAAGATGATTTGAACACTTTGAACTTGGAAAAAGGTCACTTGGATCGATCCATGTGTAGACTGGATTGGACCAAGTGAAAGCTGGAATGAAATTGGTGTTCTGTTGCACATAAATCGATAACATCGATCGATCGATGTGATGTGGTGCAATGCTGGAAACTTTCTGTCCAACATAGATCGATCACATTGTCACATCGATCGATCTATGTGGGCAGGATGCAAAACTGAAAGCTTCTGTCCGACATCGATCGATCGATGTACCATCATTCAGAACTTTTCACTTTGAATTGCATTTTTTGGTCCAATGTTCATCTCCTTTCACCTTTGAATGGCTATTAACTGACTTGGAGGTGTAGAAAACTGTTGACATGATCTTTGGATGTTTCCAAAAACACAACTCAAGGCTTATAAATACAAGGCATTGCTATTTTGATTAGATACAACAATTTTTACGAAAAATCTGAATATTTCAGCATTTTTATCCTCCATACTCTCTTTCATTATCAAATAACTCTAGAATCAAGTTCAATCTTTCTCTCTTAGAGCAAAGGAAAGGAAGATAGCCGTTATATCATTGGAAGCATTTGCTTGAATACTATCTTGCTCTTTGGTAAGAGCAAAATTGCTTTAAGGACAGTGACAATCCGTCACGTCTCGACTTTATTGTTTTCTTGGTTGTCCATATTCTCACACTAGATTTTCCTACAACTACAATTTGAAAGCGGAAGCATGAATCAGGTGACAAATAAGGTGATGAAGGAGGTCCAAATATGATCTAAATTTCTAATATTCTTTCACAACTGGCAGATAATGTTGCTAGGTGGTACGGATACGTCCGCACTAACAATTGAATGGGCAATGTCTCTACTACTGAACAATCCAAAGGTGTTGGAGAAAGCTAGAGTTGAAGTGGACAATCAAGTTGGGACTGATCGATTGATCGAGGAACAAGATTTGTCCAAATTGCCTTACCTCCATTGCATTATATCAGAAACATTTCGTCTTTGTCCAGCAGCACCACTACTAATACCTCGTGAGTCATCTGAGGATTGCGAGATCGGGGGATATAACATTCCAAAAGGAACAATTTTGATGATTAATGCTTGGGGAATTCATAGAGATCCCAAGGTTTGGGATGATCCATTAACTTTCAAGCCGGAGAGGTTTGAAGGCGCAGAGGTGGAGTCGTCTAAGCTGTTACCATTCGGTATGGGACGGCGGTTTTGCCCTGGAGCTGGGCTAGCACAACGCATGGTGGGATTGGCTTTAGGATCTTTAATTCAGAGTTTTGAATGGGAAAGGATTGGGGAGGAGGAAATTGACATGATGGAAGGGTTAGGGGGGTCTATGCCTAAAGCTATCCCATTAGAAGCAACATGCAAACCACGTCCGTTGATGCATAAGGTTACCTCCTCTGAAGCCACAGCAACTTGTTAAGATTGCTTGCCATTGTTATTGAACTTCGGTTCATCCGAATTAGGTTTCCAGAGAGTGGTTTTAGATAATAAGCAATTGGAGATGTCCTCGATCAAGATTTTATGTACTTGTCTTGTTAAAAAAAAACCCGTATTTACATAAGTTTGGGTTGCACGTGTGTAAACTTGAGAAGCGTTCATTAATCAATTTAAGCTTTTCTTCCCGACAGATCTTGGGCTGCAATTCCTTCATTGCCCTGTATTATTTTGGGACCTTCTAGACTGGTCAATTCTGCAGGCAATGTCAAATGAATTTATGGTAGCACTTGCAAACACAAATAGCGCATATATCAATAATTTTGGGTTATATTGACATTTTCAACAAGCTCATTATAAATACACACTCACACTCTCTCTCTCTCACACACACACACACACACATATATATTATACACAGACACATATATATAGACACATACATAAATGCATAAACATATACATGTATATGCATATATATATATACATATACATGTATATGCATATATGTACATATACATATGTGTGTGTATATATGCGCGAAAAACTTTTACGTCTAGCGATTGAGTAACATTTATCTTATTCCCGTAGCGATTGAGTAACATTTATCTTATTCCCGTGTCTCGAGTTCGATTTTCCTCTCCATTTTTTTTTTAAAAAAAAGAGAAAAAAATGTGTGTGTATATATGTAATATGTGGAGATTTGGGCCCATTAGCCTTTCAACATTCATGAGCAAAGTCAACAGAAGAATACTGGCGACTCGGCTTAGAACTATGTTAACTAAGCTCAAATCTCTAGAACAAGCTGGATTCATGAAATAGAGACATCGTTGAGCAAGTGTTATTAGTTAATGAGACGTTTCATATGATTGATAAGTCCACAAGTGGTTCAAATGTCATTATCAAATTTGATATGACTAAAGCTTTCGACAAGATAATCAGATAATATCTAAAGGACATCCTTGCCAAGTTGGCTTTCTTGACTGTTTTTACAAACTTAATTTTCAATCACCTAGCCAACAAACACGCATTTCAGTGCTGGTGATTGGCATTCCATGCGGCTTCTTCAAACCTGGACGAGGAGCATAACAATATGACTCTTTTATCCCCTGTACTATTTATCTTAGCCACAAAAGGATTTAGCAGGGCCTAAAATCATTGGTGGAATCTGAAAAACTATAAGACTTTGCTTCGGGCAGATTACATTCTCCTATTACCCATTTGGCTTTTGCAGACGACATATTAATTTTCCTTAATGGTTCCACTCCCAAACGGATTCAGGCCATTTGGCTTTTGCAACGACCTCTTAAATTTAAAACATTTCTTCAAGAATATCAAACGGATTCAGGCCAACTGGTTTAGAAAGAGTCACTTTGTGTCAGCCTCTACAACTTCTTACAGATATACATACATACGTGTAAAAAATATATACATACGTATAAGTGGAGGGTTGTCGCATCTTACAGAGATTGAGTCCATGTCACTTTGCATTAATCTAAGTTGAGGCGGCCTTTATACATATTATCCATATGTATATTGAATCTTAAAAGAGGATTGGTAAAAGACAAAGTGGGACATTTGTGTCAATTACTGTATACCTCGTTCCTCTTTTTTTTTTTTTTTTGGGTTTGATGTAGAAAGTATAATTTCTATTTTGTACCCAGCAATGATTTAGTCGGTAGACTAGATGATGCATGCGTGATAGATATTAAATTTAAGTTTTGTTGCTAAGGGCATCTCCCATGCCATCAAATTACTCATTTGTGCAAAAAAAAAAAAAAACATTTCCGACCAAGTACCAAATCCAACAGGTGAAAATGAATAGTGTTGTATCACCAAATCTATTCATCCGTTACATCATCATTTTAATTATCTTAAGAAAATTTTAATTTCATTGATTTCGTTATAAGAATTTTAATTTTGTTAGTTTCGTTATAAGAGAAAATAATTTCGTTATAAGAAAAAATTATATAACAAAAAAATTAAAAATAAAATAAGATTCATAACTAATAATTTAGAACAAAGTTGCATTAGTAAAGAAAGTACATTAGAAACATAGCATAAAATATTTCACAACAATAAAATTTTGTTAGCAACAAGCTTATAAAATAACTAATACAATATAGATATAAATTAAACTAACAACAATTCAATATTCCGGAATGAATAATTACGTTAAATTTATATGAATGTTAAATTTGTGTTAAATTATTTATAATAATGAATTAAAAATAGAATGATAGAAGAATCTTTAAGGAATATTTTTATTTGGTGTTGGATTATGTGTTCATGTTTGGAGTATTTTTTTCCTGTTTATTGCATCAAATAGATGATTTGGTATAAAATTTGGTGTTTTAGTTCAGAGAATTCTTAACCTAATCAAATGAATCTACCTTTTACTCTTACACAGTTTGAGTTTCTCTGTGTGTCTGTGTGATTCTTTTCAAGACTTCATCTACAGTCATCCATCCCTCCTCTGCCCCTAGCCAACCCATACCGCTATCACTACCTCTCATCGCCGCCTACGCTGCCCTTGCTTTGAATAAAACACCTGTTTTCAATACAATTTCTCCCTGTTATTCATCAGCTATAAAGATCCCATCTTGAATTCTTTCAATCATGATTGATGAACATGTTGGACTTGGGGACAAAACAAATACATATGGTTTCGTAGAGATGCGGGATTGAAAAGATAATGGCTATCTCGGCTACTATTAGTTCAATGGATAACACATGTTTAGCAAAATTCATTAGAGGTTAGTTTATGGGTTTGAGCTACCTTTGATGTCGGGTGCTATGTGAAGAATATGAGGCCTAATGGGTTCTGCAGCTTGGTCGGAGCTCACAAGATATCGACATCCTGGAGAGAAATTTGAATAAGAAAATTTGATGGCCCTGTAACCCCTGTATATTCTCAAATCTTCAATTCACCTCTTGTAGCCCTTCATTTTCTGGTTTAGGAGGAAGAAAGCAGGAAGAGGGGAGATTTTGGGTGGTGGGTTTCATGGGTTTTGAGGAGAAAATGGAAGAGAAGAGTACAGATTGGTTTTGTAAAGGGGAAAAAATAGAGATGTTGTGTTGGTGGCCGACAAGGTGATACTAGTGGTTGGGGAGCTGGGATGGAGAGTTGGTTCAGGTGGAGGAGGGGAGGAAGGAGAATCAAAATCAAATACGAAAAAAAAAAAGAAAATCTTAAGAGTTGCACCTTCAAAATGGAGAGTTACACCTTTTTCCCTAGCACCTTCATCGATCAATGAAGAATGTTTCTAATTCTAATAATCTACGTCCAGAAATCGTTGGTATGGTGTTCCTCTCAATGTATTGCGCACCTTGCTCCAGTTTTTGACAAGATCCGATAGCCGCCCTTTGTGTATTTTAACTAGACGGCTATTCAATTCCATTTGCGGCAGCCTTAGAAATTCTTGTACATCTGCTAACTTCTGAACAACAGCAGAAAACAAACACAAGACAAGAATTGTAAGCAGTATATTCTTCTGTTTCAGAAGCAAAACAGGGGGGGAAACCCCACTACATTTTAATTCATAGCTAAGGATATAGCAAAGAATGAGAGTTTGGAATTTCAAACTATTCTGACCAGCCTTACAGTTTTGTTCTTGACGAGATCTTCATAATAAATAATAGTGTGCCTGGTATTATTGAAGCGCTCCAATGCCTCCTTTACTTGCATCTCCATGAGCTTCAATTTTGCCAACAATGTGCTTGGTTTTAAGATTGGTTTGTACTTGGAAAGAATTTCAGCCTACAAGGAGCGACCAAAAGGATAAGGAAATTGTTAGAAGAATCTGATGATATATCTAAATTCCTTGTGTTTGCTTCAATTTTGACTAAGCATGATTGATTGGATTGCTTGATCATTCCATTATAAGACTATTGATTGATTTAGAAAATTCCTGCTTGACTTGGAGGTTAAATCCCATGATATTTGACATGTGATGAACTATTTTAAGTTAAATTACATTTTTCGTATTATGTTGAAGTTCTTGTGTTAACTCGGCAGCATTTAGCCTAACAGAAAGAGGGCAAGAAAAGAACCTGAAGAGGAGGGGGAGGGGGGGGGGATGGGATCATGAAAGACACAGACCTCCTTCGCTGTGCGCACGTGAGCTTTATGGGTGCCATTCAAAGGTTTCGCCCTGCCACCATAGTGATTTGCGCGCAAGGAAACCATCCGTCGTAGCAGATTTTTTCGAAAGAGAAAAATTACTGAAACGCCTCTATCCTTGAAGTATTCTACAATTTCTTTATGGTTCTCCATTAACCCCTGTCATTGAACCTTAAATTAGTCGTCAGGAATAATTCAGGAGCCAACTGAAACTGAATGGCAACATGAATCTTCCACAAAAAGGAGATTCATGCAATGGATCAATGGGACGACCTCTACACTTCAAAATATAGCATACAATATAAGAAATACAGTCAATTTAGTGAAACAACTTTAGCTTGCATTAACCTCGAGCCAACCAGAACAAACAGCTTTAGCTGGGAAAACAGCTCTATTTCGCATTAACCTCTATTCAATAGTTAATTCCAGACCTGATCTTTCATGTAAATTGGTAAAGAGCATGTCAACAACACCACTACCCCTGCTTGCACAAAATTAGCTAATCATATATATCCATTACATGATGATATTGGTCATGAAAGTGTACCTGATTAAGCATCCACTTAAGGCCAACTGCAGCAGAACACGAATTCTTTGGGGCACCTGTTCGCAACTCAAGGTTGTAGACTGCATCCAAAGTCTTCAAAATAGAAGAAATGTTCTCCCTCCTCTCCTCAACACCGAAAATCTCTCCATTGGAACTAACATTAATATGACTGTATAACAGATTTACAAGCCATCCGGATCCAGATCTCTGAGTTGAGATAATGACAAAGAAGCGCACAGGAGTACACATACATTCCGCTCTGCTTCACAAAGAAACCAAAAGTCAGGGAGTCTATAACCAAAGTAATTAACCTGAAACATAGCTTCTTTCTATTACCTACTAAAGGTTCTTGGTTTGGGATAGTGCACATATGGATTTTGGGACCTATCAATGTCGTATACATGACAGGAATTGTCACGTCCAGGACGTAGCTCAGTTGGTACCAGAGTAGTAGATTGGTTCTCGTGACTGTCAATAGAGTGTAGCTCAGTTGATACCGGTATCGGTGTAATAGATCGCTCCCAATGACTGTCAATTGAAGGTAGCTCAGTTTGTACCATGGTAGTAGATCGGTTTTCGTGACTGTCAATAGAGTGTAGCTCATTTGGTACCGGTACCAGGGTAATAGATTGCTCCCAAGGACTATCAATTGAGGGTAGCTCAGTTGGTACCAGGGTAGTAGATTGGTTCTCGTGACTGTCAACAGTGTGTAGCTCAGTTGGTACCGGTACCAGGATACTAGATTGCTTCCAAGGACCGTCAATTGAGGGTAGCTCAGTCGGTACCCTAGTAGTAGATTGCTCCTGAGGACTGTCAATTGCTGCTGTCGTACTAAGTAATGTTGGTTCAATGCTGGAATGAGTTTGCTTTAGAAAGACCGAGCAGATGAATACACTGCTAAAGATTACAAGTACAAATACTGTTAACAGTGGCAAGGACTTCTTTGAAGGCTTTATTGAGATAACAACCTGTCATCAAATTATGGTCAGATGTCAGTGACCATCATAAGCAATATCAAACGAGTGCCTCAAGCTAATATACATCTTTGAATCTTTGATGAAAATTGATCCAAGCATAAAATTTGGAGGTTGAAAATCAGAAGTGTACCCCCCCCCCCCCCCCCCCCAAGAAAACATAAATGATGGCAATAATTGCTTAGACGGACAATCATTACTTTCTTCTGCATCTTGAAATTCAAGAAGGCCAAAGTGGTTAATTAACCCAAAGCAGTCAACCTTTTGCAGCTGAACTACTCAAGAAGTCACACTTGCAATACTCCAATAGCAAAACATCAAGACAATTATCACCCTAGAGAAGTTATTTCATTATCTTTAATTATAACAAAGGGTACAATGATAGAGACAAAATAAAGTCAAACCCAGGAACATAAATCACTGACCTTGGTGAAGAGACAATATCTTTCAGCCATTGCAAAGAGAAACAGCAGAAACGTGATAAAGAACAAAAATGGCCTCTGCGGAAAGGGTAAAGCTCGAACGTTTCTCTACTTCTACAATCAGAACCAACTGAATAGTCGTTGCCGTCGAATTTTTAATTATAAATGAATGAATAATTTCAGAAGAGAAACGTGAAGTAATGGGTCATAATCGTCACTTGTTCTTACCCCCAGCTTCCATTATTTGTATTATTTACTGCATTTTATTTGATTTCATACTGACATGTACACAGTATACAACGACCCCACTGGTACATCAAAGTCTTTCATTAAGGTTCAAGTTGGCTGCATAAACCATTAAATTATAGAATTTGAGGATCTGACCTTGTTGTTGCCGCATAAGCTGGTTAAACCATTGACAACGAACCATATATAGGTAAAAAGTCGAGATTGAAATTTTGACACTAATGCCTCAAGGTGAAAACTGTTGGTGGATAATGTCTAGGTTTTGGTGGTCTATCCTTATGAGAAATGATGCAAAATTGCAAACCGACATCATTTATTAAAACTCTTTCTATAAAAATAAGATGTGGTCTTCGTTATTGGTACTAGAAGACATGGTTCAATCATTAATGCTCACACATCTGATTTATTGGAGGGTGATTTCATCTCCTATTTTAATGATGGAGGTTTGAGAGATACTAGTTCGAAATTTCTTTAAGTGATTTCAATTGGGATGTTCTTTTTATTAACACACAAGTGGTGAAATAGAGCTCTAAAACGATATTTACTCTCTTGAAACTTTTGATTATTGAAGCACGTCTTTCTATTTGCAGCTAGATGTATTAAAAGACCTATGTAAAGCTCAAACATAGTTCATTTATAAGGGGTTCATTTATATAGAAATGCAGAAACTAGAGAACTTGCTAGTAAACCCAAGTTGTTGAATAGATAAATGGCCCCGTCAAACCATACAAAATAATTGGAGTCGAAATAGATTAACCAAACAACCTAGCCTACGCACACAGAATCATCCAGACGATATTGGGTGTGTACTGATCATGTTTTAAATCTGTGGGGATAGAATCACCTCACCGCAAGGGGGTGCGGCAACGCGTGACCGCGCGACACGTGGTATCAAGGGGGTGAGTAGATCCCAACTGATGTGCCATCTGTGGTCAGACATGCTTAATAAGACCATGTTTAATGAATGGAATGGACAATTTCACCATGAGGGGAATGACTTTTGTTAGGGATAGCTCTTGACAGACAGAGGAGATCCTTTATTACAAATTAGTAGAGTTAGTCACTCTCCTCCACGAAAAGTTATCAAAACGTTACACAAACGTTCAGGACAAATTTAATAACAATTTTTAATTTTTTAAAAATATTTTTAAAGTAGTATTCAAATGCTCTCAAAGTAGTATTCATTTACAAACGTAAATGACTACCGGTTTATTATACTCATATTCCTTCCATCTTAAAATATAAATCCATTTTGAATTTGTAACATAAAGTAATTTACACATAGACGGATCTAGAGTACAGACACGTGCTTCCACCACTCTTCTATAATTTTTTTTATTCTAATAATGTCTTGAGTAAATTCTATTTGTGTGTCTATAAAAAAATTACGAAGCGAATTTTCTCCAGACCTTTAGTTTTTTATTCTTTAACTTACTCAACAAGATCATGTCACATATCTTAATTTAGAGGATGAGACAGAGATGATGTTAGAAAATCTAAATCTTTTTAGGTAAATCCCTTTAACTTAGAAATAAGTTTCAAATTGTAAAACAAAAATATTGAAATTGAGGGCATTAAAAAATTCTCATATTGAAGAAATCAGACGATTTCTCTCAAAAATTGGTGTAGTTTTAAAGAAATATTGTCATCCAATGGTTTGTATATGTTTTTAACACTTACTTTGATATTACGGGTTACTGCTATTGTCTAAACGACTTTTTCAACAGTGAATATAGTAAAAGATAAAATATGAAATAAAATGAGATATAATTAAATAAAAAATTGTTTCATTGCGTAATTATTTTTTTTGTAAAATCAGGACTAATAAATTTATAAATCGGCAGTCGAAATATGAGAATTTATCGCAAACAGTTGTATTATTTAAATAATGCGGTTTGTCTTTTGAAACAATAATGTTGTTATATTAATTTAATTGGTTGAATACATGTATATTTTTATGATAAATTTATAGTATATGAATGTTGACTGTGTCTTTACTAGTAAATTATTTTAGATCGGTCTCTAATTTTAAAAAGTAAAAGTGAACTTTGTACAAGGTAGTAGTAAAACGGTAAAAGACCAAAGGGTGAATCACTTTCTCGAGGAAAATTTCAATCACCACCAAAAGATTTGACAGTGACCGACTTAGAATTGCGATGAGGTGTTCGAGTACTCAAAACTGCAGCTATGGATGCCGGAAGAAAGAGGAAGCTCGGGTTTGCTGCCGGTGAATTCAGCTGTGCTACCTCATTACTCCACGGAAACCTAAAACTTTTTTTCCGATGATCCACTCGAAAATCTGCTGAAATAGAAATTCAAAGCGCGAAATATGAAATCAGCGAAACTGAAAATTTTCCGACACCTGAATGTAATAGCTGGTTGGTGAAATTTTTTTGTTTTGTTTGATTAATATGGTGAGCTGGCAAGAGGAGCAAGGGGGGTAAATGTGTTCATAAATCGGATCTCTGAATGGATCGGATTGCAGAAGAGACAGGTAATTAAATACACTATATTATTATTATTTTTCCAAAATTTGCCGGGAGAAGCCAAATTTAATTGCATAACGACGACATGATTCTCCAAATATAACCTTTAAATTCAAATGGTGAACATATCCGAATTTTTTCGAGTTGTTTCTCCTGTAAATTCTCTGTTTCAAATTTCTCGGAGGACCAAATCCTACCTCGCTTCTCTATCTGTTCAATTTCACACGCGTTTTATTTTTTTCCTATCTTCAAATATGGAGTTGATGCCACATTACTGTTCACTCTACAGGGGAGAAACGGCGGCGTCGAGTCTGGTGGAAGCTGAGTCCTTCAACCAGGTCCTGGCAGAAAAGCCAATGTGCAAGAAATCTTGCGCCCGCCGCCGCCGTTCTGTCGAGGTGAAGATGTTTGTTGGTGTGACGTTTGGTTTGGGATGATTGTGTTTTTTGATTTGTTTGGGTGGCCAGAAAAAGATTATGGATAATGATGAATTATTATATTTAGTCCTACGATTAATATCGTTATGATATTGTGTTAAATCGTATAGCCACTATTTGTTAAAAGAACAAGTTCATTCATCCTAAAAGTCCTACATGCCCATCTATAGTAAATTTTATGGTGCATTAACCTTCCGCGTTTGCACAAAGTCTGAGAAGAAGTCGGATCGCTTCACGATCTAATGTACGTATCCTTACCTTACACTTTGAAGAAGAGACTGTATTTGTGGCTCGAATCCGTGAATTCAAGACCACAATAATGGTAGTAAATACAATAATGACAATCAAGACGTACATCTTGATCATAGTAAATGCAATAATACCAAAAATATTCCTTTTTTTTTCTTCTTTCAATTCTATCTTTCGATTGTAGGACTAATCATATCTTTTGACAGAAAATATTGTGGATGGATGAAATTAAAGAATTTATGTTAACGACATAGACACATATTCTCAAAAAAAAAATGCAGAGAAGTACTAAGCTTCGGCTCCAGTTTAATAAAAACTGCGGATTGCTTATTACTTAATCCTCGTATGTGATTAGACTAATATGTTCGCTGTTTACTAGTTTGCTGTAGGTATAATTTTGACTTCGAGAAGGAAAAGCCATTGGAAGGCCTATATGTTGTAGGTATAATTTTAACGTAATGGGATAATGTTGTTGTTGTAATGTTCACACTTTGGCACTGGGGAAGCCGTCCCAATGGAAACTACACGCGAGATGAGATCCTCTCACCGTGCGGTGAGTCACCGCACGGCCCATAGCGCGACACGTGTCAACAGTGGAGGGTGGTGAGGCTGGATGAGGGTTATCATCATCTAGCCTCACCACCCTCTTTGTTGCCACGTATCGCGCGGTCACGCACGCGGTGAGGGGATCCTATCCCACCACACGCAGCTATGGATTCTTAAAAGATGGACCAACATTCGAAACACGAGTGGACATGACCAACACAGACAAGATTCTTCTTCTCCCATGAGCAACTTCAAGTATCCCCCCAAAAAAAAGGAAATTTGTAGGACAACGTGAAACTGTAGCCTATTACTTTGACTGCAAACTAATTGAATTTGCTTTGAATTCCACTGCCCAATTCTCAGTCAAAGAGACAGTTGTGATTCTCAACACAAAACAACACCAATACCTGATGAGGATATCCACAGACAGCCACGTAGCTGTGTCTTAGCTGTCATGTTTGACTGCCAGATTCCCTACTTCCCTACTCTGTGACTTTCGCTTTCAGATTCATCTCCAATGTTGTACAAACATTAGTTGTTCTAATTGAGTGATTAAGGAAATAATTTGGCCTAAAAGATTGTGACATCTGTATTTGATTTGACGGTCAACACATCTTTTCCCATGTCATAGATGTTTAGGCTATGACACTTACAGAATTCATCTAATCATTTTTAGTTGGATGGAGGTTTTTCAAGAGGTTTTGCCCCAACCAGTAAGGGTTCCTGTCATCTCCGGTCATACAGAAAATGTATGTATGTAAATCAGGAACAAAATTCAGACAAAGGGCAGGTTATATACACAGCTACAACAATAGAATTCTCCACAAACGGAAGCTGAAGAAACCGTTGATTATAATGTTTTTGGCTCCAGTTTGCACCTGGGTCGATTGGATTCTTAGCAAGAATAGACGAGTAATGAAGAAGATAAGTGCTTAACATTTGTCAAGCAGCAGTTCAACTGCAAACACTTTCTGCACAAAAAGCAGCTGAATCAAAAGTACAAGTAATCATCATTATCATCATCCGGACCCAGTATATCCCAACGACAACAAAAGCTAACGTTAGGTCTGGGGAGGGTAAGTGGTAGGCAGACAATATCTCTATCACAAGGGATAGAGAGTCTGCTTCCAGTGAGACCCCCGGTTGTATATGTACCTGCATAAATGATATGATAATAGAGATATGTTGTGCTAGTGAGTTTGTAGTGAAATTCAAGAACTGACTATTGATATTAAAATACACATCACGTGTATATGTAAATGTTACCAAAAAGTACTAGAGATTAATGAAAACATAAAATCCCTACATTTTAAGATTTCCGCTTCTCTCTGAAACTACCAGATCCGACACTGTCGGCATCCATCTCCGGCCAACCCTTGGCCAGCGATCTACCCGGAATCCACCATGATGGCTGATCCACCACATGAGAAGAGTATCCAGGAAGTCGACCAGATCCAAAGAAGTGTTAAAAAATATAAACGACCGGCGACATGCGATCCCCCATCACCAACCGCTCAATCGTCCGCATCTGGAAGGTTATGGACAGATATACTGAAAAACAGCGAGAACAATGATAGATCCCAATTCTCCGGAATATACATGGGCGAAGGCGAAGAGGATGACACGTTTGACAGCATCGACATCCTGCATGGCAGTAATAAGGGAAACCAAATGGAAGGAGACACGACTGGCAAAGCCGTCATTGATGTAACTGTGGACGAATGGAAACGGCTATGCTACCCATGGCGGCGCGCGCTTATCATCAAGCCGTTAGGGCGTACCATCTCCTACCGCGTACTATCCCAACGGCTAAATGATTTATGGACACTACGAGGACGAATTGAGATCATTGATCTAGAAGACGGATTTTACGTCGTAAGATTTTACACGAAGGCAGACTACGACTACGTTCTTGAAAACGGACCGTGGATCATCCAAGGACACTATCTGACTGTCACGAAATTCCGTCCTGGTTTCTCCCCCTCCAACGCCGAGATCAAGAGCACTTTGGTATGGGTCCGACTCCCCCGATTATCATTGGTATATTTTGACGAACACTTTCTGATGCGAGTAGGTAATAATCTTGGCAAGGCAATTAAAATTGATCTACATACCATGGCTGCATCTCGCGGTAAATATGCCCGCATATGCGTAGAAGTGGATCTTCAGAAACCACTCGTCTCCACAATCATCCTAAATGGCGAAATAGTGAATATCGAATACGAAAATTTACACCAAATCTGTTTTCATTGTGGAAAGTACGGACACAATAAAGATGAATGTGCAATGAATGCCTCAAATGCTGCTGCGAAAGACCAACCGCCCACTACACACGCAGAACCACCTAGGCCGGCAGAACCTTTTGGTCCCTGGATGATTGCCCGCAACAACCCCAGACGTCGCCCTAACCCACCTCATAATGCAAAAACCGTCCAGCCGCCTAAAAAGGACAACCCGAGTGGTTCGAGATTTGCTGCACTATCTGACAATGGTGATCATGAATCAAATCTGGACGAGGGTGCAGCCTTGGCCACAAGCTTGCGCAACATCCCCGACACAGGCCCCCCTATCGTGTTCCAAACGTCGACAAGATCACAACTACTGAAACAAAAGGAACGCAAAGGAAAGAGCATACAAATCAAGGGGATCTCAGTGGGGAAAACAAAACCTCGGAATACACAGTCAGAAATTAACCTCAGTCCCCTAGTGGCTTCGGTCTCTACATGGAAACCCTCACACTCTACCACTGAAAAAGCCAATCTAACACCCGGCCCGTTACGTGACATTACCAACGTCTCGGACCTATGCGTCATAGACGACATAGAGAAGGGACATGATGATACCATGCAGATGGAACCCCAATTGGCAACAAACAACGACATGGGGGATCAAACAAAACAAAAACCACCCGACATGCCACAAGCTCCCCACCGGCCTCAGCATACAGAATACAACGCAACACCTGAAGATAGTAATATGCAGGTAGAAGAGATTGTGGATGGTGGCCACAGGAGTGGGCCGCACACTATGTTTTAACTATTACTAATGAAAGCCCTTGCATGGAATTGTCGTGGAGCGGGATCTCCAGACACAACCCGTGCAATTGTTCGACTAGCACGCGATCACAAGCCAAATGTTTTGTTTCTCATGGAAACTCGAGTTCCCAGCTCTCGGGCAAAAACTATTATGCGTCGTACACATTTTACGACATTGACCGCTATCGAAGCACATGGATTCTCGGGTGGCCTATGGGCATTCTGGGATGATAAGGTTATGAACATCCAGGTGCTAAGTTGTACATCCCAGATCATGAACCTTGGAGTCATGGCTCAGGGCTCCATTGACTGGATCTTATCCCTCGTCTATGCATCCCCTAGTGTGACTATTCGCGATTCCTTTCACCTCTATGTGGAGACTATGTCATCTTTAATCCACATCCCATGGGTATTAGTAGGAGATTTTAACCAAGTTATTCGTCAAGAAGATAAGTCCGGAGGCCGACCGGTTAAAGGCTATGGAGTGGAAAGAATGACCAAAATGATTAATACATGTATGCTCACGGAAGTTGACTTCTCAGGGCCACGCTTTACATGGACCAATGGACAGCAACATGAACGCTTAATCCAGCAGCGAATTGATCAGGCATGGGGGAACGAGAGTTGGCATAGCAGATTTCGTAAGAAGATAGTTCATCACCTAGTACGCACACATTCGGATCACCTCCCTCTATTACTGGAAATAGATGAAATTAGAACGAATCCCACACCAAGCAGCCGATTTAAGTTCCAAGCGTGTTGGATGGAACATAAAGATTTCAGTAATTTCATGGACAACGCTTGGCAACCCATCCACGGAGACATGCTTACGACACTACAAAACTTTACTATCAAAATGCAGACATGGAATAGGACGGTTTTTGGCACCCTCACTCAACGACGGAAGAGGTGCACAGCACGCCTTGAGGGCCTCCAACGTGCATTCGAACAACGCCCATCATCTTTTTTATCACGATTGGAAGTGGAGCTACGGAAGGAATATGCCGATATACTGCGCCAAGAAGATGTCTTCTGGCAACAGAAATGCAACCTTACTTGGCTATCTGAAGGGGAAAAAAACAGCAGAACCTTCCATGCTGCTATGCGCACCCAGCGTCATACCAAACATATTAGTAGACTCAAAAATGGAATGGGAGAATGGGTTGATGAATGTGGTGGTCTCCAACAACTAATACGAAACCATTACAAAAATCTCTTCAAAGCTTCAGACTGTCAACTCAAAGTTGAAACAATGAACCTCCTTCCAACATTCAATCATGCGGATAGACAATGGTTGAATAGGCCGGTGTCACCAAGCGAAGTAGAACGCGCCGTGTTCCAAATGGGAGCATACAAGGCTCCCGGGCCAGATGGATTTCCTCCCATATTCTATCAACGAAATTGGAAGACCGTTGGCGCCTCAATCACAGAATTCGTTCTTGACGCATTCAAGAAGAAACATTTTCCGGTGGAGTTAAACAAATGCTTAATCACCCTTATACCCAAAACGGCCAACCCAGAGACTGCTTCACACTTTCGTCCAATAGCTCTAACAAATGTGGTGACAAAGATTATAACAAAGGTAATAGCTAATCGACTCAAAAGTATCATTGGCAAAATTATTTCTCCAGCACAATGCGCGTTTATCCCTGGTCGCCAAGCTGCGGACAACATTATCATTGCTCAAGAGCTTATGCATACAATGCGTGTGAAACAAGGTAACAAAGGGTTTATGGCAGTGAAGATTGATTTAGAGAAGGCGTATGATAAAGTGGACTGGGGTATACTGCGACACATACTACACCACGTCGGCTTTAGCACTGACTTGACGGAATTGATCATGTTTAGCATTACGAGTGCGTCGCTGTCTGTGATCTGGAATGGCCAATGCTTAGAACCGTTCTTTCCCCAACGAGGCATTCGGCAAGGTGACCCACTTGCCCCATACCTATTTCTGCTATGTATGGAAGTGCTTAGTCAAAAAATTGAACGTGCTATAACAGCACTCCAATGGCGGCCTATCCAGACATCCCGACGAGGCCCTTGCATCTCCCATTTATTTTTTGCAGATGATCTACTATTATTTGGGGATGCAACTGACTCTCAAGCCTCCATAATGGAGAAACTATTAACTGAATTTTGCCAGGAAACGGGCCAAACCATCAGTGTGTGCAAGTCTGAAGTACTTATTTCGAAAAACATCGCTGGACGATTTACACCCACAGAGTTTTCCCGACTTGGCCTGCAATGCACCTCAGATTTTGGCGCTTACCTGGGCATTCCGCTGATTCACGGCCGGACTAGGCGAAATACTTACGGCAATGTCCTTGACAAAGTGCGGAACCGATTGGGTGGATGGCAAACGAAACTACTATCCCATGCAGCAAAGAGCATTTTGATTCAAAGCGTAATATCCTTGATGCCGATGTACATGATGCAGACAGTGCGATTACCAAACAGCCTTCTCGATGACATTGAGAAAATATGCCGACAATTTTTCTGGGGGGATAACAGTGACACTCGCCACCTACACTGGTGTTCATGGCAAACCGTTTGTCAACCAAAAGATAGAGGGGGATTGGGATTTAAAAGATTGCGCGACATGAATATAGCAATGCTATGTAAGCTAGGCTGGAAGATCCTCACACAACCGGAGAAGCTATGGGTACAAGTTCTCCACTGCAAATATGGACACTTGCTTAGTGACAGTACGCCGAAGAACACATCGACACTATGGCGACATATTCGAACCACTTTACCACTCCTTCGGGCCGGTCTAGAAACGTCTAACGTCCAACATGATGGCACCCAAAACTCGGTCCGCTGGACGAAGACATCATCTGGGAGATTCTCGGTAGCAAGTGCCTATATGTTCCAAGTGGAACATTCGCTCACGCCGCCAGAATGCAAATGGAAACATGTTTGGGCCATGAAAGGACCAATGCGGCTAAATATGCTGCTATGGCAGATCTGCCAACATGGACTACCGACGGGGAGCTTCTTATTTCGACGTCATATTGGCACGACGAATATATGTGGTATTTGCGGACGCTCTGAAGATCACACTATCCATATATTACGCGATTGTGCATGGGCTAGCTGTGTTTGGAAGTATGTCGTATCTACAGATAAATGGCACACATTCAAACAGGACATTGACGAAGCTGCATGGGTTTATACTAACCTACTGGGGAAATTTCAGCATCCAACCATCACACTAGAGTGGCGCTATCTTTTCCGACAGGTGGTCTCAAGTATATGGTATTGGCGTAATCAGCATGTGCATGGACTCATTTCGACATTACCTTCTCCTCTATATGTCCAAAAGGAAGCTCTAGAGAAAACATATCAGCTAGAAATAGTCAATGTACATAAAAACTCTGTAGAGACTCGTTATAGTAGTGGTGATCCTAGTTAGTTACAAACCTCTGTCATTGTACATATTTGCAGTATATCAATAAAGTTCCTTTTTACCAAAAAAAAAAAAAAAAAAAAAGAGATTAATGAAAACCAAATCTGAAAGAAATGATGCAAATTACAGACTTAAATTCCAGAACCCACATCATTATCAAAACCTCTAATAAAACTGCAGTTCCCAAAAAAGAATTATTTCATACGTCCGTCTAGATATCCCATCCAAGTCCAAAGAAAACCTCGTCACATCCGAAACTCCACATTCTTGGACCCTGAACCCGAGCCTCCATCATTCATCATTTCCTGCAACAATTTGACAGCATATAATTCCTCATCAATCATTTGGAGAAAATCCCACATAGGAAGTGCCGTTTATTTTACTCATTTAAGGTCATGTCTAATGATTTGAGTATGAGTTTTGCAATTATTTTCAAGAAAAAAGAAAACAAAGACGCATTCTTTTTGTCTCATAGTAACAGTCGTCAGAAAAAAGCAACTCGTTCTAAATTATAATTTGATCTAAATTATGAAGAAAATATCTCATATTTAGGTTCATAGTTATTAGCATATCATTCAGCTGTGCCGATTTTCAACAATAAATTGGCATGTCTTATACATATTGCAAATCAGACTATATAATGACTAAGCAAAATCTTAAAATAATCAAGCACTAACTATTAGTTAATTAACGAATAGATATACCACAAGTGACATTACTCTTAACTTATGTTTATACTATTAATTAAAAAGTAACGAATCAATCAATCATATCTACTACGTCCTAACGCTATCAAAAGCTATCGTTAAGGTCTGGAAATAGTGAAGGCGGGCAAACCGATAGAAGGTTTGCTTCAATAACTTTACAACAATGAGGTTACCTGTGAAGTCTTTGCAGCATTGACAAACTCAGAAATCGAAGCAGGCCTGTGATGGCTGGAGGACCCTTCATTGTTGTCCACCTTTCTGGATCCAATGTGAGATTTCTTCAGTCCCAAAAAATCCTTCCACCTGGTGGAACTCTTGGGAGGTTTCAAACTAAAATCATTATCCTCATCAGCAATTTCCAACTCGTCCCTTATAGTAGTCGTCTTGTTTCTTGATTTTTCTTTCAAAGGCAAAAGCCTCCCTTGAGAGAACAGCTCATCAGCACTCATCATCGAGTATTTTGAGGCGGAAAACTCAAAATCTGACGAAACAGGCGCGTCCCTGTACGTTTTCATCAGCTGCTGATTAGAATGGGACGAGCCCGATTCGACGAAATCATTAGAAAAAGAGATCCTAGGGCTCATTGGTGGCCCTAGAGACTTACGGTCGTTGTTTTGGCTGTACATATCCAAACATGCCATGAAACACCTACCACACTAACAAATTTGTCATTATTGAACCAATATTTTGCTACCCACTAATACTAAAATCAGTTGATTGATGGTTGTATTTATATCAAGAGGGACTGTTGGGGGAGCGTGGGGGGGGGGGGATAGTGGGTAGAGGGGACTTATTATAGCACCACTGTTTTGCTACTCACTTATACTCAAATCGGTTGTATACGTATACATCCACATATATATATATATATATATATATATATATATATATATATATACACACGAGTAAGGCTTTCAATTTCACAGTGTGACTACTAGTATATAGAAATTTTATTCAAGAAATAAAAAGAAAGACAAGATAAAGTATGACACGACTAACTGCTTTTTCGTTCAAGAAATAACATAAAAGAAAATGTTACTTCACGTTATATCACAAGACTCTTCTAATAATCAAAATTACTTTATCGGAGGAATTATTTTACTTGTAAAACAGTGAAAAAGAGGACAACAATTGTACTTTGCCGTCCTCTTACGTATGGAAAGAACATTTGAATTGGGGTAGAATCTATTGAAAGGGTTGAAAGGGTTAAGATCTTTTCACTCCAAATCCCTCATCTCACATGTCACCGCACGATACGTGTCAGTAGGAGTGGATGATAAGAATATATGCGAGTTACTCTCATCTAGCCTCACCATTTACCCTACTGTCATGTGTTGCGCGGTGACATGTGGAGTGACGAGAAAGTGGTGTTGAAGTGCAGTCACTGTAACCGTTTGCTTTTTTCATCTTACCCCATTCCAATGCTTTCTGGACATGTACCATCATAGATCATAGGTGTCACCATCTCCGGTCAACAGATCGAGAGATATTTGAACGTGTGTCATTTTGGGACAACATACATTTCAAGTCATGATGTGATGTTTTGTTGTGATTGAAATGTAAATTGGCCTCAAGTGACTTGAGTCTGATAACCAAAATCTTTTGATTAGAAATCCCCATCTAAGTATTGGGCTTTTTTTTCTTTTTAAGTAAATGTGCAAATCTCTAGTCTATAGTTTTCACGGTCTCAGTCTTATATAGTTTTATAGATGATGTAATTAAGGAGATAAATGTCTTCTAGATTGGAAAGTGATGTCATAAACTGCACAAGAAATTTACTGTAAACCGAACTTGTAATACTACAATTAGACGGATTCAAGTCTTTGGCCATTTAAAACAGGCAGCAGTGTTTCGGTTCGGAGCCTGTGATTTTTTTGGAGCAATTTTTTCACACCAAATACCAATTAAACGTATTAGGGCTTTTTAAGTATTGGGATTCTGGCCGGCTGCTGGGAAGCCAATTTGTCAACTGCAACTTTTAGTGCTTTGTGCCTCCACATCTGTGCATATTTTGGATTTTGTGTGTTAACAAATAATTTAGCATTAAACATTTTTCTTTTGTCATTTATGAAATGTCAACAAATATTTTTAGAAATCCCATTTTTCACAACTACTTCTCAAACCTTGATGAGTGATTTTCATGGCAATTTAAGTTCCACATTAGTCTTTTATTCTCAGATGTAAGTACGTCCTTGAATGTCTGTATGTCAGGTACGACTACATTGTAGGACAAAAATCTGATATTGATATGATTTCATGACATGGTTGGACAAAAGGCCGTTCCTAGTTCCTAGGTTACTACCGTCTCAGTTCCAATGATCATTATGTATGACGCGAATCAGAAGTCTAGCGGCCTCCTAAATTGGGTGAGGACTTACGCAGTGAACTACATAAGTGTCTCCTCGCAAACTGGGCCGAAGAACAGTGGAACACCTACATTGTGAATGTCTCTAGATTCGAATTCTTGACATCTTAGAATGAATTCTAACATGAGGACCAAGTGAACTTTCATGACATGCAAGCTTTTCCTATGTGGGAGCTTCTTCGGAATTTCTGAAAGAAAGATATGCAATCAAAGAAAACTCAAGCAGATGTAGTGCTTGTTTTCCAAAAAGGCTCTCCTATATCTAAACTAATTAGTTTGTAAAATAAAACAACATCAAAGACCAACAAAATCTCAGAAAAATTTGAAGATTGGAAAAGAAACCTTGTTACCCTTAAGATGTTCTTTTTTTCTTCGTGGGTGCAATTTAATTGTCTCCCTAGAAATGGGCGGGGTATATATGTTGGAAAAAGTACTTAAAAGTACTTTAAATCTTGTGATCCAACCTTGTATAATGTTATGTAACCTTTTGATAGGAGATTGGATGAAGTTTGGAGTGTTTTATGAACAATGAAAGGAAATGGGGGTGTTCCAAACACTTTAAGCGCCTAATGTAGGCGTTCGAAGTGTTCTGGAACATTTCCAGAACACTTGAAGCGCTTCATGTGGCGTTCGAAGTGTTCGGGGACACTTTCAGAACACTTCGAACACCTTGTAGGCGTTCAATGTCACATGAAGCGCCTAATGTGATTTTGTACAGTCGTTCAATGTCACATGAAGCGCCTAATGTGATTTTGTACAGTCGTTCGATGTCACATGAAGCGCCTAATGGGTCGTTCGATGTCACATGAAGCTCCTATGTCATTTTGTACAGTCGTTCGATGTCATTTTGTACAGTCGTTCGAAGTGACATTAGGCGCCTAATGTGACCTGACTGTTCACAAAAGATGCATCTTCTCCTCCAAATGACATCTCCTTTCATCTCTAACGTCCATGGCCGATCCTAGGGAGAAATAAGCTGCAGAAAAGGGTCTTTTAAACCTGTTTTTTGAAAACCAAAAGCCTATAAATATTGGGCTTTGATATCTTCAACAAAAAACATGAAAAACACTTGATAACTTGTGAAAATTTTCTGCAGTACTTTTTCTTCATTCTCTCTACTATCAACTTTTTCTACCATCAAGTTCAAACTCTCTCTAGTAGAGCAAACTAAAGAGAGTAAGCCGTTATATCTTGGGAAGCATTAGCCATTGCAGTCTACCTTGCTCACCGGTAGAGGCTAAATTGCTTTAAGGACAGAGTTATCCCGAAACTCGTCTCGGCTTTTATTGTCTTTCTTGTTTGGTTTTCTTGTGCCATATACATATTTTCCAACAATCTTAAAGCAATTTACTATGGCAACCAAGCAAGCTCTTCCGGATATGACAAAATTGGAGCCATTTGATGGCAAGTTCTACAAGAGATGGGCGGCCAAGGTGTTGTTTTTTCTTGAGATGCTCTCTGTTTCATACGTGCTCAAGATGGACAAACCTACAGATGAAACAGAGGCACGCAAGTATGATTCGGACAATACAACATGCAGAGGTCATATTCTGCACTTTTTGTCAAACTCATTGTTTGACATCTATGTCAAGTTTACTTCGGCTAAGGAGATATGGTCAGCACTTGAAAGCAAATATGGTGCTGAGGATGTAGGTAAGCGCAAATACGTGGTGAGCGAATTTTTGAAGTTCCAGATGGTTGATCATGTTTCAATCAATGATCAAATCCATCATTTCCAACAACTGGTGGATAATCTGGAACAAGAAGGAATCAAGATCGATGAGACCTTCCAGGCTGCAGCGTTACTTGAGAAACTTCCTCCTTCTTGGAGCAAATACAAGAAGAGAGGAAAGCATGATGATGCCAAGTTGTCTCTAGATGCTGTAATCAAACACATACGCATCGAAGAGAACAACAGGATGGAAGATGAGTCTCACCGTGAAGAGGGTGTCAAAGCCAATGTTGTGGAGCATGCTGCGAAGAAGCCCAAGTTCCACAACAACAACGGCGGCTACAACGGTGGAGGTAAAGGTAAGAAAGTTGCTGTGCAGGGCCACAACAAGATGAAAGGAGTATGCTGGGTGTGCGGAAAACCAGGACACCGAGCAGTCAACTGCAGGAAACGGAAGGGTCAGCTAAGCAACCAGGTGAATTTGATAGAGGCCAAGGGAGCAGCAGACGACATTATTGCAGCGGTCGTCTTAACAGAGGTAAACCTTGTTGGTGGCACTACGGAATGGGTGGTAGACACGGGTGCTACCAGGCACATTGCTACCAGTAAAGACCTATTTTCCGAATACAAGGAAATAGGCAGTGATGAACAGGTCTTCTTGGGAGATGCACATAGTACCCAAGTCCTCGGAAAGGGTAAGGTGCTTCTCAAGTTGACTTCTGGGAAGAGACTGGAGCTAAGCAATGTGTTGCATGTTCCTGCCATGCGTAGGAACTTGATCTCCGGAGTGCTGCTGAACAAGGCCAACATTAAACTTGTTCTTGAGTCTGATAAACTTGTTTTGTCTAGAAATGGAGAGTTTATCGGTAAAGGTTTCTGTAATGGAGGTCTGCTTGTACTTGATGCTACTTGCTGCAATAATACAAATGCATCTAGTTCTGTTTATTTTGCTGAGTCTCTTGATATGTGGCATGCTAGATTAGGACATGCAAACATAGGAATCATTAAGAAACTCAAAAACATGAATATCATTTCATATGATGGTGAGAATTTTGATAAATGTCAACATTGTGTTGAGGCTAAACATCATAAGAGACCATTTAAGAAAGTGGATAGAGTTTCTCAAAAACTTGGTTTGATCCATAGTGACTTAGGTGATTTTAAGAATCATATGAGTAAAGGCGGTAAAAGATATTATGTTACTTTTATTGATGATTACTCTAGATATGCTAAGGTATATTTGTTAAGTCATAAGGATGAGACTGAGTCTATGTTTATAAGTTACAAAAATGAAGTTGAAAATCA
This sequence comes from Eustoma russellianum, assembly GCA_036186865.1. Taxonomy (NCBI): domain Eukaryota; kingdom Viridiplantae; phylum Streptophyta; class Magnoliopsida; order Gentianales; family Gentianaceae; genus Eustoma; species Eustoma russellianum. Next base: position 1,255,911 of record AP025047.1, on the reverse strand, counting down.
GTTAGATTTAAAGATCAAAAGGCTTAGGACTGATAGAGGTGGTGAATATAGTACAGATTCTTTACAAAGGTTTTGTAAAGAAAATGGCATTATTCATGAGGTCACACCTCCGTATACACCTCAATCCAACGGAGTAGCCGAAAGAAAGAATAGAACTCTCAAAAATATGATGAATGCCATGTTGGTTAGTTCAGGATTGCCGGACAACTTGTGGGGGGAGGCGATCTTGACTGCTTGTCATATTTTGAACAGGTTACCTTATAAGAAGTTAGATAAAACTCCTTATGAGTTGTGGAAAGGCTATGCTCCTAACTTAAATTACTTGAAAGTGTGGGGGTGTCTAGCCAAAGTTGGCATTCCTGATTTTAAGAAAAGTAAAATCGGGTCTAAGACAAGAGATTGTGTGTTCATCGGGTATGCTCAAAATAGTGCAGCATATAGATTCATGACTATAGATAATAGTTCAATATTGGAATCTAAAGATGCTGAGTTTTTTGAGCATATATTTCCTATGAGCAAACAATCTATTGGTGTGTCTAAATTTGAGACAGGTGAGTCAAGTAAATCCATAGTTGAACAAGAGATTGATGAACCTAGACGAAGTAAGAGACAAAGAACAGAGAAGTCATTTGGAAGTGACTTCATAACAGCCTTCATTTTAGAGGATGATCCCAAAACTTACGGAGAAGCTATTAGGTCGATAGATTCTAAGTTTTGGAAGGAAGCCATAGATAGTGAACTTGAATCTATACTAAGTAACAATACTTGGGAGTTAGTGGACTTGCCTAGAGGGTGTAAACCTATCAGTTGTAAGTGGGTCTTTAGGAAGAAACTAAAGGCGGATGGAACAATTGATAAGTTTAAGGCTAGGCTTGTCGCAAAAGGGTTCACACAACAAGAAGGTATAGATTTCTTTGACACTTACTCACCGGTTGCTAGGATCACTACAATTAGAGTCCTAGTAGCACTTGCCTCTATTCACAAGCTTGTTATTCACCAAATGGATGTGAAAACAGCCTTCTTGAATGGAGACTTAGAAGAAGAGATCTACATGAAGCAACCGGAGGGTATGATAGTTAAAGGTCAAGAACACAAAGTGTGTAGGCTTAAGAAGTCTTTGTATGGTCTTAAGCAAGCACCTAAACAATGGCATGAGAAGTTTGATAATGCATTAGTGTCTAATGGTTATATAGTAAATGAAAGTGACCGTTGTGTGTATAGTAAGTTTAATGATTGTGATGGTGTCATTATTTGCCTTTATGTTGATGATATGTTGATATTTGGAACCAACATAAATATTGTTAATGATACAAAATCATTGTTATCTACTTTGTTTGACATGAAAGATATGGGGAAGGCAGATTTGATTCTTGGACTTAAGTTAGTGGAGAAATGTGGGGGTTACCTACTTTCTCAGGAACACTATGTTGAGAAAATATTGAAAAAGTTTAATCATTATGATGTGAAGCCGGTTAATTCTCCTTATGATTCACATGTGACATTGACGAAGAATAAATTTGAAAGTGTGTCTCAATGTGAATATGCTAGAATAATTGGTAGTGTAATGTACTTGATGAATTGTACTAGACCCGACATTGCATACGCCGTAAATAGACTTGCAAGATATACTCATAATCCTAATGAGAAACATTGGTGTGCATTAAGACGGTTATTGAGATATCTTAAAGGTACAATGAATTTAGGACTCATGTTTAGTGGTTCACCCTCTGTTTTAGAAGGCTATTGTGATGCTAATTGGGTGACAGATAATGATGAGATAAACTCCACTAGTGGATATGTGTTTACATTGGGTGGTGGAGCTATCTCTTGGAAATCATGTAAACAAACTTGTAGTGCCAAATCTACAATGGAGTCTGAATTTATTGCGTTAGAACTTGCTAGTACAGAGGCTGAGTGGTTAAGGAATTTACTTGTTGATATTCCTTTGTGGTCTAAACCTATGCCTTCTGTATCTATTCATTGTGATTCTCAGGCTGCGATCGCACGTGCAAAGAACAAGATTTATAATGGGAAGAGCCGGCATATCCGTCTAAGGCACAATATTGTGCGTGAGTTGATAAGTTCAGGGGTGGTAAACTTGGAGTTTGTAAGAACCAAGTTTAACCTTGCTGACCCCTTAACTAAAGGACTAAATAAGAAGTTAGTCTATGAGACATCGAGGGGGATGGGACTTATTCCATCTGTAGAGAATTCTTCATGACGGGAACCCAACCCACTATTAGTAGAGATCCTACAAACGGGGTTCAATGTGGTAAAAACAAGTCATGAAAGAGTTCTATGTTGCACTATCAAAGTGTTCCTCCCTAAGGTGTTGTTGTTGATAGTGCTCGCTGTAAAAATTTGAGGGTGAGATTTCGAGAATCTCTTAATGAAAATTTCATAGCCATGTTGTGTGGTGGTGTGAACAGTGCACACTTGATGAATTTCACCTATATAAGCTTGGAAGTGGTGCCGCTTCCTGTGAGAGTTTGGAAAACTCTCTAGAGAGCTTATGAATCCCGAGATAGGTGCATGGCCGATATCGCACCAAAACCGCGAACTTGAAGAAGTAGATAATGATATGTCTTCTTGTTGTTCATATAAACAATAGTGGAGTAAGATTCAAGACAAAGTTCATCTTACTTCCGTTTATATAACACAAGTTGTACTACCGGCGATTCAAGACCACAAGTCATCGTATCCGTTATGTATCATTATCTTTGGTTGATAGTAGAAAGGTTGGTTTATGGTCGTTCGTTTGTGACTATACAAGATTGGATCATGTGGGGGATTGTTGGAAAAAGTACTTAAAAGTACTTTAAATCTTGTGATCCAACCTTGTATAATGTTATGTAACCTTTTGATAGGAGATTGGATGAAGTTTGGAGTGTTTTATGAACAATGAAAGGAAATGGGGGTGTTCCAAACACTTTAAGCGCCTAATGTAGGCGTTCGAAGTGTTCTGGAACATTTCCAGAACACTTGAAGCGCTTCATGTGGCGTTCGAAGTGTTCGGGGACACTTTCAGAACACTTCGAACACCTTGTAGGCGTTCAATGTCACATGAAGCGCCTAATGTGATTTTGTACAGTCGTTCAATGTCACATGAAGCGCCTAATGTGATTTTGTACAGTCGTTCGATGTCACATGAAGCGCCTAATGGGTCGTTCGATGTCACATGAAGCTCCTATGTCATTTTGTACAGTCGTTCGATGTCATTTTGTACAGTCGTTCGAAGTGACATTAGGCGCCTAATGTGACCTGACTGTTCACAAAAGATGCATCTTCTCCTCCAAATGACATCTCCTTTCATCTCTAACGTCCATGGCCGATCCTAGGGAGAAATAAGCTGCAGAAAAGGGTCTTTTAAACCTGTTTTTTGAAAACCAAAAGCCTATAAATATTGGGCTTTGATATCTTCAACAAAAAACATGAAAAACACTTGATAACTTGTGAAAATTTTCTGCAGTACTTTTTCTTCATTCTCTCTACTATCAACTTTTTCTACCATCAAGTTCAAACTCTCTCTAGTAGAGCAAACTAAAGAGAGTAAGCCGTTATATCTTGGGAAGCATTAGCCATTGCAGTCTACCTTGCTCACCGGTAGAGGCTAAATTGCTTTAAGGACAGAGTTATCCCGAAACTCGTCTCGGCTTTCATTGTCTTTCTTGTTTGGTTTTCTTGTGCCATATACATATTTTCCAACAATATATACAACTGAAGTGTCAAAATATGCATACTTAATTGAGAGTTGATAGAGGTTAACAGCTAATCAGATAAAAAAAATTACAGAATTTTGTGCATGATTGTTGAAAAGTCTTTTCTTCATGTATATTTTCTCCATCAGTCGGTCTTTGTAATGAAAATAAATACATGTTTCTGATATGTCGCATTTAGCTTCTAGAACATACCAACCAATACTCAACTCAAGAAACAATCCGGTTGATTCTAGGACGTAGTTCAGTTAGTACTCAGATAATAGATTGTATCAAAAGTTAATTATGCAAATCTTGACAGCCGTATGTAGCTATTTGGAATCTGCCATCGGTTTTTTATACCGGAGCATGTTTGGGCTTTGACACCTTATGGCCACCAAGTGTTGTACATCCATGTAGGAGTCTATTGAGATTTTAAGGTATGAGGGTGAGGTCAAAGAAAAGCAGACGGTACGTTTGCCGTTGTAGTTGGGCTGTTGGATTCGAGATGGTATCATATTTATAGTTTTTTTTTAAAGCTATAATATTTTTGTTGAATATCCCTCATGTCTTAAGTCTTAAAATAGAAAAAAATGAATCAGGACATATTTCTTTTTCTCCAACTAACAAAAATTGGTTGGTCAAAAGAAAATGGTCTTCCTCAGAAGCGTCCGGTTGATTCTTTTCAGGTATCTTATCCATGGGAAGGACATATGTCTTTGTCAAAGGATAAGGCGACAGAAGTCTGTGGCTCCAAGAATTCGAACATGTTTGACTGACAAATTTTTGCAGAAATAATTGTATTTTTTTTTCCAAAATTTTCTCCATAAGTAAATATGTTGGTGACATAACAAAAATGCCCATGTTATTTAATCATCATGATGTACGCACTGCCAAAAGAAAATTTTTCTTTTTTGCATTGGGTTCAGAAGAAGGATGTGCTTTCATGGTAGGAGAGAGATTCAATGATAACTTGTCGCATAAATTAGTTAGTATTCGTGTAATAGATTACATCGGTATTGACAATTGCAATGTAAGTGTTTAAGTCCTACCACAAACTTTTTATACCAGAGAGGGTTTGGACTTATATACCTTGTGGACACCAAATAATAGGTCTCTCATCTAAAGATCCGCTAAACGATTTATATCTTCTACGAAGTTATGTACAACTGGAGCGGTGAAAACATTTCGTTATGCCTTTTTTTCCTCTTTGGCATCCAAGGAATTTAATGATAAATTGGTAAGAGATATGAATATAAACAAAGATCATGTACCCCAGATTCAGGATGTCAGTAACACTTTCCATTGCTGGCAAAAGAAAAGGAAAGATGAAATAGACACAGGGGAGCCATGTTATACACTTACATTTGGAACAGTTGAAATTTATTTCTTTCATTGAGTATGTACTTTCTGTGTTACAATGCACATAGGCTGCTGCCAAATATTGCTCCATTTTCATATATGTACAAAAGCGCAGTTCAAATTTGAATTTGAAGAATAGTATATGAGCCATATACAATTTACAAAAAAATCAATACATTCTTTTTTTGCTTCTTATTCTAGTTTAATTTTAGATTGGATAGTGTAATAAGTGGTCACATCAATATATTCATAATCACTTAGATTACAACTAGAATTGATATTGAATTTAAAATGGATGAAGTTTTTTTAGATGGTCCAGGAGTACATGATCCAGGTCAATCAGAACTATTTTTATTTGAGAATTACAGAATGAGAAGGAGATCACCTTGCTTGACCTGGAGCATAATACTCCTAGACCATCTAAAAGAAGATGAAAGAAGATGCGTGGTCTAAGAGGTCTGCACGAGAGTTAAAGGGACGTATTGAGCTAAATGGTACACCTTGCTTTTGTTGCTAGCAGATATAACACCTGAATAACAGATTTTATAGTTGAAAAAAAAAAAAAAAAAAAAAGCCAAATCCCTGGCCCAGAAACTCCCACTGCGCCAGCCCCATGTAACCGCTTGAATAACATATTTTCCACCTTCAATTTTTCAGGTTCGAGCTTCTCAGATAAATACAGAGAGAGGGAGAGGAGGGGGGGGGGGGGGGGAAGCAGATACTAAAACATTTACGTTAGTATGAAGTTTAGCACTTGAAAGACATGAGTCACTCGTTTGGCCTTCTACATACCACCAGCAGGACAAGTTTCATACATCCGAAATTTCTCATTCTCGACCAATAGAGTAACTATAGCTTCCAAAATGAACATGAAATGACAGGTTTATCATTAGATTACTGAGCATTGCATTTCATCAGATCCCTTCTTCTAAGCAGCCGTAGCAGTAAATCGAGCCTTCATGTAGCTTTCTCTGCGTTCTCATAGCCATGCTAGCTTGACATCATTTCAAAGATCTGTTTAAGGGAGAAAGGATTAATCTTGCATGGTAGGATGTAAGAATTATCCATAGAACTATAGTAAAACATGTCACTCAAAAAGGCCAATCAAATTAATGATACAATGGCCTGATAAAGTTCACAAAACGCAGCAAAATCTTATACCAGTTGGCTCTCTCAATAGCAAGCTAGCAAGTCGAACATTCACATTAAAACATGCATTACAAAGTCGAAAACTCACATGTATTGGCATTTCAGCTATAACAAGCCCACTGCTTTCCTCGATGTTTCTGAGAGTCACAACTTCACCCCCAACCACCATGTTAATCACAATGCCATCTGCAGATAAAAGTTACGATAAACACCGTCAGAGTGAAAAGACACTAATAAGCTGACACAGTATGTAGTCTTTTCTTGAATTATGTGGCTCCTACATGAAGATGACAAATGAATTTAAAATCACATTTTCCCTGATGGTCCATCTTTCCCTGTCTTTTCTCCATCCAAGTTTGTCAAGGTCTTAAGAATTAACCTGCTGCCAAACAAGTTGTCATGCGCCTCATATATACTTCCTGAGTTAAGAAAAGGACCAGACTATTTATAGTGAAAAGGTGATCGCGAAAAAGATTAAACAGAAAAAGGTGAAAGCAGCAAATTCCATCAACACGCACAAATAAGGGTCAGATATTATGCAGCCATCAAGAGAAAAAGCGGGATCAGTCAAAAACCACATTTTGGAGACAGCAAAGTGATTGCGAAATTTATTGAAGAATATGGTAAATCAGCAATCATGCAAATATCTTTCTTCAGGCTGTAGCTTCAACCACTTAATTTGTAAATGGCAAGAAGATAAAACCAAAAAGAAAATGTGTCGGAGAACCATGGCAATAAGCTTGAAGCCTTATTCACAAGCGAGATAGACTTTGAGAACTTTCGTACATTATTAGGCTCTAGTACATACCATCCTCTTCAATACCACAGTAAGCATATCCATTTTAATGGTCATACATGACCTTTAAGTCTTCCTGGCTTCATCAGATTATAAGGTACTCTTGAATCTGAAATGTCAATAAGGGTGAACTTGAAGCTCGCCTTTGGACATACATAAACACCTCAACCATGTTTCCCTCATTTTTACATCAATAGAAGCTCTCGCCACTTTCCTTTGAATGAATCCTTTTGTCAAACCAGTAACAGGTAAACACGTTTCCAGTGTAGCTATCTTTTTTTTGCCAAAAGGGCTTGTTTTGATATATTGCACAATGAATCTATCAACCTACCTAGAACCTACTAAAGGGCTCATTGCAAACTAAGAACATTACAACTACCAAACTCCCAACAGCTGCATGAAGTATTTTGTACTCCAATATGGGAAAGATAGTTCACAATGGGAAAAGAGCTAAAACTGAAAAAAGTAAGGCTCACAGAGCACTCAGTCCTTATAATGAAGCAAAGAATAGTTTAATTAATTCAAACCACTAATAAAAAGTATTCTTTAAAGAAAATACAGCATCGGTCGCATGACAGCAAATGGGAAAAAAATGAGCTAAAAAAAGAAAGTCTAAGGAGAAATGGGAGGCTGAAACGCATCCTCAGCAAAACATAATTGAATGTCGATCTACTTACACTATTTTTCTTGGACATATTGCAATATAACTTCATGTCTAAAACTTCGAAAGCACGCTGAGATAAGACGCACTTTTGGAACAACAACGGAAGTTTCAGAATAATAGAATATGAAATCATTGTAAAGTGACATATTTTTATGCAAAAATACCTTGTTTGTACTAAACTTGTCGAAAAGAATTTGTCTCAAGATCAAAGTGTATAGTAAGATTCTTTAGCCCAATGACTAAAAGGATTACATAGAATTCCAGCGGAATGAACTATAGGACTATATAATTTGTTTTGCCTTTCTTAATCATTAAAAATTCATACCCTTTTCCTTACCAACCTTTTATCATGGTCTTCATCAGTGGATGTAAATTTGAAAATTTTGTTTCACATAGATTGCATAGGGTGCCTTAACCAGACTAAGATGACTGTTTTTCTTTGACACAGATTGTTTTGACATAAAGTATATTGCATCACCAAATTACAAGTCAAGCCAGCATAAAAAGTAATTCAAATAATAGAATACAAACCACCATTAAGGTATATAAGACTTGCATTTAGCAAGAACAAAAGTCCACATTGGACAAAATATACAGGGCATAGTTGTGATTTTTGAATTCCGTATGATGTGAAATTCCTATAAAATCCACAAAATCATGGAGCATGAACAAATATCAGAACACTGTTTCTAACAGCAAATGGAAAAAACAGGGGAAATTGAAAGTTAGAGCATACAGCATGATATTTTAAAGAACAAAGATTCAAACTTTAAAACTAAAAACTGAATATGAATCAGCAAAAATCACACCTTCTTTGCTGGTAGCTCATAATTAATCAAAACCCGAGCACTGATAGGGGACTCTCCAGCATTAAGAATCGGAAGGCAAGCATCTGTAACTATAATCACATGCGATTTCCCCTCGATTTTATTTTCCGCATCCTTCTCTACAGCATCCAAAGAAAATCTATTCCAATTCACTGTGGTCTGACGAAACCTCTCCAAAATCAAACCTCGTTCAGTTTCCGCCAGGTCGCTGTGGAGAGCATCACTAGAAATGTGGGAAAGACTGGAGACTGAAGAAACGACGGCGTCAAGCTCGTCACGAGAACTGCAGCAGATAACCATTGGAAGCCATGGACGTTGCCCTGCCATCCCCAATAGATCCACTAGTGTCTCCTGATAATCAGTTGCTAAATTAATTATGCACGGTGGAAATTAATCAAAAAGAAATTGAAGTAAAAGAAATAAACCATTTTGAAGTGAAGCCTGTCGACGGCGAGATAGAAGTGGCGCTGTAAACTGCAAGAGAAGATAAAGGAAGAGATTGATTAGAAGTAGGGGAAGAAAGAGGGAGAAAAAGGATAAAAGGAAAATGTCAGTGCCTGGGAATTGAATGGGATGGAGAGGTAGATAAGGGAGTTTCAAGAGGATCCATCTTGGAAATTTGCCAGAAAATCAACCAAGAAGAGAATATCTACTTCTGTAATCTGCCCTCTATACTTGTAAGCAATTGGTGGCGCCCGCCGTTGGCCATTGTTGCCGCCGCCTCCATTTTCGTTCTTAAACGTCGACGTATGACCTCCTGACGTTTTTCATTTTTTGTTTATTGCCTTTTTCGTTCTTTGGGAATGAATTTCTTCGACTTGATCGAATGTGTTATTGCGCAATGGTTTTTTTTTTTTTTTTTTTGAAAAGATTGGTGCAATGTCTTTTTTTTTTGTTGAAAATATTGTGCAAGAGTTAATGGTAGTATACACAATTCTCTAACAGTTGTATCCAATAGATACCCCAGTTTGTACTCGAGTTAGAAAATTGCTCTAATAAAGGCCACAAGTTCGAAACGGTACAAACACAGCCTGAGTACAATACTGATGTCTGAGGCACTAATAAATATACCATTGTATCCGATCTAATTGGATTAAAGAGTTGCTGGCGTACTAATGGCTATACCATTATATCCAATCTAATTAGATTAAATAGTTGCTGGCCTATTTTGCAGTAGACACTTTGTGTGAGTTCTGAGAATGCCTTATCAGCTTAGAGTCGCTAAACTCGTAATTTGCATCTTCCATGAAATTTCATAGGACTGAGGCAGTATGAATCTCCGAGGCCAAAAATTTGGCATACCTCTAACAATTCTGTAACAGTTCAATAACACAGTGACGGTTGATCTAAAAACATTTATTTTTTCCGGAACAAGCACATTCTTTTTAGGTTTCAGAAAACTTGGTTACGTATCTAAAACGTCATACTTTAAAATTTATGAACCCAGTTATAAAATAAAGAATTTCACATGCTGAAAGTAAGGATAAAAATTCAATGAGAAGAAAACAGTTTAAGCTTCTATCTTTTAGTGCGTGCATGTGGAAAGCGCTAGCCATGCAGTTTCTCTTCTGGCCTTCTGGGGTCATTTTATGGGGATAGGATCCCCTCACCGAAAAGGGATGCGGTGACGCATGACCGTGCGACACGTGGCAGCAAAGGGGGAGGTGAAGCTAGATGCAGGTGACCATCATCTACCTTCACCACTTCTTTTGCTGCCACGTATCGCGTCGTCACAAAGAGGTGAGGAAAGTGGGGGTGATGAGATTCCAACCCCATTTTATGTCGTCATGTGGTGTCTCTTGGACAAGAAACGTACGAACCCAAAGTAGACTATTCTGCATGCAGCATGCCATAAGTCATGACATCATACTTGTTCGGAAAATAGAATAAAGGGACTAAATTCATGATTCGAAAACATGCTTTCCTTAAGTTCAAAATTTGAACTTCAAAAGGTCAAAAAAGAAAAAAGACGTAGAAAAGAAAGGGAGTCGGAGGCACATGATATCAAAAAATAGTGAAAGTGTATGAGATGCATGTAAGTGTGTGAAATGAATATCATGAAAGAATTGCAAGAGGAAGGTCGGGAAATTTCAAAATATAATATTGGTCTAATATATTTTTAATAAAAAACTACAAATGCAATACATATTGGATAAATTTCTCAATTAGTTAAGACGCAATTCTGAATTACGTTTTAGCTGTTGTGGTTTTCCAAAAATGGTTTTGCATTGGTAAAGTTTTATTAATCAGGCTCTATCTAATTACGCTAATAACATATGAAAATTATCTTGAAGTAAAAAAGGACCGTCAAAATGTCGCTCATAAAATGATGTAAACGTAACTTTTGAACTGTCAAAATGTTGGTACTTATAACATAAAAAAATAATAACGTAATAACATACTAACAATAATAAGATAAAAACCACAAGAATAACAACATAGTAATAATAATATTAATACAATATAATAATAATAATAACATACTAATAATAATATTGATAAAATTATAACAACATGATACTAACACTAACAACAACATAACAATAATAATAATATAAATACAATAACATATCAGTAACGTATTAATAATAACAATATCATAATAATTACAATAACAAAATATTTAACAAATTTAAAACTAATGAAATGAGAAACTCTCACTGATTGATCCAGTCATAGCTTGTCGTGGATTCCGTATCTGTCAAGCTGTCATACTCTTTTTAATTGCAAAAAAAGTTAAAATTTGTATGTAAATGGGAGAAGGAGAAAACGGCCCTCCTTTTATAGTTTCGACTTGGACATCTAAGTTGCAATTCTAAATTGCTTACGCCTTAGACATCTAAAGTGTAATTCTGGATGGGCGGTTTTTATATTCCAATATGGTTTTGGCTTAGAGGCTCTAAGGCGTAACTCAGAATTCCATCTTAGCTATTTGGGAATTTGTCTCATTCGTACCTCATTTATGGTTTTTTTCATATTAAAACTACATTATATTTTGACATTTCCACGAATGTCTTATAATTAAGGTAAATGCAATATACTTGCAATCATTATTCTTTTTCGTATATAAATATAACTGAGTCGCATAATTTGTGGTCGTATAGGAAAAAGATTATGGAAAGTTATTTGAAAGGCAAAATGATAATTACATAGTAATAATTTTTATTTTTTGAAATTACATGGTAATAAGTTGTTCCGAGAATCAGTATGACAATTTAACCTAACGTGTGTATATGTGCATATGTATATATTTTTAATTTGTTTGGATTAGCGAGCAGGTCAGGGTTCTATTGGGCCGGACTGGGGACAAGAAATGTTCGGATTTCGGGTTAGTGCGGATTGTAAAAGTGGAGCGGGTTTAAATTTGGTCAACATTACCTACCATAATATGTACGTATAACATAAAAAAAATTTAACATTTCGATAGTTACATGGTGAGATCAAAGAGAGATATATTGAAAAGAATTGACCTTTTAATGTATTCATATACCAAGATCTCGATGTGTATAGTAAATCTAGCTTTGAATTTAGTTGGGAGTCTAAACTTAGATTTATCAGACACCAAAATCAATGTGCATGATGAATTTACAAAATAAAGGCTAAGGTTAAATTAGTTAAAAAGCAAATTAAAGGCGCCAACCCCTCCCCCCCCCCCCCCTTTTTTTTTTCTTTAATATATGAACCTTAGGTGCCTAGTTACTGCAAAATGAATTTACAAAAAAAAAAAAAACAATAATAAAGAAACGACAAAATGAGAAATCACATTTGGAATCTTACCCCCTTTCTTTTGATTTGCTACTCCACCTTCATTCGTGTCTATCAAAGAAACCATTTTGCCTCTTCAGAATGAATTCGTCTAAAATGATGAAGGTGGCAACTTTGATTGAATGCGACGCCGCAGATCTAGAAACCCATGTGCTTCTACCGTCTGTCTTCCTCTGTTCAATCTTCTTCTACAGGTTATTTTTCCGTTTCTGTGACCAAAAACTTTTAATATGCGTGTTTTTGTCATCGAATATTAATTCCCACATATTTTAAAATGTCAATCTTAAAGCTTCCATCTTATGGGCTCTGTATGTATCGCCTTCTGGTGCTACCTCAGTTGGTATAGAGAACAAGCCAAATTCTCGTCTAAAATGAATATGTCCAGACAATCCTAAGATATTTAAGCTAATATTGCCAGCTATTATGATTTTCTGCCATATTATCATCTTTCATATTATTAAACAGCTCCCCCAGCTCCCCCCCCCCCCCCAAGCCCCCCACACCCGAGAAAAAGGGGAAGGAACTATGCTGCACACGTAATAAAATCGAGAAATAACAATGTGCTCACAATAATGAAGAAAAGGAAAATAAGCACCATTATCACACCTCTCTTTCTCTCTAATTATGTTGGAAAACAGCCACAGAAAAGCATAATAATCATCAAAGTAGAAGCAGTTAACCAAGGAGTAGCCCAGGGCATAACTCAATTGGTATTTGAGTTAGAATTTGTTCCAAGAGATCAATAGTTCAATTCCAAAGACATGTCAGTGTTCCACTGCTGCTAGGCCGAAGACCTGGTTTGCAAGGGACACCTTATATGGTTAACTACGTACGTCTTCACCCAACCTAAGAGGCCGCTGGATTCCTGATTTGCATCCTCCAGGGGGATCCCTTGCGTGGATCACAAAGGTAAGTCCTCATCCAACATAGGAGGCCGCTGGATTCCTAATTTATATCATCCACAATGCTCTTTGATACTGAAGCGGTGGGACCCTCAGGCAAAGGACCTTTTGCTACAAGTTAACTAAGGAGTAAACAAAGATACTCAACAAACTCCACCCAAAGAAAGCAAACTCAACCTTACACAAAAGTCAATAACACCAAATGATGGTTCTCCTAGTTCATTTCCCATTAGGTGAACTGGTTGCAGACAGCATATACAGTAAATACCATTCTTGAATGGGCAACAAAGTCATCAATAACGTAACAAACATGGCTAGTATCAATTAACAAGTAAAAGTTGGTGCTTTGGCTGTTGGGCAATCATATCAAATCACATATGAACCAATAGCATCATTTGACCAAAATGGTTAGGATTATGAGTAACATTTCTTTTGAACCTTCCAAGGATTTCTTTTGATATACAGAGCTGGTGACTGGATCATCATGATTGGCGCACTGCACAGCCAACAACCCGTGCCCATTGCTTCAGCTTTGTCTTCACGGCCTGTGGATTATCACCTACAGTCATTTCACACCGAAAAACACTCCATCAAGTAATGTCATTTAACACTTCCATGACGTAGACTTGTGTGGATGTTCAAACACAAAAATCTTTACTTTCAAAGCCCACATGTATAAACCATAGCCCTAACACAGCCAACTATATCTGAAAACATACACAGTAGTACAACTTAACTTTACCTAGGAATCAAATAATCAGCCGGCAAAAGCCTCGTACTTCTTAAACGATAACAAACACCTAGATTTTATGGACAAATGGTAGTTCTAGCAGTAGAATGATGTAATGTAAGGGTCAATCCTGTTATCCACTCAAAAGAATTTGTAGCAGCAATTCCTCAACCGCGGAATGTCTCGTTTCAGAGAAGCTTCAAATGCCTCTGTATCATTATATATTAGATATGACAATTCCACTCCGCCCCATTCTCATTCCCCTTCCTCTTGATTCTTCCAAAGGTAAAATTATTCTGGGTAATAACTAACGCCATTAAAGACCCAATCTACAGAAAAGGTCAAACTAAAATTGTCCATAAAGACGAAATCTTGCACAAACTAGGCCAATGAAAAATAGATCAGTTTCACTAAACCTGTTGAATAGAGATATCACGTAAGGGCAATAACAACGAAGAAAGCTAAGATCTCAGCCCAAAAACCCCAATTAAATTGAAGACAAAAAATCCCCATACACAGTATATCAATAAATATCGAGTCTTGGTAATTACCAGGACCAAATATGGTAAGAGGACTGCCAAGAGGAGAAGGTGTATCACAATCTGAGGCGGAAGAAGTCTTAGAAACGGCGTCGTTGTACTGCTTGTGGACAGCATAATAAAGTCCATATGCCGGCAAAGTATCAGATAGACGTTGATCCATTTCTGGCGAGTCAAATCCAAATCCCAGCTCAATACAAGCTTTCAGTTCATCAAGATCGTCATCCGTCACGCTCTTGCTCCCCCGGATTCGTCGGTGACCGTAATTTCCCTTGCGCCGTTGCCAAGCCTCATCGCGGTCGCCATCGGGAGACCAAGATTTTTGTTTGTACAGAGATGTTGCGGATGTTAGATGCTTAGGAATGGATTTGAATTGTGGAGGCGGCGATGTCGGTGGTTGTGGGTGTGGGGATGGTGGGACAGTTGCGGAAAGTGACATGACTTTCCCTCTCGGCCGTCCCCCGGAGACGGGGAGGCGATGGAAGCGTGGGGGAGCTCGATGGCTCGATAGTTTGTTTATCCAACTGATAAAATTAGGGTAATGATTTCCATTTATAGTGCCCCCCACCCCCGCAACTCCCGCTGCCAGCCCGTGCCGTACTTTCTGAGAGAGGTGGCGTGGGCCCGGTATATATATTTGTCAGAGGCGTCATGCTGATTGCTGACCTGTTCTTTATTTCTCATTTTTCTCTCTTAAAAGAAAGAAAAATGACTGAAAAAAAGAAAGACAAAAAAGCTATTTTGATTAATCACCTGTTGATTATTTTAACAGTTCATTATCAAAACCCCTCATAATGTTTAATGATATCATCAAATAAATTTATTTAAAAAATTGTTCAAAGTATACTCGTTTTAGTTTTTTTTCTTTAAGAGTTTTATTGGGTTAAAACAGCTATAATATTCCAAACGAAATGAAATCATTTAGTTACATGAAGAAGACAAAAAAGAGGACCATTTTCAAGACTTGGCTTTGATTTAGAGAACAGCTACATTATTGCCCTGCCACGGATTAGAAAAATAAGCAAATTTGTCGTCAACTTTTAAGGGAAATGTGTAGAGAAGAAAAGAAAAATGATTGTTGTTGATGTGGCTTCTTGAAATCAACGTATATTATTATTGGTTATAAGTATGGAGCTTTGAAGCAAAAGGCCATATTGGTTTGACGGTCTACATCGTCTCAGCCTTAAAAAGCATCGTAGAATATGCAAATCAGAAGCTCACCGGCCTCTTAGTTTGATGAGAATACACACAAAGAGTCCACACAAGATGTCTATGGTAAATTAGGCATTCGGTTCAGATACCAGTGAAACACCGACACTGCGTGTGAACCTAGAATTAAATTCTGTATCTCTTTGGAGCAATTTGCAACCCCAATATCAATTAAGCTAATGTTATCAGGCGTCATAATTATGGAGCTTGATTGCTGGCGGGAATTGCTTGTACGGAACTTTCTTTTCTTAGGGCCTGAAGTCATAAAACGATAGCTTCTATAACAAGTCACAGAATTTAAAATTGAAAATGAAAGAGAGTGGTAATTGTTTCAATCTTTAAAACAAAGAAGTAGGAGTGGAGATTATAATAGAAACATCACATATTTAGATGGATTATTAAGATTTATAAATAAGTAGTATTCATAGGCAATCTCTAACGATAATTTTTGCTGTCGTTGAGATGTAATGAATATGTGTTGTTGTTGTAGTAATTCTACGCAATAATCTAGCCATTTTAAAGATAAGACGTGTATAATTATATTAACTATTATAATTTCGTTTTGACATTTGACATGAATTGAATTATCAAAGAGTTTGTTCCTCCCAAGCAACCTTTGCTTAAAAGATTGAGTTACAGAATTGCTCTTTCAAGCAAGTCATTACTTGCAACAGTTGATTGACTTCTTTCGGCCGTCATGAGCAAATGACTTATTTAAGGGTCAATTTGCCCTCTGAATGTCTAATTTTTTTCCCTCAAATTATTGCTTATTTGGTTTAACAGACAAACCCATAAAGTAGCTACAGGTATTATAATCAAAGTACAGTTGGAATGTTGTTGTAACAAGAGTTTCTTTTTTATGTATGCATTTATTGTATTCTCATTGTTTGCGCTTTTTTTTCTTATTATAAGTATGTGGTTACTCAAGAACTATGAGTTTGAGTGTTTTTGTTTATGCACTTAGAAGTGTAATTTCCCTTTTCTTTAATTTGTTGTGTTCAGATATGAAAATAAGAATGTGTTTGCTCAAGAATTATTCCTTCCGTCTCAAAAATACTTTGTAGTTTGACTTGAGCATTATTTAAGAAATTCAAACAATTTTGGTAACTATTTTAATTTTATTTTTAGTTAGCTAATTTAGATAAATTAAAGAAATCATATAGGTGTTAATTTAAGAGTGATATATAAACTTTGACTACTACTCTGTTACCATTTTTGGAAACTGAATAATATTTTTTATGAGAAACCAAAATTGAAATTTAGTGAACATTTTTGCGACGAAAAAGGACTATACTAGTTTTAAGCGTGCTTGTTTATGCACTTCAAGTTTATTCTCTCTCTTTTTTTCTTTTTGATAAAGTATAATAATACATAATAAAAGATTAAATTTTAGAAAAATGAAGCATTAATCGAGCATGCTCATGATCTCTGTGATCGAGTTTGTTCGAGGATGCATGAGTGCTAAAAAATAATCAAGCATATTCAAGACGAGTTTAGACATATCTAAAACTGATTCATACTAAACTGGTGTGTTAGTGAAGGAATTCAGTGAAAACAAATAGAAAGCTATTAAAATACACAACCATGTATATGCACACATAATGAAAGACAAAGACAAAAATGAAAAAGTGCAAAGTCGACCTAAAGTGTAGGGAGTATCTATTATCTAAACCCCTAAATATACTCTAAGTTGTCCCTATATCCTGTATAAACTTACTTAAGCTTAATCGTGGAACATTTTATAAATGCAGTGCATTATAAGAATAGTGTGAAAGCGTAAACGAAATAATTTATCATTGTCTTCTTCTGCGGAGAAATTATTGTCTCAATGAATAGAGCAAATAAGGGTAACTGGTCTGGTTCATTCTGTGAGACGTTGAAATAGAAACTAACTTTGGACTCCAAATGTGCTGGAAGTCTTGGTCTCATAGCTAGCCCAATCTTTTCCCCTCTTTCTGAACCAAGCTGAGCCCAGTCTCTGATTTTGACCTTATCAAAAAAAAAAGTACCAAAAAAAAATCAAAGAGTTCCGTTCAAAAAGTATATAAATGAATAAAAGAGTCAATATGTAATTGTCCCAGCGACAACCTAATTTGATATAACCGTTATTAGATACATTGTTTCGAGAAAAGAAACTTTATGTACAACGCAAATTGATAAATGTTCAATGCATAACCGACGGAGAATATGGCCCATTTTCTTTGGAATGGTTACACAAAAAGTCAAGATTTGGTATAATAATTACAACTTAACTATTCCCCTCAACGCACATGTAGCTATGTTTATAGCCTTTCTTATGAAAAAGCGTTGTTGCTGCACTAGGTGACAGGTCGCAAACACAGGATTCGCGATTTGATTTATGCAGCTTTACTTTACACTTTGTATAAGAGGTTATTTTCACGGTTTGAACTCGTGACCTCAAAGTCACAAAAGAGTGTACCAATTACTCCATAATCTTTCTTATGAAATGAGTTTAAATGTCCAAAGAAATATAGCTACGCATTTAGATGAAGTGGCCGTCTTTCTTGGTTTAATTTATTTTTCACCATATGTTCACATGAAAGCCGATAGAAATTTAAACCCCAGTTGAGTCAAACTTATGAAGTGCAATGACATTTATCATACATCTGGATCTCCTGACCCCCTTTAAGGGGTATTAAATGACCCCTTGACACGTGTCACACAGGGGGTGAGGCTGGGTAAGGGTCACCCGCACCTAGCCTCACCACCCCCTGTGTGCCACGTGGCGGGCAGTCCAAAGGGGGGTAAGAGGGAGGGGGGTTAGAGGATCTCGTTCCATTTATCATAGGCCTAACTCGAATTCCAAGATCGAAGAGCATGAACAGTCAGCAAAATTTACATGAAAGGCTTTGTGATTACTTTTAGAAGTTGATGCTGGCAAGAGGTTGAAGCTCGATATGACCAGATAGTCAGAACTAGTAACACAATAATTCATTAGTTTTTACGGCTTGGCCCAAAGGTAAGACCCAAATAATTTTAAAATCCATTAAACTTCATAAACTTGCGGGGTCGCCCAGTGAACTGTTGATGGTTGATATTCCAAATGATCAATCTGATTCATTGCCATCTTTCAAATTTTAAATCTTGAATCTTAAATTAACATTTTTAACCTAATTCTTTATAGATATAATATACTGTATATATTAAAATTAAGGATATATATATATATGCATGACCTTCATAAATATATATACATATAAACATACATGATTTAAAACTCCACTATTAAGAAAAATTCACGGTAGATTAATGATGTTGGATTTCATGGTGATTAGATAAGTTGTAATAACGAGGGCAATATGTATATGACGTAGTGATTGCAAGCATAGGTATTGAATCCGGTCTGACCCAACGGTCTGACCAGTTAATCCGCTTAACTGGCCATATGACCGGGCTGATTTGTTTAAAAGACCGTTTGTACGAGAAAACCGATGAAACTCGGAGGTTGAATTAGGAGACCGATGAAAACCGATGACCGGCCGCTTTCTTTGCTAAATATACATACATATATACATATATATATATATATATGTATGTATATATATGTGTGTGTATATATATAATTTTTCTTTACATTTGCTCTGAATTTCGTCGGAGGACAACTGAAAGCAACTAGATGTGTATATGAGATAGCAACGGCATATAATTTTTCTTTTTAATCAAATTATCTTCTAAGGTCATTGCTGGTGGATGAATTTGTACTTTTATGGGGGCAATACATATAGAGACATGTCTCACCGTAATCAAACTTTTTATGGAGTTATTGTTTGTATGTCTCTCAACCTCTCCAGATTCTAGCGATAGCTTTTGCTGTCATTCAGATATACTATATATGATTGTTGTTGTCGTATGGGGTCAAGTTAGGTTACCTTCAAGCTAGCTCAAAAGTCGAATCCAAATCCACATGAGTGGGCACTTTTCTTGTTGATGTAGACGTCGAAATTCCATCTAGCCGCATTAAGAAAAAGGATGATAGATTCGTTGTCGTGATAGATATTTTTCACCTGGTGTGCGTGTGAATCAATCAGAGATCACAATATTTGTTGGGATCAAATCGCTTGCTTTTCCAGGGAACTCAACTTGTGATTTCCGTGCAAAGCACGTATGCACCGTTCACTTCATTCAACAATAAGCTTTTCCGTCATGGGCACCCCTTGAATTAGGAGTTGAATCCAGTGCAGATGATGGTGACAGATCTCCTGAACGACATGTAGCAGTAAGAATAGTAAGACACGATGAAATATAGACCAGAAAAAAGTATGGGGTTAGGTGAGATTGAATCGCGTTCGCCTGCAGATGAACGAATCACATTCCCAAAAGTTAACCGTGTTTGATTTAGAGAATACACTTGAGTGCAGAAAACTTTTTTCCATTGATTTGTTTCTTTACATTACTCCATCATTTATACTACTGTACAATCGTTCTATATGGAAATACAATTAATCAGTCAATCAGCTAACTATGGTAACTTTTTGTTCACACGTTTACAAGGAAAGAATCAATCAATCATATCCTAATTTCCTGCAATCACTTATTTCTTGATTTTTAACACTCCCCCTCAAGTTGAACAGTGGGGTCTCTGACGTTCAACTTGTGAAGAACCTTCGTGAATATCCTGCCATTAACAGCCTTGGTGAGTATATCTGCAAGTTGATCTTCTGAACGTACAAACGGTAAGGCCACTACACCGCTGTCAAGTTTTTCTTTAATGAAGTGTCGATCAATTTCAATATGCTTCGTTCTATCATGTTGGACTGGATTTTCTGATATGCTTATCGATGCTTTGTTATCACAATTTAACGGCGTTGGGCCCTCCATTAAGAAACCGAGCTCTCCTATGAGTTTCCGTAACCATAATATTTCAGTGATGCCTTTAACAATGCCTCGGAATTCTGCTTCTGCACTTGACAAGGCTACCACAGACTGTTTCTTACTCCTCCATGTGACCAAATTACCACCAAGTAGCGTAAGATAACCAGATGTGGAGCGTCTGTCCACTACGTTTCCAGCCCAATCTGCATCAGTATACGCTTCGATGTTTAGATGTCCATGATTTTGAAAGAATATACCTCGCCCCGGGGTGCCTTTGAGATATCTCAGGATTCTGAACACTGCCTCAAGATGGTGTTTCTGGGGACTGTGCATAAACTGGCTCACTACTCCAACAGCGAACGCGATATCTGGTCGAGTGTGAGACAAGTAAATCAATTTTCCAACCAGCCTTTGGTACTGCTCCCGCTCTACCACTGCCCTCCTTGGATCACTTCCATCTTCTGATTTAGAACCATCGGGGTGTCGACCGGTTTTCCTTCCAACAGTCCTACTTCTGCCAACAGATCAAGGATATATTTGCGCTGAGATATGTAGATTCCTTGCTTGGACCTTAGTACCTCAATTCCTAAAAAATATTTCAGGCCTCCAAGATCCTTCATCTCGAATTGAGTGAACAAATGATCCCTGAGACGAGAAATTTCGTTAGTGTCATTTCCCGTAATAATCATATCATCAACATAAATAATAAGACATGTAATACAACTTTCCTGTTTTTTGAAGAAGAGTGTATGATCAGCATTGCTTTGTTTGTAACCATCCCTTTTCATGACTGTAGTGAACCTACCAAACCATGCTCTGGGTGATTGTTTAAGTCCATATAGCGCTTTCTTTAGTCGACATACTTGTTGCGACCCAAAACCCTCGGAGTATCCCGGTGGAGGTTCCATATACACTTCTTCAGTTAACTCTCCATGTAAAAAGGCATTTTTCACATCAAACTGTTGCAGTGGCCAATCTTGATTAGCCGCAATTGAGAATAATACTCGGATGGTGTCTATTCGTGCCACAGGTGAGAATGTCTCTGAGTAATCGATCTCGTAGGTTTGCGTGTAGCCTTTTGCTACAAGTCGAGCTTTGTGTCTTTCAATGCTTCCATCTGCTTTGTACTTAATTGTGAATACCCATCTACACCCAACAGTTTTCTTTCCCTGAGGTAGTTCACATTTTTCCCATGTTTGGTTCCTTTGAAGTGCCTCGATTTCGGTGTCCATGGCCTTCTTCCACTCTGGCTGTCCATAAGCCTCTTCTACCGTGTGAGGGATTCTCTCAGTGCATATTGTGGTAAAGAAGCTTTGTGCTAACTCTGACGCATTTCCTGACAAGGGTTTGACAGGGTACCTGGTGGCTTGAACCGTCTTGGTGGGTGAATATCTCTGTGGTGGTACACCTCTATTTTTCCTGGGTGGCAATGTCCGTCCCTGATTTTCTGGAGGAAAGTTAGTACAGTCTATGGAATTTTCAGCAGGTAGGTCAGATAAAGGTAAGTCAGTAACAGTGGGAGACTCAATTAATTCAGTACCAGATGAGCGATCACAATCATTGGTATGTATACTACCGTTTACCTGTTGTGGGTCACTCATATGAGGATCATCATTGGTGTGTCCAAAGTCGTCGTCTTTATTGCCGTGGAGTTCCATTAAGCAGTCGGCGTCATCTACTTGCCGTGTTGGCTCAGTCGCCGGCCAGTGTGGTGCTGACAGCCAATCGAGCGTATCATCATTAGCTATCTCCCCCTGAGACTGAGATTGGTGGCAAAAAAGGGTTCTGTTTCAAGGAAGATACAGTTTAAGGTAACATGAATGCGACGGGTACGAGGGTTATAACAGCGGTATCCTTTTTGGGTGGAGGCATAGCCAACAAAGGCACATTTCTCAGCACAGGGGTCGAATTTGGTACGTTGAGTTTTAGGTATGTGGATGTAGACGGTACAGCCAAACACTTTGGGAGGTAAGGTCAATATAGATGGAATTGTGGTTTGAGTGGCTAAGACTTGAAGAGGGGTTTGGTGATTTAAGATGGAGGTAGAGAGTCGATTGCTTAGGTAGGTGGCTGTAGACACTGCCTCGGGCCAAAAAACTCGAGGAACATTGGTATCTAACATCATGGCTCGTGTCATTTTGAGTAGTGTTCGGTTTTTTCTTTCAGCTACTCCGTTTTGTTCTGGAGTACCTGGGCATGTGGTTTGATGTATCATCCCATTGTCAGAAAGGTATTTTTTGAGTGCCCCTTCAAAATATTTCCCACCATTGTCAGAACGGAGAATTTGTATAGGAGTGTGGAATTGAGTGGTGATCATTTTATGAAATTCCACAAATTTTGTGACAACATCAGATTTTTGCTTAAGAATGTATAGCCATGTCATACGGAAAAAATCATCAACAAATATAACAAAATATCGATACCCAAGTGAAGTAGGGTTTGGGGCAGGACCCCATACATCTGAATGGACTAAGGCAAACATCTTGGTGACACGAGTATTATTAGATTGATATGTTCCTCGGGGCTGTTTGGCCCGGAGACAAGTGGTACAGGAGAAGTTTTGTAATTTATTCAACTGGGAAGAAAATAAGTCTGGAAAAAGAAACTTTAGATAGCTAAATGATGAATGCCCTAACCGGCGATGCCAGAGCCACAGCTGACGAGTAACCGATCCGATGGCAAGATTAGACCGGCCCTGTTGCTCTACAGTATCCACGTAATAAAGTCCGCCGGCTTCAGTACCACGTCCAATGATGGTCCCCGTATGAATGTCCTGCAGCAGACAAAAGGTAGGATACATAAGAACGACGCAATCTAACTCTTTGGTAATCTGACTAACAGAGAGTAATTTAGAGGATAGCGAGGGAACAAATAAACAGTGTGGTATAGTAATATCAGGAGTGACGGTGATGGTCCCACCGCCACGGACAGGCACTAGTTCTCCGCTAGCAGTCTCGACATGTGATTTGGTGGGTTGAGAATAAGTGACAAAATCTTTTGGGTCAAATGACATAGTGTCAGTCGCACCGCAATCAAAGATCCATTGGGTATTATGGTGGGGGGATGGCCGACCAGTATTATATGCACGGTTATTGTGGGACCCTTTTTTGTGGTGTGTGGACGGATTAGGAGGAATAGGGGTGGTCGTATAATTTTGGAAAATTGGTGGGCTAATTTCGGAATTTTGGAAGAGTGGAGGGTCATATATGGAAGTTTCGGATAAAATTGGGGCTGACTTACATTTAGGGGAGACTGGTGGGTCAGTTCTATCATTGTCTCGGAGGTCTAGGGCTGGTTTGTAATTATTAGGAATTGCAAGGTCTGTTTGAGTAATTTTGGAAGGGACTGTACTACCAATTCCAGAAAAAACAGGGGCTGGAGGGGTAATATGCAGATATAAATAAGGAAGGGGGTTAGGGCAAACCCTAATCCCCCCTTTACCTGCTGCGGCTTTGCCTATTCCTCCTGGTCCCGAGGCACCTTCTTGCGTTCCTCTTGTTCCTTCACTCTGGTTTCCTGGGTTTCTTCCTTCATCTTCTTCCTGGAGAGCAGCAATGGTCCCTGTCCCTGTCCCTGTCCCTCCGAAAGCTGCAGTGGTTACTTTCTTCCCTTCCCACCAGTCCGGATACCCTAGCAGTTGAAAACATTGGTCTTTTGTGTGGCCCTTCTTTTTGCAGTGGCTACACGTGAGATGGCTTTTATCAACCTTCCCTTCACGCAGTGATGAGTTTGAGCGGGAAGGGTTGGCTGTGGGTCTGTCTTGCTGTGATGGTCTGTTTCGATTTTTAGAGGCTGGAGTTTTTCCAGCAAGTCCCTGTCCAACTCCCAATGAGGAATCCATTTCTGAGGGAGGATGTCCCTTAAGCACGGTGCTCCGGGCTTCTGCTCTTCGGATCTCCGAGAATGCTACCTCCACCGATGGCAGAGGGTCCCTTTTTATGATATCCTTTTTTTCCTGTTCAAATTGATCTCCAATAGCCATGAGAAACTGATAAAGACGAAATACCTGGAGTTTTTGATTATAGATTCGGATATCCTCTGGGCAGTGCATGGGATTGGGATCTTTAGTATCTATTGATACCCAGACATCCTAAAGCCTGTTCCAGCAATCTTCGTCACTGCCTGTCCCTTGTCGAATAGAGTTTGCCCGTTTGTAAAGGTCAAAAATTTGGAGCCCGTCTCCACCCATTCCGTAAGTGAGGGCTAGGCCATCCCACAAGGCTTTGGCTGTGGGATACCTAGTAATATTGCTTATCATTGTTGGTTCCACGTTTTGTAATATCCAGGTGAAGACTTTATTGTCTTCTTGTTCCCATCCTGTGTATCCTGGATCATTCGGGGCTAGAGGTTGAGGGTTTCCAGTTAAATGAGCAATTTTTCCTTGGCCAAGTATGGCCCTGTAAATCACGGTACTCCATAACGAGTAATTGTTGTTGTTTAATCTTACAGAAATATGTAAGGTTTCAGGGGAATGTACTGGTTGTGGCTGGGTAGGCCGAAGGCTGTCCCTGAGAATCTGGGCTACTTGCAGAGCCAGATCTCCAGGAACAGTCCCGGAAGATTGTTTTGGCGTGGTGTTGTGGGCTTCGGGTTTGCCTGTTTCTGACATGGATGTATTTGATGGTGCAGGTTTAGAGTGGTTTGATGAGAACTGGAGGCAGCAGTGGTTTCAGCAACACAGTTTTCCAATTGTGATGGTTGATCCAGATTCAGCCGTATGGCTGAGAAAGGTAAGGTCCAGCCGTATGGCTGAGGAAGGTTCAAGGCTATGATGAATTTCTTTTCTGAGCCTATTCTCAGAAATCAAAAAATTTCAGAGAGGAAGTATCCTGCTCTGATACCATGTTTGATTTAGAGAATACACTTAAGTGCAGAAAACTTTTTTCCATTGATTTGTTTCTTTACATTACTCCATCATTTATACTACTGTACAATCGTTCTATATGGAAATACAATTAATCAGTCAATCAGCTAACTATGGTAACTATTTTGTTCACACGTTTACAAGGAAAGAATCAATCAATCATATCCTAATTGCATGCAATCACTTATTTCCTGATCTTTAACAAACCGTCCACCTCTATCTTCCCAAAACATGAACAAAATACCTCTATGTGGAAAAAAAAAAAGTTATCCTTTGTGTTCCCGTATTTTGTTTTGCCTAGATTCTAAGTTTGTATATTATATTACTTCCATTCTAAAACTATTGTTCTAATCTTTTGTTTGGTCTATCTCAAATACTGTTTTTTTTTTCAAAAAATAATAATATGTCAATAGTCAAAGTTTTGAAACTATCTTTTTAATAAACACTTACATGATTTATCTAGTTTGTCTCAATTTACCAATAGAATAGGAATAAGGACTAAAATAATTAGAATTTCTTAAATTATACTAAAATCAAACAAGGACAATAGTTTCAGGACGTAAGAAAAAAATTTCATTAGTATAATTTGTGATGAAGTGAAAATTTTAGTATGTAAGATGTTTTAAGTGTCAAGAAACTAGATTTGAACTAGTTTTGGATAGTTGAATGATCGATCCCTTTGAGTTGATGGTTTACAAGGCTTCGACCTTAGGGTCTTGTAGTCATGTTTTTAAAACAATTAGATCTTTTATTCTATTCATCATTCAAGGTTACGTAACATTTCTGATATAAACGATCTTTTACAATTTTTTTTAATTAGGAACTTAGGTAGAGATTCTTTTATGATTGATAAGCTTTCAACAATATTATAGAATTGTACATCAAATAGTATATACTCTAAGCCAAAGAAGTTGACCCTTTTGGTCGTCGCCATCTGGGGGCTACTACATGGAGGGATAGGATTACATGGGCGGTCAAAAAAGATCGTGCGACATGTGGTAGTCAGGAGAATGATGAAGCTAGATGCGGGTGACCCGAATCTAGCCTCACCACCCCCCTGACTGCTACATGTCGGACGGTCACAAAGGAGGTGAGAAAAATGGGAGTTAGGAGATTCCAAACCCTAGATGGAGACCCTATATAGCCAAAGTGTAATGATGCGTTTCAGGGCCTCCCTTTTCAATATTGAGTTTTGAGCAAGGATTTAATTTGCTCCAAGTGTAATGATGCCTTTCAGGGCCTCCCTTTTCAATATATTGAGTTTTGAACAAGATCTACATGGAGCAAAAATTCATATCCAGGTCTTGAGGGTCTTCACTGTTCCAGTCCTAAAAAACATTGTGGAAGATATAAATTAGGAGACCAGCAGCTTTCTAGATTGGATGAAGATTTACGCAGTGACCCACACAAGATAACCTCCCCACAAACCAGATCTACGGTCTAGTAGCAGTGGAACACCTACACTGTGTATCCTTGGAATTGAACTCTTGAAACAAATTACAGCCCGAGTACCCTAGAAGCTTGAACAAGGATTTACTATTATCAAAAAAAAAAAAAAAGAATTTAGTGTGAAGATTAGGTTGAAAGTGGTAGTCCTTTCAATCCAACCTTATCACTTAATCTTTGGACGTCCTTTACGTCTTCCCATTAATATATCTCAAAAAGAGATTGGGAATTTAGAATGTTGTCCAACTAGGTCAAGAATGATTTGTTTAGTGGACTAATTTATACCCCCCACATAACCATCAATCGGTTTAAAAGCATGAAAGAGCCCACCAAATTATTATGTGAATTTGGTGTTGAAGTGGCTTTAACATGCGTGCAAAGAATGAAAGGTATATTTGCAATCCTTCTCACCACCCAATCCGATCTCTCTCACACGAAGTTACCTTACTCATTCCATTCTTGTACTATTTTGTTGGTCATTTTTTACATAATTTTATAGTCTTTTTAATGTCACGTATTATACGGTCACAACGTCATCTTCCAGACCGTATCACCACCGCTAGTTAGCCTAGCATTAAGACTTTGATGTGAATCTCACAAAAATATGAGTTGAATTTAAAGAGGGTGAGATAAGGTTTATCAGGAAGAAAAACATAAAAAGTAAAAAAAGAAAAGGAGGAAAAAAAAATTGAAAATGATAGGATTCTCTTTGCTTCTCGCGAGACTGGTTAAGAGACTAACATGTATTAGTAGATGACAGCATTTATTCCCTACTCAATATTTCTATTTTTCTTTCTCACTCTTTTCCTCCTCTCGTTCTTAATCCTTTCTTAATTTGAGTACTTTTCAATATGACATATATACTCTGTGTTTCTGTCTTTTTACTTATTAGTAAAATCATACTTCGGTTTGAATAAATTTTTTACCTATGTTTTTTTTAAATTTTTTCCCCCGTATATGCTACAATTTTATTTTTTTAATGAATTATTATTTGGTTCGTAATGGTTGTTGCTTTGGACTATATCATATTTAGTATAAAATAAATAAAATTTGTATGTAGTCACGTATGGGATAGAAAACTTTTATCAAATGAGAATAAATTTTACCAGATTGAACGTACAATAAAATTTGTTATCAAAGAGGAAAATTCGTAGTCACATTATCCAAGGGACTACTAGTTTGAGATATAATGTATTTAAAAGAAAATTTTACTAGTTAAAGAATGTTGAAGGGAGTAAGGGACTAAAGGGAAATTCATATTCTTTTTGAATATTCTTGGAGTGTTGTGGACATGACCTAATCTAATGACAAATCTCTAATATTTTTCCATGGGGTTGAAACCCCATTATTTCAGTCTATTTCATAGGTCACATTCTCAACAAATAAACGTGTAGCTTTTTCTTCAGAAAAAGCAATAGATGTACTGTAACTAGTCCGTTACACCTAACTAAGACGACCATATTTTACGAGTAATCACCATCAAATTCCACCAACTGCAGCCAAACTTGATAGAAGGCCGTAGCCACAAAAAAAAAAAAAAAAAAAAAAGGCAGCCCTCTGTCTCTATATTTTGTTTTTTTATTTCTTTTGCAAGCACCCACACTCAGGGAGTGATGCGATTCGATTTTGATTATCATAAAAAGCTTTAAATACCTTTATCACTAAACCAGTTTGACTTTAAAGATCTTTAAGGTAACGTTTTTTAATCAATTAATGGCTATCTCTTACCAGATATTCTAGTGTTATATAACACGAGCATTCTTTAATTGAGTCTCAGATGTCTTTTATAATCAATAGCATATACAAAATGAAGTTTGATAAGAACAAAACGACTTACTTTAACCTTTGAGGTAATGAGATAGTATTTGTAAATGGTTACTATAGAAAAATAATTATTTGGGGCTTTTTATCGGGCTAATCTATAAAAGTCAATATGTAGATGTTGTCTATCTCATTTTTAATTCGACCTTGTATAAATAATATGTTAAGCAATTAATTCGATTCAAAATCGTATTTCAAATGTTAAATTTGATATAGAATTGGTTAGCACGTAAAAAAATCGAATTGAGATTGACATGATAAGACGACATTGTTTGGTGATTGAATCACCAAATGGTTGGATGATTTTTATTTTGTCCCAAACCCACCTCTACTGTTACAAAGACAAGTTAACGGTTGGTTTGTTCTTTCCTTTGGGTGTGCCCCAGTCGGTGGCAGTTCTTGAATGCTTTTAGATTTTTTTTTTGGATCAATTTATCACACGAATACAATTAAACTACATCTTAAAAGCTATTCGGAGATTTTTCTTAGATATACTTCAAATATGTTTGTTCTGATCTATATGATTATCTATTTTACTTTATTAATGAGTGTGTATTTACCAATACAGAAATTTACGTATCAAAAGCTATTACACTATATATAGTCAGCAGATCATGTTACTCTTAGCTAACATTGCCACTCTACTTGTCAGTACATGTTCTTGCTTAATCACCATTTTCATAGTAACATCCAGACTAAACATCACTGTAACATGAAAAAAAATTGAAAGTGTTTTAGTTACACATATCCATCCGTTTAACTTTTAAATTAATAGATAATCCAATATGCATTACTATAAACACAGTACGTTGGTTTTTGATTTCTTGACGTTTATTACAACTCGGAAAGGGGAGAGGGTCCGACAATCATACCAGGCCAATCAAAAAAGCGTGTTCCCTTCAGATATTCAACACTTTAGATGAAAAAACGTATCAAATATCGATGTCCTAATAAATATGGATCGACTATTAAAACGTTTCAGAATGCCGCAATAGAATGGAAATTACTTCAAGATACAACGTCCCAAAAAAGTGTCAATTACTACGTTTTGAAATGCATTGAAATTATTTTTATAAAGTTGTTATTATGCTATGCAGGCGTGTCAAAAATGTCTGGAAAACACAGTTATTGCGTTTACAAAAGCAGTAATAGGGTATGAAGTTACATGGACGTGACAATAACATACTCTGGAAACGTGTAAAAATAAACTTTATTTCAAAGACAAAATTAAGTTGACGGAAATTGCGATCACCCATAGCAAACGTGTTTCAAAATTCTTTGTCTATTGACCAAAGAATCGCAAGTTGAATTGAGGGTAGAAAACAAAACAAGAGAAAAATCCGGGGTTGAGTTGAAATTTAACAATGTAGCGATAATAGGCAATGAGTAGGAGGTTCAAATCTTAAAACAATATGGATTTCTTGTAAATTATTTTTGAACAAAACAAATGTTGAAAACAATTTGTTATAACAAATCTTTTGTTTTTGTTGAAAGTTGGGCTTATATGAGATGAGGCTCATATCCACTCAAAACATTAAGACAATGAGTGGTGATACCTCATCCTCATATAACACATGTACTGTATCTCAAATTGTCCGATGTGGGACAATATTTTCAACACCCGCCCTCACGTGGCTTGACATACACATGTACCTTAGAACCGACCCTCAATCACAAACCACAAGTCAACTTCTGGACTTGGATGAAAGGAGACAATAAATGACCAATCATGGGCCAGTGAAGGTGTGAGTCCAGATTTTAAATTGGCTCTGATACCATGTTAAAACTTAAGCTTACATGACATGAGGCTCATATCCAATCAAAACCTTAAGACAATGGGTGGTGGTACATTATCTTCATATAACTCATATATTTTATCTCAAAATGTCTAATGTGCGACAATATTCTCAACAGTTTTAATTCTCTATAATATCTATAATATCTCGAACCAATGGAAACTCTTGAGTTCAAAGTTTAAAAGACTGACCTTAAAGACAACCAAATTTAGAGGCGTCACCATCGTAAATTAGCCTTGTACAAGTCAACCCAAAGAATAATAGAAAATTGGGCGCCACTATTCACACTCACCGACGAGAAAAAAAAACAAAAACGTGGTTAAGCGTTTGACAATTTGAAGCTCTCAGTGATCTTATCACGTTGTCAGTTTGAAATAATTGACCGTTAACCAAGTAATGAAGTCTTTTATTTGATCAAACTAAAGACTCAGCGTTCTACAAGCTCACACGTCCAAACCTTCTTCAACGGTATGGCGCCATATTCAGACTACAGTTCCTCCACTCCGAGCTGGAATAGAATCGGCCAATACACATGACGACGACAACATAAATGGTTTCCGATGGAGTGGAGCGGTATCCGGAAAATTTTCTGTGGCGAATGCATATTCATCTTTAATATCCAGGGATTTATTGTCACCCATAGGTTGGAGATCAATATGGACCATGAAAGGACCTACCAGTCTTAATTTATTTTTGTGGCATGTTTGTCAGGATGGACTCCCTACATTGTATCACCTTTGGAGGAGGCAATTGGCGGCTGACACTATATGTCCGATTTGTGGCCATTCGGTTGAGGATACTATGCGTGCACTTCGTGAGTGTTCATGGGCAAAGAAAGTGTGGAGGACTCTAGTTCACATGGATGATATGGCATGGTTTCAGCGCTCAATATCCCCACGGGAGTGGGTCTTCATGAACCTGGAAGCTTCTTGGCATACACCCTCCACTGGTTTTCACTGGCGATATGTCTTTCGGGAGGGAGTATGTAGTATTTGATATTGGAGGAACCAGTTGACACATGAAAACATACGCAAATGCCAAGTCCGACTGTCATATATCGTGACATACTAGACCGTGTTCGTTTGTTAGCTTATGTGCATACCTCTATCTTAAATTCGTTAGTGGTTACGTGTTCGTAAGCTATTTGTATTTTGATGACATTTTGTTAATAAAGATCCATTTTCCTATAAACTAAAGATTCAGCGATCATTTAAAATTTATGTAGTAATAACCCAAAAATATATATAAGAAGAAACAATCTGAATGTTACTCGTTCTAAATATAAATCTACTTTGATTTTTTTAAGATATTGTAAACTATGTTGAAAAATTAAAGTAAAATTATATTTTAGAAGGAGTACATAAATTTGTAAAGTGATACTATCGTTGACTAAGAAAATAACTTATGTGACGTTTTTGACGAATTTATATTATCTAAATACCTAGAGAGACAGTTTTCTCTTCTCCGCAAAATAAAAAAGCACAAAAAGACCAACGGTTAACAATTGAAAAAGGAAAACACATCACTCTTGGTGAAAATTAAGTATTACCTAATATACTTAATTACACTTAAAAATACTTATCTAGATCATATAATTTTGCTTAGGAGAGAAATGATAGAAAATGAAACATCAAAAGATAATCTTATTTTGAGTTAGCCTGAAAAAATAAATAAAAAGAAAAAGGAAAGGCATGTCATCTTCTTTTGTTAACAGACCTCAGTTGTCATATAGATTGGGTTTGTTTGGTGCTTGAAGACTTTCCCCTCTTCAGGTACTCTATATTTGTCTCAAGGACATAGCTCAACTGGTTTCGGGCAGGGGTTCTCGAAAGAGAGGTCAGGGGTTCAATTCTTGTCAAAGACAAGAAAGCCCCTTCGCAGCAATTGCATATTAAGGAAGCTTCTTGGCCTGTAGGCTTGCCTGCAGTGCTGGGGGCTCCTTATGCAGACTTCTGTGTAAATGACCAAGCTCCTGCTAGCAGACCGTTAGGTATCTGATTTACCTCCCTACACTACCTTTAGGACTGAGTATGATATGGAACTTACTGGTTGAGGTTCAAACTTTATATAATAAGGTACATTTGGTGTTTATTAGGTTCTGAACCCAAGATGAGCCCTCATATATGGATCTTCTTGCATTTGTCCTTTCACACTAAAACGAAATAAATAAATCAAGAAGAGCAAAAGCTATTTTATTTTATTTTCTTGAGAACAGATACTTTATGATTTTTACAACTAAAACATATAGGTTTGAATCAGAACATACACAACATAGGTATAATAATGCTATTTGGTTCATTAGTAGTTTAGACCATAGTATCTGACTTAATTGGATTAAAGAATTGATGGTCTAGTTTGTATTTTATATCTTGTATACATTGGTAAAAGTTTTAACAATTTACGAGACCAAAAGATTACTGATATACATTCTCCACAAATTTTCTTCAAAAAAAATAACAATAAAGCAATTAGAGGAGTCGAACTAGAAGAGTAGAATTTGTGAAAGAAAATAAATAAATAAAAAAGTCGGGTCCACGTCCAATCACTGTCTATAAATATCACTCCCTGGGAAAGCCGAAGACATGTTCTTCAATCGGGTCTCTACATCATCTTCCTCCTCTACACTTACCTTCACAGTGAACCTAAAACTTTCACAATTTTCTTGATCATGTAGCTGAAGTTTGCTTTCCTTCATTGAGATCCTTCAGAAAATATACCCAAGATAAAAGAAAAGGTCCAATCCATCAAACTCCTTTTTTTCAAGGAACAAGTCATAACTGAGTAATCAGGAATCTCCATCAATGGTGGACGTAGACCGGAGGATGACTGGTCTTAGCCCTGCACATGTAGCGGGCCTACGCCGCCTCTCTGCCAGAGCCGCCGCTGCCTCCTCCCCTTCTAACCCCTCAACTCCACGCAACAACCTTTTCTCATTCACCTCCCTTGCGAAAACACTCCTCACTCATCTCAAGAATTCCGGAATCCTTGTTCAACCGGGTTTATCCGAACCCGAATTCCTCAAATCCGAAGCCGAATTCGGGTTCACCTTCCCACCCGACCTCAAAGCAATTCTTTCCACCGGTTTGCCAGTAGCTCCCGGTTTCCCAAATTGGAAGTCAACCGGACCTTCTCGTCATCAACTCCGTGCCTCAATTGATTTTCCAATAGCTGCTATCTCTTTTCAAATAGCCCGAAATTCTTTGTGGTCCAAATATTGGGGTCCGAGACCATCCGACCCGGAAAAGGCTCTCAAAATCGCCCGTAATGGTCTCAAACGGGCCCCACTTTTAATACCCATTTTTAACCACTGTTATATTCCGTGTACCCCTTGTTTGGCCGGAAATCCTATTTTTTACGTGGATGAAAACCAAATTTTCTGCTGCGGTTTTGACCTCTCCGATTTTTTCAACCGAGAAGCATCTCTGTTTCATAGCCCAGATCGTCAAATCATATCCAAAAGGGAAAAATCAGCCGCTCGGGCAGAGGAATTTAAAAGGCAAAGCCTCCATATTATCACCGAAATTGAAAGAAGAACGCCGAGATGGATTGAATTTTGGAGTGATGCAGCTACGAATCAACGCCGAAGAGAATCGATTTCTTCGTTTTCGTCATCATCGTCAACGGAGAATAATTACTTCGATATAACCAGGTGCGAAATGCCGAAATGGGTGGACGAATACGTGGATCAAATCGGGTCGGTTTTGAGAGAAGGCGGGTGGGGTGAATCGGACGTTTTGGAAATTGTGGAGGTGTCTGCGGGTGGTTTTTTGGAGGAGATGCTGGTGATATTGGACCATCAAGCGGTTATGGATGCACTTTGGGTGAAAGTAGATAAATTATCCGGTTCTCTCCAGAAAGCTGGGTGGAGTTCCGAGGAGGTTTCGGAAATTTTAAGGTTTGATCTCCGACCGGGGAAGGAAAAGAGGCCGGCTAAAAAGTTGTCTCCGGAGATGGTGGCAATGATAGAACGGTTGACTGTTTCTGTATCCAGGTTGTCGACATGATCGCATTTGGCTTTGGATAGTTTTCTTTTTCCCTTTTTCTTTCTTTTTAAGGAATTTTTTCCTTGTTTGTTTGGGGATAGGATCCCCTCACCGCTCCCCCCTCACCGCATACGTGACCGCGCGACACGTGGCAAAAATGAAGGATGGTGAGGCTGGGTGAAGGTAACTCTCACCCAGCCTCACCACCACCTACTGCTGCCATGTGTCACGTCCTGGGCCGCGCGGTGAGGAGATCTCATCCTGTTTGTTGACACTGTAAATTTGTGCAACCTTTGCAATGCATGAAGGAACTGCGTATACTTCAAAAATAGGAAAAACTTCTCGAAGATTTGCATGTTTTGGAAGTTTTGATAATCAATTGTTCGATATATTATGTATCTTAGTTATATACAACAACATAAATATTCATAATTAACTAGTACATTTAGACTTTTGAGATTTGAAATTGAATCAATAGTTTATGTTCCACGTGAGGCATAATAATGATCACATTACAATATATGTTGACCCTATGTATCGTAAAAGGGCATATAACAACGACAACATTACTTTATTGCTTTAGAATCTCTTGTCTATGATGGAGTATGGAGGGTCGAATGTATGAAACCATACATATTTGTTAGAAACACAAAGAGGTTATTTTCTGATGACACATAATGATGCGTCAAGCTATGTCGATCAACTGCTACTTTACAATATAATAAGTGCAACCAATTTAGTGAATCATTTTGCTTTATTCTACCATATTTCAAAGTCAAAGAAGAGTGTATCCTTAACTACTATTCAAGATGAAAACAAATATCATAAAAGGGTATAATAGTGCTAAACTCAGTTGTTAGCTTCGAATTCTGCGGTGACGAATAGAATGATAAACAGTTACAATTAGTTTAGCATTTAAACACCTACTAGTTTTTTGTTCTTTGGGGGTAGATAACTACAAAGATATTATAACTATCGTTATGTTTAATACGTTTTCGTTTTAAAAATATTATCTTAATTATTCTTTCAAGATAATGTATATTTATAATATATTAAAAGGTTAATTCTGATAATATTTTTAAGATATATAAAATAACATTTGTTATGTGAATGGTACCAACAGAAGTTTATACCATAAGCAAAATGTGATATAACCAAATTTCTTAGTATTTTATAATTCACTAATCATATGGCAGTCTATGATGTAATAATTATCTTAATAGTTGGTGTCATCCAATAAAATGAATACAATTAAGAGATGTGGTCAATTTGATGAAGGATGCATGATAAAGGGGGTCCAACAAATCATTCGCTCACTCTAATCGCCATCATTTCCTTAGTAATTGACCGGTTACCATTATGTTCAGAAATTATTATGAAATTGTAGTATGTGTTTGAAAAAACACATAAAAGTACTTTAAAACATGTAAAATTTTTGATTAGTGAAAAGAGTTAAATTTGTAATAAATCAAAATATACCGAACTTTGATTTTGAATTCAATGCGTGAGACTATACTCTCAATCAAACTAGACTTATGGGCCTCATTGGACTATCACATCAGAAGGCTTCTAAACGAGAAAGGATCATCTGACCGTCGAATGCCTCACCACCTTCGCGACCCTCTGCCACATGGCAGCAGGAGGATGGTGAGGTTGGGTGGGGGTCACTCGCACCCAGCCTTACCACCCTTTGTTGTCACGTGGCGGGCGGTCACGGGGAGGGGCTCAGGTGATCCCCAATCGCTTCTAAACAGTCTATAATGGCAATATATTTTACACCGATCCTGTAGAAGTTTTTGGAGGAAAATCTCAGTCCATTCATTCAAGTACAGAGAGTAAGAGACAAAGAATATCCTATCATCACTCCTAATCAAATATACAAATTTACTATCAATACTATAATCTAGAACATTTCTGGGCTAATCATATCAGATATACTCATATCCTACATATACATGTACATACATATACGATTCATACATGTCATCTAATATATATGCAGGTATATATATAGAGCGGAGGTCTCACTGGAAGCAAACACTCTATCCTTTGGAATGGAGGTATTGTTTGGCTGCCTCTCACCCTCCCAGACTCTAGCGATAGCTTTTGGTATTGTTGGGATATACTGAATATCATTGTTGTTGTACACGCCATCTAATATATCCAAATTTGAAACCTTCATCTTTCTAAATTTGAAGCTACTTGATGCAAAAAAAAAAAAAAAAAACACTACTTGATGCAGCTTGAACTTTTCATCTCCCAACATGGATCTCAACTTCAAACCTACTACAAAAATATCAAAAACAAATAATATTAACAAATATAAAGCCAAATCTGATAAATACCTCCAGCCTATTTGGTATGGTATTTTTGCAATACATGCTATCATGATTGGACAGGCAGAAAGGCCACCGCTTCAAAAC
This sequence comes from Eustoma russellianum, assembly GCA_036186865.1. Taxonomy (NCBI): domain Eukaryota; kingdom Viridiplantae; phylum Streptophyta; class Magnoliopsida; order Gentianales; family Gentianaceae; genus Eustoma; species Eustoma russellianum. The sequence continues at coordinate 1,219,107 of AP025047.1, read as the reverse complement.
CTAATGAATAGAATTCGTGCTCAAGTATGTATGATGATTGGAAGCTTCTTTTACAACAACAACAATAACATTACTCATTGCCTTAAAAGCTCCCGCTTATAGCAGGGTATGTGAGGTCGGATGTACACAACCATACCCATGTGTTAGGAACACATAGAGGTTGTTTTCCAATGACCCAGAATGAAAATTGCATGTCGATCAACTGCTACTTCACAATATAAGAAGCACAGTCAATTTAGTGAATCATTTTGCTTTATTCCATCACATTTTATTTCTGGTAATAGAATAGTTGACAGTAACACCTCTTCTGTGGATTAGCATTCCTGTTTCTAAGAAGGTTTGACATCACTTTGACAAGTTCCTGTACAAATGTGAGGAAAACCCCATTTATAAGCTAGCATTTCATAGTTGAGAAGATGTGTGGCATCGGTCAATAACTTAACATTTTACATTGAAAATTGGGACTTACCAGAAAAAAGATTATCACACTTTTAGGTGCAGGGTTCTTTATAGAATATCGTAGAAAATGTAAATCATATCATTAGATAGGAACACTGGTGTCGGTAAAAAGGCTGACCCAGATACAAAAACATTCTAGCATAAGCTGGAACATACAGCTGGGCTTAAGCTTCCACATCGTGGTTATCAGAATTTAAACTTGCATTCCTTCACTGCAATCTGTTACATTAGTATCAACAGAGTTACACCACATGAGAGTATACAATGTGTTCTCTATTTTTATGGTGGTTTATACTTTCGGTTTATGATTGTGGTTTGGTTTAGTCCATTTATTTAGCATGTATTATATTGTCCGTGATATATTAATAGTTTATTCTATGTATTATCATGTATTATATAATATGAATATCCACCATGTGATGGCATGAACTATCTCATATACATGTGAAAAAGATTTATTTACATCAACAAACTATTGACAGAAAATACCTAAATTATAGACAAATATTCTGAACTTTTCCCTATACTTAATATATTATACCTATTTTGCTTACTAGCTCAACAGGTTATTCTTACGTAACACAAATTATCTATCAGTTTTATCCTTAACTATATACTTCAACCGGCGATAGAAATTCATGGATTTTTATATACATTATAGCTCCTAAATTACATATTTTGAATGTACTATGAAGTGAAGAGTTAAGCAAGTGTCAAAGTTTATAACTGGATCCATATTTCCAAAAGCCGCCCTAGCATGCGATCAATTGGGCATTTCATGTGACTCGTCAGATCTGAAATCGGACAGGCTCTTCCTAATTTTGAAAACTCAACTTAGTACTTGTCACGTTTTAATGAAATATCTTTTTCTTTATCGATATTAGACGGAGTCTCGTTCTTATAAAAACATGGATAACATTCATAACTAACTTCATCGTCGAATGATTTTTTTCAGAGAACAAACTTCAGAACTTTTAAATAATCTTTGCTTTGGAGATTTCAGTGTCGTAATCAACAAATAGAAAATCAAGATTACCAACAGTTCATGTCAAATTATTTGGGTGTTCAATCCAGCTTCGTAGCTGTCTAATGCTTTTTTTTTTTCAATAAAATGATCTATTTTCCTCTAAAAATACCAGGGAGTTAAATTGAGACAAAATAACTAGTAAAAATGGTATACTGTCTTCCTTCTTTTTGATTGTATATATCGTAAGTACACAATGGTTAAAATTTGAATTAGTGACCATGCAGTGCAATGTAGACTTTTAGATTCGAATTACCACCTAGATGACTTTAAAAGCAAACTAATCTTAATGCTTGAATTTGGAAAAGTACTTTACAAGTGTTTGTCCAGAGTTCCTATGGTCACATGTTTGAAGTCCCAAAGCACCAAAGTTTTAATGTAACGCAACATGCAAGTGGGGAGACGTATGGGTCAATAAGGACAATTTAGGACAAGTGGTCCATTCTGCTTATGCCAAAACAATCCACCAAAATGTTCTATCGACTAATTTTAGATGCAAAAGGTTGTATTATGAATTTAAAAAGTGGTGTTATGATTTTAAGAGATCCTACCGTTTTTCAAATTACTAGTAAAAGAATTGAGAATTACACTGGTCAAAGAGACTACATCAAACATGCTTGGGAATTCTTTTGGGATTTGGGAGGTGAAAAAGGGCCCATAATATTTATTGAAACACCATTAATAATCCGCGTGCAGCCGCCAACATTCATTTCTATGGAGATGAAATTTCTTCTCATTAAACTACCAATAATTATTTATGTAACAATCCAGATACATGCATTAGTGATAGAGTAACAGAGCTAATGCACACTTGTGAAACAAAACAAAAACAAAACAAAACTTGAGATTGGGTATCATGGCATTCCTGACATACTAGGCTTCTCAGAGTTTAGGAAGAGACCGCATCGCTTCGCGACCTGATATACATAGTCTTACTTTACATTTTGTGCAAGAGACTGTAAGATTGCATATCAGAATGAATATAAATGGTTATCATTAATCTAGATTAAGTACGCCTTCATTAAAAAGTCTAGATTTAAGTATTTCTTTTTCACAAATAAGAAGAAAAATGACACTAGCATGTGATATGATATGTTGCAAAGATATCCTGATACGTTGTATCAGAAAGACTTTTAATGATTACTGTGCATTCAGATTACTTATTCTTTTCTTAATTAACAATGAATTTTGAAAAATTATTAGTTATATTTATAAGGGCACTGCATCCCAAGTTTTGATGTATTGCAAACTTACCCTACAATCATTATGCCAAAGTATTCCACACTTGTATCGTTATCAATAACTAGGATCTCAACATATTATTAACTTTTCTTGGACTAATGAAATCAAAATAATGGAAGCCATATTGTAAGATTATAAGTAATGGTTAATTATTCACCATCTTGAATTATGCCGCCTGACATGCAAAAGATTTTGAAATAGAGAGAATAATGATATTACATCGTAATTTGCAAACCCAAGAAACAAGCAATTACCATCCAAAAAAGACATCTTCAAGAGCAACTTCTCTTGCAACACATTGAGCAGCTGAAATCAAGAATCAGTTTCCAAGCTCCTTCCCCACCAATCAATGGTAAGTTTTTGCTAAAAGTACAACAGTTTTCCACTTTCGCCCTGCTTTTATGTACCCTTTTTTTTTTTGGTTCCCATCTGCTTTTTCTCTTCAAATTTTCATGAAGTTCTACTTTAGTTCCGAAAATTTTAAGCTCAGAACCTTGGGACCAGCCATTTTTCGAGTCAATAGAGAAAAGGGTTGGTTTCTTTTTAAGCATGGGTGGACCTGTTCAAGTTTCTCTATTGACTTAGTTTTCAGACTGACCTCTCTGTTGTTTCTGATAAAGTTCAAAACTTTATCGATTTTCTGAAACTCGAAAGTTAAGACTCGATTCAAAGTAGCTACGTATGCAGTGTACTTGATTGCAGGTCCAGATTTCACAAGAAAATAACATTTCATAAAAGAATGTAATGGAAACATCTGCCGTTTGTGTAATGTGAGCTTGAATAATATGGTTAAAGTTCTCACTCGCATACAACTTTTGAAAAGCACGAGATTTCAGCTCTATTAATTTGTTGCAGGACATAAGCCCCAGAGCCCTTTAATGCACTTTAATTTTAGCTTTGTGGGCTAGGAAGATGCAAATGTGCTGTTTAAGTGTTTGTTTCCCCAGCTTGCAATTGGTGTATATAGCATATTGAGTATAGCTAATTGAGAAAGAAATGCAGCCAGATTCCTGCTAAAATTGAGAGCCATGAAGAAAAATTATGTAGCAAACTCAGGGGCTTACACTAGTCCAGGAACACCAGAATACAGCGATGATGGCGCCGGAGGAATTTCCAGAGGTTGGAGTTCAGAGAGAGTTCCATTGCCTGGGTATAGTGGCAGGAGACATATTAGCAGTGCTGCATTGATGCCATTTAACAGCAGAAGTGCATTGCCTTCAAAGTGGGATGATGCTGAGAGATGGATCACTAGTCCTTTATCAGGAGGATATGGAGCCTTTAGGGCTACAGCTTTGCAGCCTCAGAGGCGGCCTAAGTCGAAAAGCGGTCCTCTTGGTCCTCCGGGAGTAACGCAATTGCACAATTACTCACCTCTTATGCCAGCTCTTGATGGGGGAAGTGGCAGGAATGCTATGGTTGGTTCACCATTCACAACTGGCGTGTTGGTGCCTGAGGGGATAACCATTCACTATGGTGTGGACAATGTGGCAAAATCCAACGTGATGTATACTGACATTGCAGTTACTGATCAATCTGATAGTGGTCTTAGATTATCAGATTCTGTTAATGATTCTTCATTATCAGACTCTCAAGGTATGTTGTCCCTTTTGCACGCTTTCTGCCCCACTGTTGCAGCATTGTCTATTTTGACATCTTGCACCTTATGGAATATATAATGAAATGTTTTGGAAGTTAGTATATCAATGCAAATATCGCTTGTTGTTCTTTATACAGTCTAATAATGCACAATTTTGAAAATCCATTGGAAACTTGCCGAACATTACTGTTACTTCTCTGGCATGATCAACTGCATGAGTTTCTGGTTATAAACAAATTCAGAGGCATTACATGCTGAATCTTTTTGTTACTGGAAACTTGTTTTAAAGGAAGGGTGGATGATCCAGAGTTTGCAGCAGTTTAATGGCAATATTTCTGATGCGAATACCAAAAAAAGGAACTCCTTAACACAATCACGGGGTGACCCTTTTGTCATCCTAAGTTGATAGTTGAGTGACTTTGTAGAGTCTAATCTATTTTGAACACACGTTGCTAAAATTTTTAATTTTAAGCAAGCATTGATTTTACTGTGCAGTGATATCCTATTGCAGAAAAGAACCATTGAAGTTCAAACTTTCTTGCAGAGACAACAGGCCTTTTTCTCAGAAGTTTATGTTAATATCGAGTGAAAGTAGATGTCTTCAATTCAATGATTTGCTTTACTGACACTTCCCACTTTACCAAGTCTCCTCTTTGTTAACTTGTTGATGTGATGCTGAAAGTAATATCATGGCATTATCTTCCTTCTTATCTTTTGTGACAAATTTGGCCTCAAAAGGATTACTAGAGGCTTCAGGATATGGTGAAGGAGGGAAATACTGGGGAGGAGTACAAACTTTCTGAAGATTATAGTCCTGTGACCAGCATCTCTGAAGCTGATTGTGTTATTTGCACTGACTATGAATGTCAGATAAAATGACATCGGTCAACCGTGGATTTCTCATTTTTTGTCCTTTATTCATCCAATACGGGATCTCTTGTTGGTTCTGCTTTCCTTTATGTTCAATTTGGTAGAAAGTGGTATAGAACTGTAGGAATTTAGAGAAAACATGTTTGGAGGCTGAATGTAAAATATTATTTAGACTTAATTCTGTGAAGTACAGCAAACACTACTTATATAAGGAGCCTTTCTAACGGCTATATTTACAAGAAAGAAAGGAGGCTAACGGCTATTTTAAACAACAACAGCCCTTCTTTGTATATCTTCAATACCACTGATTTAGTGACTTGTACTAGTGTATATTTGAACAGTATGTATATGTACATGTGAACAGTATGTTTCTATGTCATATTTCTATACTCCCCCTCAAACTTAGTGCATGGGTAAGATGCAACTAAGTTTGGACCATGTAACTAGGAAGAATCTTCAATACTTCTATCACCAAAGAATTGTCTTTTATCCGCCTGTCCATATTCAGAAGCAGTCACTTCTTCAAATTCTGCCCATTAATTTTTCTCATGATCAAGATCGCCATAGTAGATAGGATTGAGGACAATGACATTGACGGTGCTTCGCATCTCAGGAGTCGTTTATCTTCATATGCTGCTATCTTTGATGGTGAGTTTGGAGCAACGGGAAGATGTGTGATTCATCAAGCTGCTCTTCTTAATGCTCCAGGTGGAATCATGGAGGAAGTCATGTTGTCTTGAATCCCAGAGTATTTGGTAGGAAGTCAGTGTGGTTCCCTGCAGATAAAAAATCAGTGAAAAAGAATTCTCCTGGGCTGTGTTCTGATCCTGCAATAAAACAATTTTATGTGAATATGAAACTGCCAAGTTCCTCCATCAGCTGATTATTTTGCCCATGCCTCCCTGCAAGACAATGATTATAAGACTCCAGGATCCTAGATGAATCCTGCAAAAAAATTATCCTGCAATAGCAAAGTCAGTTTAAAAAGTCAGATTAAAACCACTCCATGCTGCGATGCATCCCCTGTATTCAAAGGGTTAGAATCTTGTTCATGTCCACCGGAACACCCCTGCACATGTTAGTGTAAAACTGGACAACACCTGCACGATAGGGTTAGCTTAAGGTTCCTGCAGATTGGAGAGATTAGTAACCAAGAGAATCATGTTAAAGAACTGGAAAGGAGCAACTCCTTCATACCATAGATGATAGTTACATAGAACAGTACACAGACAATAATATAATGGGACATACACAAGGGTCATTTAGATACAGGGAAAATATAGAAAATAGTCTTAATGGAACCTGATGACAAATCCAACAACTTATGTTAAATTCACAATACAACTCAAATCATATCACAGCAAGATCACAAAAGCAAGACAGTCATACAAAGGCATTAGAGGAAGCAGGTACATGAATTAGCCACTGGAGGGATACACAATCAAATTGAAAGAGACAACATTCAGGCTTTAGATTATAGAACACCCATGGTAGTCACAATTTTCAAAAAACAGAGAAATAGGATCAGAAAAGGTTAGATCAACTACGCTTAATACAGGGAATGCTCCCCCTGAATCATATAATTCTTGAGAAGAAGAAAAACATAATCCAACCAAGACAATCTTCAATATATGCAAGAAAGCACAGAAGGCATGACTCAATTTGAGAAAACATACCTTGAAGAATGAAGTATGACCAACAAGGCACTTACAAATTAGCAGCTAGGAACAATTAATTTCCATATGATTCGCGATGCAGCAAGCAACATTTTTCAAATTTAATCCAAGGATGTGACATGGCGGAAACGTAGAAGCTAGACTTCTCAGCCAAAACAAGTAAACAATCTCATGACTCTTTTAACACTTGATGCAGAAACAAAATGGATGTACAAATAACATGAGTTCACAGATGAACATCCAGCATGAGACAGGAAGAATAGTTATCAGAGAAGTGTAAATAATGAAGAAAAGCTAGAAGCAAGAATTAAGCAATTAGGAGATAGATCATAGTTACTTCAAGTGCTTATGCCATACAAATATGAAGTAATAATATGAGAGAGGGATCTCAGCACCTGGGAGTTTGAATGTTGGAATGAAGTTTGAATGTTGAAATGACAGCAGTTGGTTATCAATCCAAAGAGCAGACTTATTTGGAAGGATGAATGAACATACCAGAAACAGGTACCGAAGCTGGATCCTTCGGTAACATACCTTTACCATCGGATATGAATTTGCAACTCTCTTATAGTCCTCACAATATACTGCAACCTCTTTGACCCTTTCCCTTCTTCTTCTTCTTTTGCTTTGGTGGTTGCAGAACCACTTTGATGGCTGCATCAAATACAGCTTTCACATTCTGTTGTGTCTTTGCACTGCACTCAATGTAAGCAGAAGCCCCTATCAACTTTTTAGCTCTTCTCCCTGAGGTGTGGCAACGGACACTGTTCCAGGATGGTCCATAAAAAAGTGATTATCTTCTCGAAGATCAAGTTTTGTTCCAACGAGAATTATTGGGACGCCAGGAGCATAATGCCTCAATTCAGGAAGGCACTTTTTAGAGATGTTCTCATAATTGCCTTGCTAATAAGAGAAAACGCAAGTATGAATACATCCGCACCACGGTAACTCAAGGGTCTTATTCTATTGTAATCCCCCTGGCCTGCAGTACGCACTTAATGAACCTGCACGCCCTCATTCTTATTTGATCCCCAGCTTTGCTTGAACTTCTCCCTTATCTTTCCTTCTCTCTCTTAAGTGTTCATGAGACTCACAGCTGAAGCTTTTAGACATGATGGCAAAGTAACAGCACCAAGATCCTAATGCAGAAAAACACGTAGGCGATAGAGCACTGATAATTGGAGTCAGAAAGAAGATGTTGATAGGTTTGCAGAGCAGGAAGGACGACTGTGAGAGATTGGAGGAGGAAAAAAAAGAGCAAGAGATGATTATTTAATCACAAGTTTACGATTTAAGCAGACAATTTTGCAATCGGAACCCATCATTTGAACATGCAAGCTGACTCTTGAGATTTCAGTACGATTTCAACTAATCGCACTTACAGAAACAGGATGTCTAGCAGAAATCACTTGGATTTAGTTAACAAGCAATATTCACAGAGGTCTGATTGATGTTTTTTTTCCGTAGTATGATTCCGCACAGCACAGAAGAGATGATCGAGAGAGGAAAAAGGATGTTTGATGAGGAGGTGTCTGAGAGTAGAGAAGAAAGACTGGAAGAGAAAAATAGTAAGTAAGATATGTTTGGGAACAGACCCCTTCTTCTTGAAGACTCTTTGAAAAGCTTCTCGAGGAAGCTTAGAAGGAGGTGAGATAAAATATAGAAATATTTCATCTTCAGCTTCTCTAGAAGCTTTTAGAAAAATAAAAATAAAAGAATAATAAATTATGCAGATGTTATTTCAGCTGAAGGAAGTGTGTGCCAGCTGTGCTGCAAATTGCGTGTAAAGCAAACATGTTAAAAAGGTGTCCACATGTTAAAAAGATATTTAAGAGTTGAAAGAAAATTTACTTTAATCAGGAGAACAAAAAATAGAGAACAAAAAATAGAGACGCCAGCTGTTTCCAATTACAGCTGTTCCCAATTACTTCCTCCTTCTCACAAGCAGTGCACATTCTTCCAAATTGTCTTTATTTCTTGGACGCACTTTCTTTTCACGCTGTCCCTCATTTTTCCTCTCTTTTCTTTTCACTTTTCAGTCCTTCACTTCCCATACGAAAAACATCATCTTTCTCCTTTTCATACTAAAACATCAACTTTCTCCTTTTCTTTGTCTACCTCCTCAACTTCACAGAAGATTTCTATTCTCCACTTCTTCTCCAATCTTCTAATGCTTCTTTTCAGTGCTTTCTAAATCTAATGGCACAAATGGGCATCTCCAAAGCTTTTGTTTTAGCTGTTTTGGCAGTGGCATTCATGGCTTCCTTTGCTGCTGCTGCACACAAAAGCAAGATTCTTCACGCTCCAGCACCGGCGCCGACCTTGTCTTCCCCGACATTCGCAACTGCACCAGCACACCTTCTTCTCGGTGATGCTCTTTGTCGATATTCAAGATTTCTGCTCCTCTCTTTCGCTAAAGCGCAAGTTCTTGGTCTTAAGTTCAATAGAGCAGCATGGCAAAACACCAAACTCAGAAGCCATTGATTCCTCAAGATGAGAATTTTGGTATCCACAAAAAGAAAGCTGATTTCAATGGCAGTTTAAAATCCTTCAGATGAATTGCTTCAACCTCCGACTAATCTTCCTCAGTTGTCCTCCAATCAATGAGGCCATGATTCGTGAAAGCTCATTCTTCAGTAAGACAATTCGAACAAATGATTTGTTGCATACATACACAGAAGCTTGTATAGATTTGTGCAAGGATATTCTGGTGGATGAGATACTAAAGGTGTTTGAAGGAAATTTTGCATTTCAATACAGCCTAACAGAAGAAAGGCAAAAAGTGTTTAGACATCGAGAGCACTAGCATTTTGTTGGATATTGTCCTGGGTCCAAATTTGGGCCACAGGTTGAATCGTTCACCAAGTACTGTCCTGAAGAATTTTGTCGCCTCGGCAATCTTCTTTGTAGTTTGAATCAAAAGGCTTTTCTGGATGATATTCTTCAAATGGGTGGACTTCCCCCTGCTCCTGTTCGTTTAGAAGTAATTTGTAGCTCTCTGGCTTTGTGGCTCAATGGCCTTGAAGAAGGCTCAATGGCTTTGAATTTTATGGCTATTCATAGTATATAGAATATATCGAAAAGATTTCAGCTCATAGCCGAGGCTCTTCATAGCCTGTCCAAGGAAAGATTTCGGCACTTTGCCAAGGCTCTTCATAGCCTCTTGGAAGTTTATAGACATAATGGTCTTGAGAAGAAAGTTTATAGACTTATAGGTCTGAAGAAATGGCTCTGTGGCCTTTGACATAATTTTGAGGTTATGAGGCCTTTGAAGAAATAGTTCAGAAATGGCTCTATGGCCTTTGGTGGAATTTTGAGGCTCTGAGGCCTTTGAAGAAATAATTGCGAAAACGCATTTTTGTTTGTGAAAGAAGCTGAATATGGTAGGTCATCTTCTTCACAGCATGTCATCTTTTTCACAGCCTCTTCACCATCTTTTCTTTTTCTTTGAGCTCATGGCTCTGATACCATGTAGGAATTTAGAGAAAACATGTTTGGAGGCTGAATGTAAAATATTATTCAGACTTAATTCTGTGAAGTACAGCAAACACTACTTATATAAGGAGCCTTTCTAACGGCTATATTTACAAGAAAGAAAGGAGGCTAACGGCTATTTTAAACAACAACAGCCCTTCTTTGTATATCTTCAATACCACTGATTTAGTGACTTGTACTAGTGTATATTTGAACAGTATGTATATGTACATGTGAACAGTATGTTTCTATGTCATATTTCTATAAGAACCCAAGTGCTAATAGGATAGTCAGATTTCAAGCTGAACTTGATCATGTTCGTAGCTAATCTAGAAGAGTGACCAATTAGACTGAAACTGAAAGTATCTTAATCTGGATTTAACCCAATTATATGGGACTTTGAAGTTGTAACTGCCCACCAACAGAAAAAGCCACGTCTTCATCAAGAAATCTTTAAATCCGTCAAATGATTAGAGAAGGAGGCCGAGTCTTCAACTAGGAAATACTTTCTGTTCTACTAATCGATGCAGTGCAAGATATATGACTTTTATCTTTGCTGAAAATGACTAACGAACGGCTGGCATATGGCCCGTAGCAAGCGTCCTGATGAGTTTAGTTAAAATGATTTCTTGCTGATTCAGATGCATGTTCAGGTTGATAACTGAATTTACTACGAATCAGATTTATGTATACTTTCTTCCTTGCAAAATCCAGATGACAAGCTTGATGGAAGCAAGGAGTCTGAAGCTGAAGTATCACGAAGAGATATGGCAACTCAAATGAGCCCAGAGGGCAGCACCCATTCATCACGTAATGGAAGGTTATCCTTTTCTGTATTCCCCTCGGTTGCAAGTCCAGCAGAGCTACACAGCACTCCTGTGAAGATCGAGATCAGAGATGTGCAGGTAGACAGAAATGCTACTAACACCAAGCTGTCCAAGAAACAAGGTCCAATCAAGACGAGGAAAGGATCATCAGATTACAAAGACTTGGGGTCACCTTGGGATGTCAGACACTCAAGAAAGAAAGCATCGAAGTATGTCTCTTTCTTTACTCTATTAAACTCGGTTCCCTTAGTGAAGAAATGCCCTCTTGAAATTTTCCCCGTAATTATCGTTAATAAATGCAAGCAATAATGTTTGACTTGCATTTCCATTAAAACCCCTTTGGCTGCATAATCTTTACATGTATAGTAGTTGCAAATCATAGTGTACACCGTACAACATATATGCAGATTCAACATTTCCTCATTAATAGTTTCTAAAAATCGTAAAGGAGATGTATTTTCTATATATAACCGTCGATACTGATTGGATGCAGGTTGGAAAAAGAAGCAGCCAAAATAACTGCTTGGGAGAACTTACAGAAAGCAAAAGCAGAATAAGCTATTCAAAAACTAGAGGTAAGGTTACGGAGACGAATCTGAAACAATACAAATTCATTGCACCATGTTTGCTGACTGATCCACTGATTTCTTTGTCTGCTTAAACATAGATGAAACTAGAGAAGGAAAGATCGGCATCGATGGACAAAATATTGAGCAAGCTCAGGGCTGCTCAAATGAAAGCCCAGGAGAAAAGAATCTCAATAACAGATAGTCCAGTCACACAGTCTTCAAGAATTTCTCATAAAGGCCTGCATTGCAAGTATACCAAAACAGCTTCTTTGTTCAGATGCTGTTTCTTCTCCACTTGATGACAGCTTTTGCGAGTGTTTCTTAATGGTCTATCTTTACTTAATGACTGGTTCTTTATATAGATGCTGTTATCCATCCATAGTTTGAATAATTTTTTTACAGTGATCACGATGGTTTCTTGCCAAGCCGCCGCTGCTATGTACAGTGGTAGCACCTCTCTCTGGCTCATGTTGGCCTAAAACTGTTATAGGTGTTGTGTATGATGCTTTTGTAAATAACATGTAGTGAACCATGTGCACTTTCTAGGTATGTAATCAAAAGGATTATAAGGATCAGTTCTCTGCTTTAGTAAACATTACGTGCCGGGGTTTAGAGTCTTTAGACTTTCTTGCCTTATTCTGAATGACTGTCTCATAAGTCATTATTTGATTAGGGGTTATGATGACTTTTTCTTCTTCAGGTACAGCTCAGTGATAATGGAGTTACTTTGACGGCAACAATAGTGGAGAAATTTTAAATCCTGCAGACAACTATAACCGTTGTTGAAACTAGTCCAAGTTTGGATTCCTTGTGGAAGAATTTTAAATCCTGCTAACAAGTACAACTGTTGTTTCAGCTATTCCTTGTGATCAACGAACGTTGTTCCTCCTACCTTGGAGGCCAATGAATACCTCGACTCTGCAATCTTATGTATTATTGTCACACAAGGCAAACTGAGGCTTTCATTTCAAGTTCAAATATTTCAGTCTCTTTTCTAATGTTTATCTTGCACAAAAAAGGTCCCACCATTTTGAAAATAGAGGCGTTTCATAAACGATGTCAATTCATGGATAAAAATCAGTTGCTCGGTCTTAAGACATCGCAAACAAGGCAGATAACTGATCCTTACGAATCAAACAAGCCAGTACGTTGAAAAAATTCAGCCAACAGAGAAAATTAAGCACCGGTCATGCAAATACTACCATAGTGCCATGTAAGAAAATCATTTGTCCTAAGAAGCAATAAACTTCACTACACCGTTGATTTTATGAATTATAACATGAAACAGCTGCTACTGGATCAACCATTAGCTAGAAGAACAGTATGCTCACATCAGAAATAATGCTGACAAAAATGTAATTGAGTAACATCAGTCCATTATTATTTCTCTCACAACCCTGGAAAATCCATCGTAGCCAGGGAGGAAAAAGGTCGATGCAAAAAGACTGACCAATACTTTTACACCACCAGTAAATCCACTTACAAATTGCAATCCCAACCAAATACAAAGATCACAAGAATCAGAACGACACACAATCACTTTTCTTTTCATCCTTTTCCTTCCTTGCTTCCTTTTTCTTTAACCCTAATTCTAAAATAACATTAAGGAAACACAACTAAAATCATCACAAACCCCAGATACCTGCTGCCCGCAAATCTCAAAAGATCTTCATGAGACGCGGTCTACAACGCAATCCTCAGCAAAGGTCACAAAATCAAATCCCCTGTGCCCAGGTCTCCTAGGATCCTGAACCAAAAGCATCAACAGTAAATAACGTTTCTTCATGTATAATGCGTAAGAAGTAACCTTCTCACCTTAGGAACATAAACATCCAAAATATGACCAAATCAACCAAATTACTGACGAAGATATAGAGAATTACACATATAGAGAGTAAAATGCACATGTAAAATAATCATTACATTCAAAAGATCTCAAAATAGCTATTTGATAAGTGCTAGTAGAATAAGTAACCGTTGGGTTACTGTAGCAACTGGGGTAGCTCTGCATTTCTTTTCTCTCTGTTTTGTGACCGTTATAATAGCATAGAAGGTCTTCTTCTTATAAATGCATGTACATATTTGAGTTCCCTTTAAGGTTGAAATGATACTCTTTCACCTTCTTCAATTTGTTGTTCTTCTTCTCCTTCAATTCATGGTCCATTACTTCTAAATTTCTACAGAAGATCCTCAGCGCTAGCCTCCTGAGGAAGTCGGCCAACGAAAATCTTTTTACCCATCCCACGCAGTGGCCCTCCTACATAAACAATCATAAACAGAATTGCAAAGTTGTAAGCACACTGAACATCGGGAAAATTGCAGGGTGAGATGAGTTATTTTGCACTTACTTCCATACATGGATCCTGGATGATCATATAATGTTGGTGCACCTACGGCTGCATATCTAGTTGCTGCACTAATATAAGCATTATATGCCCCGTATCCTCCACCTTGAAGCATTCGATTTACAGGTCGGAAGTCATCATCTTGCGCTGTAGCAATCAACATTACCAAGACACTCAAGCAACCATGAGTATCAACCATGATTAAACATGTCAGCAGAAAAAACAGCTGTTCGTTCTGATGTATAGTTTTGTTTTTTTAAAAAAAAAAAAAAAAAAAGTGCGCCTTTGGATGACCATCAACATGTTCTTACTTTTGGGGCCGCTCGATCCACAACTACTGTAGATCCACCTAGCTCATGGTTCTCAGCCATGAGATCCTCTACAGCCTCCGTAAAAAGGATGCCAAAATCTTCGAATTAAAACTTTGAAAACCCATATCAATCAGTAAAGCTAATCAGCAACAAAAGCAAGAAAAGACGAGGTAACAGATGAGCGGATATTTTCATGTTCAAAAAGCTGTAAATAGAAAACAAGTTTCATTGCAGTTTGAACTTCAGAGTAAATTATACTCAAAAGGCAGCATGTCAGTCCAACTATTGCTGGAAGTTTAATTGGAAACGGCAGTATGTTCATGTCCTGGGATTGGACCTAAGCACGGAACCTGTGGATGTTACAAACTATTTTTTACTTTTTTGTCCTTTCAAATATCTAGTGTCCAACAATTGTACTTTTAAAAAAAACTTAAAACTAACTGGAAAATCCAATTAAGACACTGTTGGTCCAACACTTCCATTCTATGACGATGCCTACATAAGCCGCAAACAAATGAGATACTTGTCGACATGCAGTTGGTGCCAACATAAAAGACCACAAAGGACTAGCAGTCATTCCAACAATAAACATCAACAAGAGATACATGTACATAAACCAACAAAATTCCATACATCCAGCAAATGTGTGTCCGTACAAGCTAAACAAACGGTAGTTGCATTGGAGGAGTTTGACAAAGAGATCATACCAATGTATACAAAAAGTTGAAAAATGGAATGTACATATAGCTAAAGTCCACAGGTAGACGGTTTCCCTCAGCACTCAACATCAAAGGTACAACCAAACTAAAAAAGCCAGCTTACCAGCATTGGCAAAAGTAATAAATCCAATCCCACGGTGTGCTTTAGTACTTCGATCCTGGAATTAGGAACAAATGTGGCAACACACAGATACATTATCCAGTAACATGCCAATGAAAGGACTCATAGACTGCTAGCATGGAAAGAACTCAAGAGTCTGCAGGAGCCCCATCGATATCCTTCCACAACCCCCACACTCCACAATGAGGGGGCAAAAAGAGGAAAAAAATAATGTATATGCGTATAGAAAAGAGAGAACGGACGAGTCCAAACCTTTGGCATACACAGATCTATGATCATACTTCTCAAAATAACTGCAATGTCACCAACAATTCAATGTACACACGTTATGGTTAAAAACACTATTACTATCACATAATAATGTAATAAATCCTAAAATATTGTTCAAAGCTGAATAGAGATGTAGATGCAGTTACCCCCTGAATGCCGCTTCCGTGATAGGAGGAGGAATCCTAGCCACAAAAATCCTGGTCACTTTCTTTGATGGTGCTCTCATCTCCTCCTGCAAGAAGACACCACACTTTACTGAAAAGTATTCCTTCGTGATCCATCAAATTGCAAAAACTCAAAATTTCACAACCAAAGGAACACAAATAGAGTCAAACACATGAAAAATGCAGGTGACAGATACTTAATAACAACTGAATAAATCAACCTTAGGGGTAGCTACTTTGACTTCCAGCATTCTACAACCTAGAAAGTGCTCACTCGACAACGAAGCCTGTAGCAAGCAGACAGGGAAATCGTGTTCCATCAGAATAAGATCTCAATCCTCTACAACAACAACTCCATTGCCTTCAAGGCTCTAGCTATGGCAGGGTAGGGGAGGGGGTCGGTCATACGCAACCTTACCATAAGATCTCCATCATCTACATTAAACAAAATTATATTGAAACTGAATCCATTAACTACCTTAGCATCGTCAGTTGTTGCGAGTCACAACCAAATCCACGAGATCTTCCAGTAGACTGCTCCTAAAAGTTGCACAAGATCAATGAAATTTGCTGAATATCTACGACCCTCAGTAAATTTGACGAGTATAAAAATGCTTAGCGTGACTACAGCCAACGAAGGAGCCATAGAATTCTCAAAACTTCTTTTTTATTTGTTTAGCAAGTAGAATTCTCAAAACATGCTCTCCTCCCATGTTAAAGTTAATGGAACAAAACAAACCTAAAAATCAAAAGTTCATATATATATATAAATGCCAAATCATATATTGGGTAATTCGCAGTAATAAATCAATATTACCTCTTAATACATAGACATGGAGAAATGAGTATCAATTTGAATTTCCAAGGGAATAAAGGTTAAGAACAAGAAAAGCACCGACAGAAATGCGTGCATAAAAATGAAAAGAACATAAACTGGATACATGGAGGTGTTCATGATGATCAACATTCAAGGATTCAAAGGCTGGTTAAATTTTCTTTTTTCTTTTTCAGGTTTAAAAATCCGTAGAACTTTTGGATAGCCATGGCGGCAGTGAGAGTTAAACCATGCAAGTCATATTCACAGACACCCAAAATTCTTCGTACAAAAGAGAAATAAGATATACAAAAGAACAAAACTCAAGATGCTGCATAGCAGCATTTTATTGTAGTTTAGACTTAGGCTACTCATTTGCAAAAAAAAAAAAAAATATAAATAAATAAATAAAAATATCTCTTCCTCAGCAAGGGATGGAAGCCAATGATAAATTATAATTTCCAACACCTTGACACACCAAAAAAATTATATACAGTTCAGTTAAGTTTCCAAAAGCCCGCACATGTAAGAAATACATTTGTGTCAATCACGTTCTTCAGTAAGTGCTGTTTCCCAGTTCCCATGAGGAAAAAAGATAACTGTCAAAGATGACACCTGATAATCAGGGCAAGAAAGGGGGAAAAAGAAAATGTAAAAATCAAATAAAGCAATATAACGACTTCGCCTGTCCTTCATTACAATACAGTCCTCCAATTTGCCATATTTACTCATGTATTCTTTCAACCCTTCTGTGTCCACTTCCCATGGGATGCCCAACACCTACAAATAAATAAATAAAATATAGGAAACTGGTAACTCACGCGATAAAAAAGATGGGGAGAAAAACAAATGAAACGACATCATCTTTGTTAAACTAAACGGACTCAAGAACAAATATACTCAAGGCAATTGGAACGTTTTTACTGGCAAGCTCACTCACTCACAGTGTTCTTAATAAGATCGAACACTCAATTTCGAAAGACAATGCACAGGAATGGGAACAAAACGTTTTCCTTGTTTTCACCGAAACTTTTCGCACACTTTTTCATTAAACCACAGTAGCAATAAATACAAACATACACTAACAGAACCACAACTATCTTTCCTATAAACTAGGAACTTGACTTCACTACTCCACTAATCATCACCACTTCCATAAAAGTAGGAACCACTCTTCTAGATAACTACCAACATAATAAAGAAAACTACTCACTAGTCTAGAGATAACTATTAACTAAACTAGACTTTTAACTCATAGTTAACCAAGATGGTGTTGACATGTCTTCATTACTCCCCCTCAACACCAACTTTCTGGACCTGCGCCATGCCCAGCTGCTGCCGAAACAAGTCTAGTCTGCTGCCACTGAAGCCTTTAGTAAAAACATCAGCAACTTGATCCTTTGTACCAACATGATTTAACTCCACTTCACCTTTCAAGACCTTCTCTCTAATAAAGTGATAATGCACTTCAACATGCTTTGTTCTTGCATGAAAAACTGGATTCTCAGCCAATTGTATTGCTGACAAACTATCACACTTTAAAGGCACTGCATAATCAATCTTTTGTTTTAAATCACTTAGCAATTGCACTAACCAAACGGCTTCCTGTGCTGCTCCAGCTGCGGCTCGATACTCGGCCTCAGTAGTCGATAGAGACACAGTAGGCTGTCTCTTGCTACACCATGATATTGGCCCGTCACCTAGCATGAACACAAACCCCGTAGTTGACCTTCGTGTGTCATGATCTCCAGCATAGTCTGCATCACAATAGCCTGCTAATGTGAGTTCTTTGTCTCTGCCATACACCAGACCATAATGACACGTCCCCTTCAGATATCGCAGAATACGTCGAACAGCTTCCAAATGCGGCTTCTTTGGAGCTTGCATATATCTACTCACTAGTCCAACCGCATAAGATAGATCAGGTCTGGTAAGTGTTAAGTAAATCAAGCTTCCTACTAGCCTCCTGTACATCACCACATCATCAAGTTCTTTACCTTCATATGCACACAAGACTTTATTCTGCTCAACAGGTGATGCAATTGGCTTGCACTCCAGCATGCCAAAGCGTTTTAGTAACTCTGTTGCATACTTGCTTTGATGGAGAATTATACCCTCTTTAGTGTGCTCAACTTGCAAACCAAGAAAGTAATTAAGCCTCCCTAACTCCTTCATCTTGAATCTCGTCCGTAGATTCTCTTTCGTTTGAGCAATCTCTTCCTTGGCATCTCCAGTCATCACCAGGTCATCCACGTACACCAACACTACTGCAACCTTCCCTTCAATTTCTTTAATAAAAAGACTTGAATCTGATGCACTCATGGAGAATCCACTATACATGAGAAATTCAGCCATCTTTCCAAACCAAGCTCTTGGAGCTTGTTTGAGACCATAGATGGCTTTCCGAAGCTTACATACATACTCTGGATATTCCTTATTTTGAAATCCTTGCGGCTGTGTCATATAAATCTCATGATCTAGTTCTCCGTTCAAGAAAGCGTTCTTGACATCCAGTTGCCATAGCTCCCATTTCTTGCTTGCTGCTAATGCTAATAACACACGTACCGTGGTAAGTTTAGCAACTGGACTAAACGTCTCGTCGTAGTCAAGCCCAAATTGCTGTGTAAACCCACGAGCTACCAGCCTTGCCTTTAGTCTTTCCAAGGATCCATCGGCATTTTTCTTTACCTTGTACACCCATTTACACGAGATGGGTTTTACTTCATCAGGTTTAGGAACCAACTCCCATGTTTGATTTTCTTCAAGTGCTTCTATTTCATCTGCCATGGCTTTCATCCAACCTTGACTGCTTGCAGCGTGTTCGAAAGTTTCTGGTTCTTGTATGTCTTCAACTACAGCTATGTTGACATACCTGGGATTTGGCTTAGGAATTCTTCTTGATCTCCTTGGTTGCTGAGTTTCTTGAATTTCTGGAGCCTCATAGACTCCTGTGTGCCACGGATCACCTTCTGCTACCCTTTCTTCTACTTCCTCCGTTACAGCCTCTTCATCCTCGGTTGGTATAATTACCTGACAGTCATGCTGCTCTGTTGTGCTACTTGTCTGCTGTCTTCCTCTGTCTGGTAGCCACCACGATGAAGCTTCATCAAACACGACGTTCCTTGACACATAACATTTACTGGTCACAGGATCACAGCATCTCCACCCCTTTCGTTGTTCATCATATCCAACAAATATGCACTTCAAGGCTTTCTTGTCCATTTTCGTACGTAGATGTGCTGGAACAAACACAAAACATACACACCCAAACACCCTAAAATACTTGCAAGAAGGTACCTTATTCTGTAGCTTTTCCAGAGGTGAGATAAAGCCCAACTGTTGTTGAGGTAGTCTGTTAATGACGTAGGCCGCTGTCCTCATTGCTTCTGCCCAAAAACGTCCTGGAACATGCTTTCCAAATAACATACTCCTGCATACTTCGGCCAAGTGCCTGTTCTTACGCTCAGCTACACCATTTTGCTGCGGTGTATTAGCACATGTCAGTTGCCTACTAATTTTATGTTGCCTTAAGAACTCACAGAACTGGCTTGAAGTATACTCTCCCCCATTGTCCGTACGTAGACAATGAATTGAGTTTCCAGTTGAGGCTTCAACTTCAGCCTTGAACTCTTTAAACCTGTCAAGTGTTTGTGACTTTTCCTTCATAAAATATGTCCATACATACCGTGAGAAATCATCTATAAATGTTATCATGTACTTCATCCCACCAACTGAACTCTGCTTGACTGGACCAAAGACATCCGAGTGAACAAGTTCAAGAGCTTTGGTTGCTTTATAATTTGAGTTTTCAAATGGCAGTTGGTGTGCCTTTCCAAATTGACAACCTGCACACACTATACCTTGTCTAACTTCAAGATGAGGTAAGCCTCTTAACATTGACCTTTTCATCATTATGTCTAGCTTAGAATAACTCACATGACCTAACCGTGAGTGCCAAAGATCCACTGTTTCATTGTTCCTAGCTTTGTCTACGTATGCTGTTTCTGTAGACAAAACATAAATGGAATCCACCTTCTTACCTTCCAGTATGGGCTTCTCTGGAACATCCATAGATGTATACACCTTTACATCTTGCGGTCCAAACAATACATAATGACCTGAAGCTGTAAGCTGAGACACCGAAATTAAGTTTTTTACTCATACCTGGGACGTGGAACACATTCTGTAAGGACATCATGGTTGCATCCTGTTTAGGTGAGATACTCGTGCTACCAACATGAGCAATTGGTAGCTTGGTATTGCTAGCAGTGACTACAACCCTCCTTCCTTTGTACTCTGCTGCACCTTGTAATTTACTCTTATCACCCGTCATATGATTAGAGCAGCCAGAATCCATAATCCAGTCAGCCTCATAGTTCACATGACTTGATGCACTAAGTACGAAGGCCTGTTCTCCCTCTGAACTTCTTAGGTTCTCTTCCTCTTCAACAGCCAACAATGCTTCTATATCCCATTCTTCCTCATCCTGTTTAGACATCACAGCATTACTCTCAACAGCTTTCTTTTTAGACCAGCAATCTTTTGCCCGATGGCCTTTCTTCCCGCATTGATAGCACTTGCCTATAAATCGCTTATAATTGGTTCCAGCTTTGGAACTCCCAGTCTCACTACCATGTTTCGGACTATGATAGTTTGGCACACTGACTCTTTCTGCTTTGCTTTCAAACGTGTTCTGTGTCTTAGGATTCATTCTCTTCTTATGAGCAAACATGACCTGCTCTTCTGACTTAAGAGACACTGCATTCATTTGTTTGGCTAAGGCTTCCTGTCCTGCCAACAAATTCTCCAATTCAACAAGTGATGGTTGGGTAGACCATCCTTGTACTGCAGTAATAAACCCTCTATACTCAGGTTTTAAGCCATGAATTATAATACGTTTTACTCTTGTATCTCCAATGGGTGCTTCTGAATCCAATTCTGAAATTTCTCGACATAATGACTTCACCTTATGAAAGTATTGTGCAACTGTAAGTTCTCCTTGAGATATTGATAACAATTCACTTTCAAGGAGTTGAAGTCTTGTGTCATTCTTTTTAGAGAATAATTTGACAAACGTATCCCATGCCTCTTTTGGAGTCTTTGCATCTCTTATGTGTTCCAAAACATCTTCTTCAACTGTGGTTTTCAGCGCAAACATTGCTTTGCCAGCCTTGATCCTCCACTTGCGTAGCAAGCCATTTGTATCATCTTCTGGTGGTTTCACTTCACTACCATTTACTACCTCCCACAAATCTTGTCCTTGCATGTATGACATCATACACGTAGACCAGGAGTTATAGTTTTGATTGTTCAGTTTCTTGATACCACCAGATATTTGTAAATCACCCATGTTGTTGCTTAATCCGAAAACAACCAGGCTCTGATACCAAATGTTAAACTAAACGGACTCAAGAACAAATATACTCAAGGCAATTGGAACGTTTTTACTGGCAAGCTCACTCACTCACAGTATTCTTAATAAGATCGAACACTCAATTTCGAAAGACAATGCACAGGAATGGGAACAAAACGTTTTCCTTGTTTTCACCGAAACTTTTCGCACACTTTTTCATTAAACCACAGTAGCAATAAATACAAACATACACTAACAGAACCACAACTATCTTTCCTATAAACTAGGAACTTGACTTCACTACTCCACTAATCATCACCACTTCCATAAAAGTAGGAACCACTCTTCTAGATAACTACCAACATAATAAAGAAAACTACTCACTAGTCTAGAGATAACTATTAACTAAACTAGACTTTTAACTCATAGTTAACCAAGATGGTGTTGACATGTCTTCAATCTTGGCACTTACCACAAGCTTGCGCTCAGACATGATGACAGCAGATGAAAAATACGAAATATACTCTGAAGGGAACGAACAATCGCTCAGGACGCTCAAAAACCCTCGCTTTTACTTTCGCCCTCTCGGAATCTCCCTTCCTAGAAAACGAAATCGCACACACTCGCCCACGACTCTTGGTCCTCTTCCTGCACCCAACACAGACCCCTCTGTCACACACAAACATCGCCGTCAATACACACCCAAGTAAACTCACCATTTTCACAAATTAACCTAGATATAGAAAAGGATATCAACACAGAGGAAAATTTGATAGCCGGAAAAGCTTGGACCTGACCTTCCCGAATCTCAGAAATTCCTTGGTAGCTCTCAGCTTGCTCGTTTGCTCCCGCTCCCATAGGGCTGTAAATGAACCAATCTGTTTGGTTGTTCGGCTCGTTTAGTTTGGGCTTGAGCTTGAACTCGGCTCGATAAAAGGTTAATGAACAGAGCTTGAACACCCTTTTCTGTTCGAGCTCGGTAAGTGGCACCGTTCGTTTAAGGTGTTCGGCTCGTTAATGTTGTTCGTTGAGTTAAACGAACCAAGCTTGAACAAGTAAATATGTTCGTTTAAATAAATGAACAAGCTCGACTCGTTTGCTAAGTTAAATGAACAGAGCTTGAACAACACAATGCTCGGCTCGTTCGGCTCGTTTACCGTCCTAGGCCTCCCCATCTCTCGCTCCTTGGTCAGACCGTCGCTCTAATCTACCGGTTACCGTTAACTAAATTGTTCGGTTCGACCGGTTCTTCAAACCAAATTGTTTCAAATGTTTTTGATTTTTAGAAACCAAAACCAAATTAAACCCGTAATAAAACTGTTTTATTGGTATAATATGGTTAGGTCAGGTTTCAATTTTTTCCAGTTTCTCAAATTAATTTAATTTGTTAGCAAAAAAAATATTAGCCCAAAATCAAATGCAACAAAGAAAGAAAAAAATCTTAACAGTTGAAGCTTCATAAACTTACACAACATCCCATCAAATAATAGTCAAAAACGAAAAATATCCTTGGTATAAAGGATCAAACATAAAATAGGGTATCTAATATTCTAATATGCATTTACTTAGATACAAGTTTAGAAGATGACTTAGATATAAGTTAAATGTTACTTCAAGAGATTGATATTTAAAACAACTACACTTAAGTTCTTCGTCACAATTTCAAAAAGAAGCAGGAGCATAGCAGAAACAACTGGAACGCAAGAATAACTGGAGACGTGAGGCAGAAAGGTGCACAAGCGCTGAGCTGTTAAAATTTAGGGTTAGAGGAAGGAAAATAAGAATAAGAACTAAGATATATTTATATAAATAATTATTAATATATATATGTGTGTGTATCTCTTGTAATAAATCATTTCGGTTTTTCCTTACCTGTTAAACGACTTCAAAATGGCACCTCGGTTTATTCTGGTTTGTAATCTATTTGGTCGGTCAATCATTCTGGTTTTTAAAAAATTTGTACAGCCCTACTCCTTTCTTCTGCCTTACCCGAATTTGCATGTCAACCCCAAGGCCCATCACAACAAATTACGGAAAGCCCAGGTTCTACGTTGTCTAGTGTTGATTACACTTTAGGCCAACTCTTTCATTCTTCGTTTGTTTTTTCATTCTCTTTTTTCATTTTCCATTTTCCATTTTCCATTATCACGATGTAAACAAATATTTCGTTTTCCTTTTATAATTTATTTTAATACATAATATAAAATATTCGATATAATACTTATTTAATTTTTGTAATACACTGTTTTATATGAGAATATCAATTTTAAAAATAATGTCACTAATTTGTACAAAGTTATTTTTTCGCATGGTGAAAAGTAAAAAAATGAGAAAATATTTTATTAGAAAATGTACATAATAAAAAATAAAAAAATGCAAGAAGAAACACAACCTTGTCTTTGTTTTTTTTTTTTTTTTTGAAATCAAGAGTGGCTTATCTTTGTTTAATTTCGAATGAGAGTGGTTTGTCTTGGTTTATTTTTCTTTGGCTTGCGGCATTCACGCTGACATGCTCATAAATGAAACAGTGTAAGCATTTTCCCGCGAACTTCTTAGAGATTTGTTTGACTTTGTTGTTCACTCCGAGATGACCTTTCTTTTTCTTCATCTGCAACATGGGCTGCAATATTTCTCATCTAAAGCCTGCCACAATAATTTTGCAGTTTTATATGTACACTACAATCCATACAGAGAATTGTCTAAACAACTCAGAATATGACTCAAAGAAACATAATTGTCAAAGTTCCATGCTTCAACAAAAATATTATTTTGCATATTCTGATTCCGATCATCCACCAGATCCACCACAGGGGGGTCCTCGGTCAACAGTTTGGCCAATCCCAACGCAATCAGGAAAAACAACATCTTCTGCTACCACTTTTTGAAGAAACTTCCAGCGAACTTCTCTGGTTTCTCCACTTGGCTTACTGGCACATTCAGTCCAGCATCCACAACAGCATTGGGCGCCAAAGGAACCGCATTCACTTCAGGTGCAGCACTAGATTGTGCACCGTTCAAGCCATAAACTGAGCTTCCGCTTTCGATCTCTATTTCAGTTTATGTAGGATGTAGAAACAAACAACTGAGAAACAATATGTTTCAAATAATAAAACAGAAGGAGTAGAAGCAGATAGTACAGAATCAATACGCAATAGTCTTAAGCTTGTTGTAGCTTGTTAGACAAAAACGATTCTGTACAATGCGCCTGTCGGGTCAGATCGGTTCAAGCAGCGCTAGTCAGTTTGCATCCTGGACAGATTGCCGACCAGCCAAGCTCAGCACAGCAGTACTAAAGAATAGCAGCGCTACACTAATAACTGATCAGACGAGCTCAGCACATCAGACAAGCTCAGTACAACAGCAATGCTGCGCTAACGGCAGCTCAGCAGTTCATCCGAGCAGACAAACCGAGGTGAGTCCAGGATTCTGTCCTTAAGACGTATTGCTCTGATATATTATGCGCAACCAAAGGTAGCAACCGTCTCCCAGGATACAACGGAATCAGTTCAGACAAGCGACGCTGCAGCATATGAAATCAATGAACCTGTAGGATATTTCTTTCTTGGATGACTTGGAAAATTGCAAAAATATTGTATGCGGGGAGATGATAGTATGCATAGAGGAATAGGAGGAGACTGATTGCTTGATCGATTGATTGATCACCACAGAGGTCTGCTCGGCCTAGTATTTATAGGAGAAAACCGAGGTCATGTGGTTAATGTCAGTTCAATCACATCCGTTGGATCAGATAGCTGCTCGGTCCGAACCCTCAGATCAGATAACTGCGTCAGGTCTGCTCACAGCCGTTGGATCAAATAACTGTTCAGTCTGAGCCCTCAGATCACGATCCAACATAGGTTTGCCCTCATTTCGGTTAAGCTTAACCATATTTCAAATTCAGTTTAGTTTTTAACCATATTTCAAATAGCAGCCTTTGCCACCTTGGAGAAATTTAAATTTAAATCTAGATAAGATTTCTCCAAAAAGATATGAATCGACCCGCAACCTGTAACTCGCAACCGGAGCTCAAGCCCAAGTTCGAGCCGAGCTGAGCGAATTTTCCACTTATTTTACTTCTACTTTGAGCATTAATTTCTCATTCATCCGGTATCGTAATAAAGTGATTCTAAAGCCTAAAGTTATCTATTCGTTACATAGATAATTAAGAATTCATTAGTCTCTACTTGTCATTAATGAAAACTAATTATAATTAAACTCAAAGTATGTTGCTAACCAAATGTTTGCAACTTGACAAATTTAATTTTGGAAAAATTACACTTAAACCCCCTGTGGTTTGGCTTAATTATAAAAACCTCTCGTCTCGTTTGGAATTGTACATTTACCTCCCCTATAGTTTGGATTAAAAATGCACCAGACAATTTCCGGCAAAATCACAGGGAGTAAACATGCCGGAGATCAGCCGGTGCCTTTTTAACCCAAACCATAAGGGAGGCAAATGTATAATTCCAAACGAGAGGGGAAGTTTTTAGAATTAAGTCAAATCACAGGAGGTCTAAGTGTAATTTTTCCTAAAAAAGACAAATTTTATGTTTCATTAAATTATATTCAATTTTATATGCATACACACACACACACACAAACACATATGTGTATATACTATTTATTTTCTATTCAGTTCTATTCGCTTAATAAAACACATACGTGACAAATTTTATGTTTCATTAAATTCTATTCAATTTTATATGCATATACACACACACACCCCTACACACACACACACACACATATATATATATATATATGATATTTATTTTGTACTTTATTATATTCACTTAATAAAACACATATTTAATATAAAAAGGACAAAATTTATTTTTCATTCATTTAGATTCATTTATATATGCATATATGTATATACATGCATATATATATATATATATTATATATATATATATATATAAGCACACTTACCTGGACGGGGTGAATGGGTGATCAAGAAGGCCTATGGCCTGAAAAGATGACCTCCATTGCACTTTGGAGGGGTGTCTTTCTATGGTCTCCCCTAGTGGGAGAGCCAACGTCATAATTTGTGGCAGTGGGGGCCTGCGACCGCGCGGCCTCCTTTAAAAAAAATAATAATTTTTTTTATATATAAAAGCATTCATGCATTGAATATCGTTATTATATCTAATTTTCATTAGGCATGCGCAAAGAAAAAATTACACTTAAACCCTCTATCGTTTGGTTTAATTCCAAAAGCTTCCCCTCTCGTTTGGAATTATACATTTACCTCTCCTATGGTTTTGGTTAAAAAGACACCGGCTAATTTCCGGCATGTTTACCTCAAGTGGTTTTGCCGGAAATTGGTCGGTGTGTTTTTAACCCAAACTATAGGGGAGGTAAATGTATAATTCCAAACGAGAGAGAAGGTTTTTAGAATTAAACCAAACCATAGGAGGTCTAAGTGTAATTTTCCCTTTAATTTTCTCCAACAACTATGCCTTATGCATGTGATATATAAGTTCAGAACGAGATTGCGAAGGAGGGAAGAAAAATCTTCGTTACCTGAGGTTCGAGGAAACCGACATGTCACTCACTCCTGACCGTTATTGAGAAAAGATTAGAATATACGACTTTGCTTGACGGAGGTTTTGGCCTTCTGGAATATGGAGTTTGGATGGCAGTACATGCTTCGATTGCGATTCTTTAGACTGCGCCGCCGCTATGACCATTTTACCCCTGACCTTTTCTTT
Source organism: Eustoma russellianum (assembly GCA_036186865.1). Classification (NCBI taxonomy): domain Eukaryota; kingdom Viridiplantae; phylum Streptophyta; class Magnoliopsida; order Gentianales; family Gentianaceae; genus Eustoma; species Eustoma russellianum. Next base: position 1,191,558 of record AP025047.1, on the reverse strand, counting down.
ATTATGAAATATCGACTTTGATCAAATATCTTCCTGCTCGCTTCGTCCTTTCGTGGGCGTTGAACTTCAAACAATTCCTATGCAAATTTAACTCTAGAGGTCTTCAAAGGAGTCTATCTTAAACTGCAGTTTCTCAATATTATTTTCAGAGTCAAAGAGCCTTGAAAAGTACACCCTTTTAGGTTTTAATTAGCTATTCATGCCAACTATTTGGCAAATGTAAAAGTTGCATGCCCTTCTAAGTCTTTGGAGATTAACTTAAAAATGAATGATAATTCAATAACAGAATATATATACAAATTGAAAATGAAATGTTATGTCAGTGGAGTAGTTATAGTGTATTCTTTCATATTTATGGTTTTATCTCTTAAATAGTTACGATGATGCTTATTACTCTTATAACATTTTAAATTTTGTTGTGACACATGTATTAATTTCTATTTTCAATGGAGTTAAGGACACTTTTTTTTTGACTTTGGAATATGATGGAATAAAGCAAAATGACTCACTAAATTGGTTGCGCTTCTTATATTGTGAATTAGCGGTTGCTCGACATAGCTTGACGCATTGTTCATTATAGATCATCGGAAAACAACCTCTGTAGCTTTTCAACACATATGTATAGTTGTGTACATCCAATACTCTCACACCTTGTCATAATCGAAAACTTATAAAGCAATGAGTTAATGTTGTTCTGACACGTGTTTACCTATGAAGCTAAAAGAAAGAAAGACGACCAAGTGGGAACATGCACGCAGTCTGGTGGTCAATACAATCCACCTAATGACATTTTGATTTAATATTAAAATTGTATGACTTTATACATTCAACTGAGGAGTGATTTCCCATTTCCAGAATGAAGCACGAGCTTCTTTTTTTTTTTCTTCGTCAACTATGTTTATCTTTAATACCCCTATAAAAAAAAAGGGAAAAAAAAAAGGAAAGGAGAAAAAAGAAACGGTGTCTAACTGAAAGTCAAACGAAGTGGATATTGGAAGCAAAAGTCAAAGTGCAGGTTAAAGAGCACCCGACTTCTAATTCAGTTAAGACTTTTCATCACTTTAATTATATGAGTTGTTTTTCTAATAATTTTTCTTGTATATGTTTTTATAGGTTTTCATTTTGTAGTAAAGAGAATTACTGTCAGTAGTTAGTAAAATGCAGAATATCAGTAAACAATTAGTTGTCGCTAATAAACATAAGGTATACGAGAAATTTCATCGTAACAGGTTTATCATGTTATGGTGTTTATTTTTCGTTCATTTTCCTTTTGAACATCTTTGGCCATTTCTATCCATGCAGTATCATCCAGTATCTTTAGTAATAGACTTTTTTCGTCTAGCTTTTATTTTAGTTTATGCAAAAACATTGTCGTCTTTTCAAAAATAGAAATAAATAAGTCGTCAAAGTTTTCATACTATCATTTCAATTGTTACATATATGATGTTTCTAGTTTACTTCGATTAAGTAACTAAGGGTAAATAGAAATAATATACCAAAATAATTTGAAATTTTTAAATCATGTTAAAGTCAAACTAAGATAGTATTTTTAGAATGAATGAAGATGACATACAACCGCATAATTATGTACCTATGAGTAAGAGGACTGAAGATTATAAGAACTACAAAATTGTGCTTATCACAGTTTGCAAGAGAACAAGTAGTAAGGTTACCTATGTTTGTCTTCATGTATAATTTCTAAGATAGTGTGAAACACTTGAGCAATGACTAATTAATTTTAAAATATATCTCATACAACTTTTTTTGTGACAAATGAAGAAACATAACAAATAGCCGAAATTTTTTTTGCAAAATGCAAAATCTTACTAGCGTGTTAAATCAATTTTTTTGGTGTATACAAATGTATAAAGTAACCTGTAAATCAAGGCATGCAAGTTAGCTAGGCTTAGACTGTCGTGAGACAGGTTAATTTTACATGACAGTATTACTATAGTAATTCAATCTAATACGAGAGAAACCGTTGATTCGACATGCAAGTTAATCAGAATACTTTGAACATAGCATAAGAATTCTGTCGATAGGGCACGTATCTTAGGATTTCAGCCTCCCGTTTGTTAAAAAGAAAAAAAGAAAAAGAAAAAGGGGCTCCTATTCTAAATACTCAGACCTACAGATAGTTCCAATTTCAGCTAGTGGCCATAGTTTAGTAATCACCACAGGCCTAAAAGGAAAAACAACGTGGCGTTTAATGTACTAAAGTGTTGTGGTCACTTAACAAGACCGGTGGCTTGGAGATAGGATCAACTCACTGCAAGTGGATGCGGTGACGCGTGACCGCACGACACGTGGCAGTAAGGGGGACCCTCATCTAGCCTCATTACCATCCCTTACTGCCACATGTCGCGTGGTCACAAAAGAGATAAGAAAAGTTGGGGTGACGAGATCCAAATCCGGTGCCTTGTTGGTATAGAACAAAACCGTTAGGTTTGGTGGCCTTAATTTGACGTAAAAATATGTTAAGAAAAATAAAAATACAAATTTGACGTGACAAGATAGAACGTAAGACACGACGTCAACTGTATATCTCTAAGCGACGTGGAGAAATCAAGATTCCATTTTGCCATTCACCAAAAAAAAAAAAAAGTGAATGTTTATTTGTCAAAAAAAAAAAAAAAACTGAATTCCTTTTAAATTTATCCCACTATAGCTGTTTTGATTCCACATGTTCGGTTATGTGTCCATATAGCTCACCTTTATACTTAAAATTGCTCAACTTATGATTTATAATTGATCATTAATAGTGTTATTTATATGAAAAAAGTAGTTTATTTATCTTCCTTGGAATAAAATAAAAGAAGGAAAAATATTCTCATCACAAAATAGTCCAAAACTCTACAGTCTATAGTGGTTAGGGAGTGGTTCTGATTTTGGAGATAAAGAAAGTTCCAACATTTATGAATGCTACCTGATTCTCCTAAATTCACCTAAATAACCAAACAACGGATCCCAGTGAATATTTTTTTTTTTGAGAGAAATTGGATCTTTATTAAGCAACCTCAACGAAAGTTATGTACAGCATAGCCTTGTTCTATTTACATATCTCTAACTATCAACAGTATTAACTCCTGCCCAAGCTATTCGTATGTTTCGTACTCTATCGTATATGTCGCGTGTCAGGCTTGTCATGTCGGGTCGACTGTATTCCTCTTCAAACAATTCTTTGTTCCTGTGTATCCAGATCGCCTGAACTGCCTCCCGAAATATATAGGGCCAAGATGCGTCCTCCTGTTCATCTCTGTCTCTTGCCTGTAAATTTCGATCAATCCAACCGGTTATCCCTCCACGGTTGCCAAAAAACTGTAAACTGTTTGGTAAAGGCAACATTCGAATCCATAATTGCTTGGCCCACGGGCAATCCCGAAGTGCGTGCAGCGTAGTCTCCCGAGCCTCCGAACAAAACTTGCACTCCGGTGACTCCTTCACCATCCTTCTATATAATAGATCATTTGTTGGCAACCTGTCAAGACAAGAATGCCAAAGGAGGAAATTTCCCCTTTGAGGTCCTTTAAGTTTCCAAATGCGTTGCCATCGACACTTATCATCTTGTTCCATCGATTCGCGTTGAATGTCATAGGCTGAGGCGACTGTGAATTTCTTGGAGGATCCTTTACTCCATTCTATGCGACGGTCGTTTCCTCCTTGTTGCACCGATGCCTGACTAGCTTCCGGTAAACCGGCTAGTACCACTGGTATAGCAGCCAGAATACTTCTCCAAGTGTGAGTGGTGGCCTGTCGTGGTGGATTAGGCCGTAGTGGACACCCATACTTGGCCTTCAAAAGCTTGACCCACAGTACATTCTCATCTAATAGCATCCTCCACAGCAATTTTGAGAGTAGTGCTAAGTTCATCAGCCGCAAATTTTTAATCCCCGTCCCTCCAGCACACTTCGGTCGACATATGGTTGACCAAGCAATGGTATGCAGTTTACGTTCTTCAGGTAGCTCTCCCCAAAAGAATGCTCTGGTAAGTTTATCAACATGATCCAATACTCCTTTAGGGATTAATGATGTCTGCATCGCGTAATAGGGAGCAGTTGATAGCACTGACTGTATAAGTACATTACGAGAAGCCTTTGACAATAGCTTTCCCTTCCATGAAGCAAGCTTACCCTTCATCCTGTCAATCAAATAAGTATATGTCGTTGGAGATACCCTACCATGTAATAGAGGCACTCCAAGATATAGGCCCAGGTTGTGAGCAAGTGGTATGCCAAATCTACTGCTTATCCGTGTTGCGCGTTCTCTGGATACACGGGGGTTCACATACAACTGAGATTTCCCAACATTGATCTTCTGGCCAGATAATTTGCAAAAGTTTTCCATGATGCTCAACATAATATCTCCTTGTGTCTCTGTAGCTTGCCCAAATAAGATCAAATCGTCCGCAAATAGTAGGTGGGAGACATCGGGTCCATATCGCGAAGCTCGGATGGGTCGCCAAATCTTTGTTGATACCGCCTCTTGGATACGTTGGCTTAGAGCGTCCGTACATAACACGAACAAAAATGGCGCGAGAGGGTCCCCCTGCCTCAGTCCCCGCTGGGGTTGGAAGGAATTTAAGACTTGACCACCCCAAAGTACACTCATTGTGGCAGATGAGATAAGGAACATTATTAATTCCTCCATATCAGTATTAAACCCCACTGCCTTAATCACCAATCGGATGAAGTCCCAGTTTAGTCTGTCATACGCCTTTTCGAAGTCAATTTTCACAGCCATCATACCTCTTCTATCCGTCGACTTTCTCATTGTATGAAGTAGTTCTTGGACGACAATAATGTTGTCACTAGCTTGCCTGCCGGGGATGAAGCTACATTGGTTCTCACAAACTAGTTTATCCACCACTAGCCGCAACCTGTTGGCAATCACTTTTGACACGATTTTCACCACTACGTTCGATAAGGCAATGGGGCGGAATTGTGAAATCTTCTCTGGTTTGGCCACCTTAGGGATCAAAGTGATGTAGGAGTGATTCATATGGGTTGGGAACCTTCTGGTCGAGAAAGTATCCATGACAAACTTGATGATCGATTGTCCCACAACGTCCCAGTTTCGTTGAAAAAATATTGGTGAGAAACCATCTGGTCCCGGGCTTTTATGCGCTCCCATTTGAAAAACAGCATTATATATCTCCTTTTCACTCACTGATCTGTTAAGCATTTCAATGTCTGCTAAGGTTAATGTCGGGTAAGATAGTCTGTGATCGTGCCCAATTCCATCTCCTGGATCTGTGTATAGTCCTTTATAGAAGTCAGTAACCATTTCTTGAAGCTCTAAAGGATCCTCAACCCACTGATCATGTTCGTTTTTTAGTCGCATGACCTGTTGCTTGCGTTTTCGTACGACTGCTGTGGCATGGAAGTACCGCGTGTTGCGTTCCCCTTGCGTTAGCCAATTCAACTTTGCTTTTTGCATCCAATAAACTTCTTCCTGTGCAAGGATTTGGTGCAATTCTGTTTTTAGTTGTGTATCCAACTGGGACAAAAATCTGGAAGGCCTTTGGTATAAAGCAACTTGAGTCCCCCTCAACCGTGCCAAGATGTGTTTCTTTTTCCTGCCGATGCTTCCAAAAGTGTTGTCTTTCCATAGCTGCAAGTTCTGGGCTAGATCCCCTAACAACTCGTCTAGAGGTCTGTCATACGGTCCCCAATGATTCAATAGGAAATCTTGAAACTGATTATGTTCCAGCCAACATGCCTGGAATTGGAAACGGCGCGCTTGATGTGTTTGCAGAGTGTGCGGGCAGGTTTGCAACAGTAGGGGATGATGGTCTGAGCTCGTCATTGGCAGGTGGTGTAGGGTTGCTTGAGGAAAGGTGCAGCTCCATAATTCATTGCAAAAGTTGTAGTCCAACCTTTGGAATATTCGGTCAGTTCCTGTCCTCCCGTTCGACCAGGTGAATCTAGGACCAGAGAAAGGCATCACCAGCAGGTTGCATCTCCTAAGCAGTGTATTAATCGGATTAATGTTGTGTATTCGGCTGCCTCCTAACTTGTCTTCTTGAGATACCACTTCATTAAAGTCGCCTATTAGGCACCATGGGCATTTCAACAGGCTGCTGAAACTAATCAATTCTTCCCAAGCTCTATGCCTCTGATGGCTATTTGGTGATGCATATGTCAGTGTTAGCACCCAATACATAGCTGCTGACCTATACACTGCTATGTTAATGTATTGCTTGGTATAGTTGATGATCTCCAACCGTACCATCTCTGACTTCCAATAACACCACAAGCCCCCTGAGTATCCTTCTGCTTCAACCGCAACAAAGCGATCGTACGAGAAGCTCCGTAGAATGCGTCTTCCCTTTCTACTATGAACACGTGGTTCCATCAAAACAATATTTCTGGTCGATAGGTTCGAACAATATCTTTCACGCAGGAATAAAATCTCGAGGATCCTGCTCCCCGACAGTTCCAAGACAGAATCTGCATTTAAATTAGGATGAAGTCGGATCCCCTGCTTCCTTGGGGCCTCCTGGTGCAAATTTCATTAGCTGATCTCCTGGGTCCGGTGGGTGTTGGTTACCCAAATCATTGTCTCTCATTCGTGACTCCATAACACTACACTGTTGTGTTGCCAGTTCTACAGTCTCTGTTTCGGGGGGGGTGTTGTTTTACTAAGTCCATAATTTGTGGAGGTGGTATATGTTGCCCTGCGTGTGCAACAGTTGCAACCGGACTAGCAGTCCAGGTAGGTATCGCTTTATCCTTCAAGTAATCAACATTAGTAAGATCTTGGAGGGACGTCCTTTCTGCACTACAAGAGTCAGCGTGCCTGGGCCCTCTGTGGCTAGAGTTTGTATCTTCTCTTAATATAGCTTGGCTTTTCCTTTGAGACTTGACCTTAAGAGGTGATTTCAGTTGAACTCCTTTCTTAGATTTACCTTTGCCTCCATCTCCCACCGGTTTCGTCATTGCATTGAATACCACTGTATCATCAACATTCTGGAGGTGGTTAATGCGTTCTCGCAGGTCATCCACGTCTATGAGCTCTTCCACCTCGCACTCAAATTCCTCTACTGCCAATGCACCAAACCTTGAACCATGTCTCTCCCCTGCAGCAGGCTGCTGCTTCTCCACTGACTGTGCTCCCTTAGCGACCTTTGTGTTATGCCGTGCTCCATATCCATTAATTATATCTGGCATCGCCGATTTATGGTTCTGTGTATTCCTTCGCCGAGTGTTTGTGGCAACCATCCATGGGCCAAATCCATCCATTTTTGCTTCATTTTGTTGCCCCTCCTTATGTGTTTGGTTTGTATCCTGTGTCTTTCCCTTACCACAGTCAGCACTCCGGTGTCCATATCTCCCACAATCAAAGCAAATCAAATGTAAACCTTCGTATTCAACCTTAAATTCATGTCCGTGCAGATCAACTATAGAGACTAGTGGCTTAGTAAGGTCTATTTCAGCACACACACGTGCATATCTCCCTCGTTCGGCCCGAAGTGTGGTATTATCTATCTTAATTGCTTTGCCTAGTTCATTACCAATTGCCATAAGCATCCCTTCGTTATAAAATTCAAGCGGAATTTTGGAGATTCTTACCCATGCCAAGGTGGAATTGATCAGAGACTTTTCTGGCTGAAAGAAAGGGCGCCATTTCGTCACCGTAAGGTAGTGTCCCTGTATTAGCCATGGCCCTCCTTCTAAAACATGATTATAATCGTCTCGAGAATAAAACCGCACCACATAGTATCCATCATCTAAGTCGGTGAGAATGCAACCATCCTTGAGTCCCCAAATTGACTTTAATCTTTGCTCTAGCATTTTGAAGGAGATCGTTCTTCCCAATAGTTTGATGATTAAGGCACGTCTCCACGGCCTACAAAGTTCAATCCGTTCCGCTAGAGGGACTCGGATATATATCCTGCCTGGTTTGCGCTCTTCGATTTGGTCCATCCCATCATCATCTTCGAAAATCATTCCCTCGCAGTCGCTATCTTCTCCTTCGGATATGTAGGGTGTTCGTTCAATGGGAGGGCTTCGAATCACATCCGCAAATCTCCGTCCTGTCCAAGGCCCAAATGGTGTTTTCGATTGTTCTACTTGAGGGATAATTCCGCCGTCAGCATGCCGCTTGTATTTCTTAATACTCCTTTGAAGCAGATCGCTCTCTTCTTTCGACCTCTCCCCTTCTTGAGGGTCTGCATCCATATCCATGGTATCAGAAGTGTAGGGCGTGAGAATCAGAGGGAAATTTGGCCGGACTTCCGGCCGCTAGGGTTAATCGTCGTCGTCGTCTTCCGAGGTTTCTTTCACTCTCCGAACAGCAAGGCTTTTCCGAATGGATCCCAGTGAATATTGAAATTCATTATTAATCAATCAATTCAAACGTAATGAACATGAAATTAAAAAGATTACACACACATCCATATATACATAAATGTACAATTAACAAATACTTCACGACTAAACAAAAAATTATATTAAATATATATGTATGTGTGTGTATATATCTCTGTGTGGACATATATGTATATGTATGTATAATATCCATATATACATATGTGATTGTGTATGTGTATGTGTGCATACACAAATATGTATGTATATGTGTCTATATATGTGTATGGACACACATATGTATGTATATGTAGATATATATGTACATGTATATGATGTATGCATATATATATACACACACACACACACAAACACACACACACATATATATACATATGTATATGTATATATATGTGTACACACATATATGTATATACACATATATATGTATATATACACGCATACATACATATATATATATATATATATATATATATATATACGTTTATATGTATATTCGTGCATACATACGTATGTATAAGATCCACGCAAGTTTTATGATGGTCTAAGAATTTTCCTAACCACTAAAGGATAGACAGGTGAAGTTAAATCCGTGTAATAATCATACATACTACCATCACACGGCACCCAATTTTATGATATATTCTATCTGTATTAAAAATAGTGTTATAGTTGACTTTTCAATGTAACGTAAATTTTATGTATTGAAAAATCTAATATGATAATATTTTCATAACGGAGGAAAATATATGTTATTCCATAAAGAGTAAATATTTAAATGACTGCATAAAAATAGTGACACTAAAAATAAATTAGTCTATGTTAAAGAGGATATTGAAATGAATAAAACGAGCATTATATTAAATATTTTATATTAGTTATAAAAATAATTTAGTACGTTAAATTTATGAAGTTACAATTTAACAAACATAAATCCAACCACATTTTTCATATTATAATTTATCATCATAACATCGTCCCAAACCAACCTCAGGTACCACAGTCCATTAAAACGATCCATGCTTGAAGCTTCGTGCGCCAGCGCCGCCGATCGAGCATTATACATCAATAAATAAGTAGCCTCATTCATGATGCTTAGTGATTCAATAATCACAATTAAAAGGTGTTTAGTGACGCCATTGCTTATGATTCCCAACGTCATCTTTGACCAAACTTATCCGACGCTTCTCGTCAGTAGTCATCAGTCTTCCAAAATTTAAGACCTGCTGCCTCCCCACGTTCACAATAATTTACTTTCTTTATTTTATGGGCACAGTAATTGACTTTTAAGATAGGTTTATAATAGGTTCCAATCCCTTCACCGTAAAAAGAACAGTGACGTATGACTTACCGACACGTAATAACATAAGAGTTATTGAGACAGAATGAGAAAAAACCAGCAAAAGAAACATAAGATTAAATAGAGAGACGGTAATCTTTACCCGACATTAAAAAGATACCACAATAAATTTCATTTGACTCATAATACATAAAGGTGAAGTCTCATGAATGTGAGGAGAACTACATTATATGCACGGCATCATGGTGTTATTTTTGATATGTCAAATCCTGACGTATAATGGTACTCTCTACATTATATAAATAACATAATAATTTTCAAACAAAAAAACCTCCTAGAGTTACTTACGTTGTAACAAATCCGTCTCAAAATATAAACGTATCTCGATTTTTCAATATAGTCTAATTTATGTTATGTTAAAAAATCACAGTATACTTATATTTTGAGATAAAGAAGTATTATAATATATAAAAACTAAATATCATGACCCGTAGATTGAAGGCTTAACAAGCCAAGAAGCTTACCTAGAAATTCAAGCCTAGTAAAGCTGTCTTTAAATTTGGATGCAAAAAGTTATATCTCGACTCCGAAAGTCTCCACCGTATTAATGCAATGAGCTTTGTAGATGATGTAAATCAGGTCGCTCAACGGCCTCCTACGTGAGAGGCCTAAGACTCGGTGCGCACAACGTGTCTGAGCCTAAACGCGCTCAGTATAAGAAGCTAAAGGCAATGCGGCTGACATGATCCAAATTGACAAGCTTAAATGTTATTTATCACCTAAGTATCATTACGGTCGGGGAAGGGTGAGCGGCACACAAACAATACCTCTATCCCACTGGATAGAGAGTTTGTTTTAGTGAGACCCCCGACTCTATATATACCTGCATGAATGACACAAAAATAGGGATATGATGTGCTAGTGTGTTAGTGAGAGAATTCAATAAACACAAATAGAAATCTTTCGATATTAAAATACCCATAAACATACATATGTACATATATAATAATAGTAGTAGTAGTTAAACATTTAAATTGTTAGTTATTTCGGAAAGCTTGAGGCAATCAGAGGAAAATATCAAGGTAATGGTAATCATACGGTTGTCCTAATGCTGTTAAGTTAGATGGCGGTTGTATCTGAAAAATAGTTAGGTTTGGTAAACCATTGTCACCATTGCACTGTGCTATACATTATGCAAGATTGACATCACTTATAACATGAAAATTATTTCTTAAATTGTTGTCAGCAGTGACATCAATTTCGACTTAGGTTAGCCAAATTAGAGCAAAGTTCAAACTGAAAACCTTGTCAAATCATTTAGAGTGATCCATGATTTTATTTTAGAACAATGTTATGTATTGTTAAAAAAACCATGTGACATTCAAAGAGACAATAAATGGTCCGCTACTAAATTGTTTAACATATATTGATATACCCATCAAGATGGAAAAATCTCATTAGAGTAATTGTAACCGTCCGGATTAGCTTAGCCGTTCTTAAATCTTGCGTCTTTTTAGAGCCACATACATCACTATAGAAAAGTAATACCAAATATCAAATTGAATTGAACTTCTCATTTTTGTTGTTTTGAAAATTATTAATCATGATTGACATTTAACGGTTTGGTCATAGTTATATATGATGCTCTTTTTAATAGGACAAAAAGTCCTCGTTGGACCTGACTAACGGATCATGATCCACTAACTTTCCAGATTCAGATTCGTTTCTTTCGCTTTGGTAACATTAGACGGCTCTGATACATAAGTGTAACGATATGTATTTGTCTGGCCGATTCTATGTCTAGTTTATGTTTCGGATCTGACGACGTCACTATGAGTAATCATTAGTGAATATCAACTAAATTGGGCTTTTTATCTTCACTGGTGTGAAAAAGATTATTCGTTACTAACATTTAATACTTAAACATACTTATATATCATGCTATCATATTTTTTTTCTTAGAGTGTGTGTTTTTTTTGGGGATCTTTACGCTACTCATTCAGAATCATTGTCCATTATTAATCAATTTGTGATAGTAATCTACCCAATTACTCGTACGAATCGTAAATCTCTTTTTGTGGCTGAGGCAGGTTGATGCCTCAACAACCACAATGTCTTTTGTTAGTTTATGTAAAGTACCAATTTTTTGTTTTGTATTGAATGCATCTCTTAATTTAATAAGCACATACCCTGAAATAAGAAAGACCTATATTAATCAAGTTTATATTTAATAATTCAAAAAAAGCGAATATAAGCCATCAGTTTATATATATATATATATATATATATATATATATATATATATATATATATATATATATATATATATATGTCACTGCATGATGGAAATCCATGTTATAAGATACACGAATACATTTAATAAACCACATGTTATACCGTACATGAACTAGACCACCATTAAAAGGTTACACGGACTAAACCACCATTAGAAGGTAGGAAAAAAACCAATAACTCTAGTTTGTTAGTTTTTTTTTTTGATTCACATCACAATGTACACGAAGTAAACACTATTAGAAGATTATACGGACTAAATCATCATTAGAAGACGAAAAACCAGTAAATCTTTTTTTTTATTCATGCCATATATAAAGAAATTACATTATAATGATTGAACTAAAAATCAGTTACTTCATACTTCAACCTTAATAATTACCCAAGACCTGACTAGCAATAACTCTTGTTTGTGCATGAGGCACATGCTCGCAATTCATTTCACATTACCGTCTTTTACCAAAAGAAAGAAAAATTCTAACCACATTCCCCCCCCCCCCCCACACGGTCCCCCGCTCCTCTATCCTCCTGAACAACCACGTTTCAAACCTTTTAGACACGCCATTTCAGCCTAACCGGCGTGATATATCCTTGATTATCACGTGCATATTTTTTATTTCACAACTTCACCACAAAAATAAAAAATAAAAAACAAAATAAAAGACGTCACCATATACATAATGCAAACACCAACTCAAGATCTCGAGCCAGCAAAAAATATATATATATAGCTTGCACTCCGGCCTTTGAATAGTGAAAACAAAGTAAGTTGTTAGAACAGACACCTCTAACTTCTTCTTTCCTTCTCAAGAAATTAAACCACCAGGCAATATTCCAACAACCACCATCAAATTCTTACACTCCGCCGTCAAATGGAGTGGATTCGCGGTTCAACGCTTGGCCAAGGAAGCTTCGGCACGGTCAGTTTAGCAATAGCAAAGCCCAGAAGCAAGAATTCCGACAGCCCTCAATTGTTAGCTGTCAAATCTTGCTCTGCTTCATGCTCTGCTTCATTAATAAACGAGAAAACAATATTGGATCAGTTTCCAGATTGCCCTGAGATCATTCAGTGTTATGGTGACAGTTACACCTACGAACACGGCGAAAAATTGTATAATTTGTTCTTGGAGTATGCATCTGGCGGTGCTTTGGTTGATAAAATCAAGAATTTTAGCAATCAACGATTGGAAGAAGATGAAGTTCGGGGATACATTAAAGGAATAATCCGTGGATTGAAATGTATTCATGAAAAAGGTATTGTTCATTGTGATATTAAGCTTCAGAATATTCTTTTACATCAAGATGGATCGATTAAGATTGCTGATTTTGGATTAGCAAAGAGGGTTGTTAACGAGAAAGAGCAAAATTTGGGGTGTGAATTACGGGGCACACCTATGTATATGTCGCCGGAGATGGTCGCCGGAGGTGATCAGGGGTCAGCCGCCGACATCTGGGCACTTGGATGTTTGATGTCTGAGATGTTGACCGGAGCTCCAGCGTGGGGGTGCTCCGACGTGACAGAGTTGTTAATGAGAATTGGTAATAGTTCGGAGATGCCAGAGATTCCGGCGAAATTATCAGATGAAGGGAAGGATTTTATTAGAAACTGTTTCATCAGAGATCCTACAAAGAGATGGACGGCTGAGATGCTTTTAAATCATCCGTTTTTAAATTATGATGATGATCATAGTAAAAATGGTGAAATCCCATCAATTTCTCCTAGAAGCGCTTTTGATTTTCCAGATTGGATTTCGATGCAATCCTCTGATTCCTCCTCAGCTGGATCAATATCGTCGCCGGAACGGTTGGAAAACTCGGGTTCTTGGTTTTCCTGGGACTCAAGTTCATGTCCCGAGTCGCCGGCGGGAAGGCTGCGGAGATTAGTGAAAGATCAACAAAAAAGTATCTGGTTGGTTTCAGGAGACTGGGTCACTGTAAGGTGATGTGACACGTTGTGACAGTTCAGACCAAGAGATTTTTTTTCGATTTGGACAATTCTTTTTATCTTTTTCATGATTTAGGATCATTTTTGAATGGTTGTATATATAATACGTAGGAGAACCATGTATTGTACAGACCAAAAGTTTTGTTGAGGTTCTGGTTCCTCAATCAATCCGAGATTTTCTTCAATCACGTGTATATAACTTTGACGGCAAACTTTACACTAGCACTCTCTTTTTAAAAATATTGTTATTTAGAATGTGTAATTTACACGGAGAGTCAAGGAGAACAATATTTTTAAGACAAATAAAGTAATGTTCATACTTTACTTTTATTTAATAGAATAAAGATAAACTAATCTTTTTCATTTAATTATATATGTACGTAAACCAGGACATTTATTAGAGCAAAAGGTGAAATCCCTCATCTCGGGGACCTCCACCGCTCCGGCCTTAAGGAGCTGCTTGGAGGATATAAATCAGGAGTCCATCGGCTTACTAGATTGGATGAGATCTTACGCAGTTTCCCACACAAGGTAATCTCCCACAAACCAGGCCAGCTGGACTCCTAGATTAGGTGAAATCTTACACAGTTACCCGCACAAGGTGTTCCCCCACAAACCAAGCGTTTGGCCTAGCAGCAGAGGAACACCCACACTGTGCCTCTGGTTTCGAACTCTTGACATCTTGGAACAAATTCCAACTCGAGTACCAACTGGACTATGTCCTGGGGCAACCGACACATTTATTCTTACTCAACTATATTGTGTTTACAACAACTAGATCAGCATAGAAACGCGTATGCATGTAAACGGATAAAGTATGGTATTCTAGAACCATATAAAACCACTAGATTTGTATTTATACGTGTAACCGCCAAAATTACTGAACATTGACGGGTGAGATCTCAGGAGGTTGGAAAGGAGGCAAAATATGAGGCCTCCAATCACGTCCTGCCACGTGTAAAAAACATTGTCAGTGGTCCCACCACATTCAAATTTTTTTTAAAAAAAAGACAATTTTTTTACACGTGACAGGACGTGATTGGAGGCCTCATATTTTGCCTCCTTTCCAACCTCCTCTGATCTCACCCGGAACACCGACACACTGCAATTGCAAAACTTTCACTCCTACCCTCTGAAGACGGGACTGAAGAGTATATCGTCTCTTAAAAAAGGAAATTTAATCCTCCTATGTGAGTTCAAATAATGTAGTTTCGTTTAAAAAGCACGTAGCAATATATGGGTGTGTACATGCTCCATATACATGACATCTCCTAATATGTGTGTTTTTTAAGAGTAAAACTAAATAATTTAATATGACGAAGAGACTTGCGAAACTAATAGTTAAGAAGATAATCACATTTCATTAAAAAAATGAATATGAGCATCTACATAATTTCTTGATTCAGAAGTCCATACAAAAGTTAAAACAATGTAAATTTATTTAGATAACACACCTTGAATGGTGTTGCATGTGTAGGTATCTCATACGCATATCTCGTAATGTTTGTCTAAAAAACGATTTGTATAGTTATATTTGGTGAATTGACTCATAAATCTACATTTCAGGATACGATTCTATCTCGTAAAATATGGGATAAAAGTGTCTCTATAATTGAAAATAATTTAGTTTTGTTTATAAGAATTATAACGGGAGGTGTGCTGTGTTCAAGACCTTTTCTTGTTGGTTTTCTAGTAAAACTACACATTTGAAACTTGCGGAGGGTACTTGTTAGGACGGTAAACGAACCGAACGAGTCGAGCATCGCATTGTTCAAACGCGGTTCATTTAACTTAGCAAACGAGCCGAGCTTGTTTATTTATTTAAACGAATATATTAATTGTTCAAGCTTGATTCGTTTAACTCACGAACAACATTAACGAGCCGAACACCTTAAACGAACGGTGCATTCACCGAGTTCGAACAAAAAAAATGGTTCAAGCTCGGTTCATTAACTCTTTAGCCGAGACAAACTCGAACACAAACGAGCCGAACATACCAAACGGCTCAGTTCATTTACAGGCCTAGTACTTGAGAGAATTCCACTTCAACTGCTGTGTGCAGGATTTTTCCTTTGTACGTTTTTCTAGTAAATCTATACAATTGAAACTTGTGGAAGCCACTTGTAGAGAGGATTTCATTTCATAAAATACGTGAAAATATCATTTTCACAAGTAATGGAACAAGTCTATACACAAGTAACAGCAACAACAACATTATCTCATTGCTTTAGAGTCTCCTGCCTATAAGTATAGAAGCGAATGTACCCAAACATATTCATATGTTAGAAACACATAGAGGTTGTTTTCCGATGATTCATAATGAAAATTACGTCAAGCTGTATCGATCAATTTCTACTTCATAATATAAGAAGCGCAACAGCGTACAACAACAACATTATCCTATTGTCTTAGAGGCTCATGCATATGACGTGGTATGTAAAGTCGGATGTATGCAAGTATAATCATGTATTAGAAACACATGTTTCCACGACAAGCGCAACCGTGTAATTCTCTTAAAAAATTATATAGCAGGAGGCGTGGTACGTGGAGTCCAAATGGGCATCACCTCTCATTGGGTTTTCTTTCCTTTGTTTTTTTTTAATGAAAACGATGAAGTTTTAACTTGTGGAGAGTGGAGATGGACCTACAACTTATGTATAGATTCTTCATCTGTACCTAGTATATCTCAACGACAAGATCATCCATATATTAACTGGATCCCAAGCTCCTAGAAAAAATTCAAATCATGTAATTTTATTTAAAAACACATAACTAGAGATGTACTTTGTGAGGGATCTCATACACACCTCATTTCTTAGTAAAAGCACAAAAATTTAATCTCTGAAGAATATCTCAGCTTATAAAAAAGTTATTTTGATCATCTACACAAGTCTCTCTATAAGTAAAAAAAAATAGTTTGCTTAAAAACACACTGAAATATAATTGTGTGAGTTTCATACACAACATACACACGCACGAGCATGCGCACATATACACACACATATATATGTGTGTGTGTGTATATTAGATAGATTAAATATATAAAAAAACCGTGAGAAATGAATTCAGTCCCAGTAAAATCGTTTGTAAAACCACTACATAATGGAAAAAGGAAGATTAAAGATTATTAAAATTTTAATTCAAAAAAAAGATTATTAAAATTTCAAAGTCAACTCCCAAAGAAAGCGTGGAAAATCAATATCTTTAGCCTAATTTGTCTGCTAAGATTCAGGTACAATCAAAGTGTCCACAAAAGAAGGAAAAGACGTCAACACCAGGGTTGGATTCGTTTACCGCAGCGGTAAATAACACGTAAAAAAAAAATTAAAATTGTGAGACTAGATAAATAATGCGTCAGTAAAAGATGTGAAATTGAATAGATAAGCAGGTCGCGTTCTGTCAACAACTTCCTCTTTGTTTCACAGGAAAAAAATTTTTTTTTACTCATAATCGGTAAATGTTTATATTCCTAAGAATGTAATGTTATGTATTTTAACATGTATTAAAAATTAAAAATGAGTAAATAGTCCATCTCCGTTTCCTTCTACACCATAATAATGGTACGTATTAATGTAGTCTTTCGTCAAAACATTATCATAGTTAATTTTTATGTTAAAAAAAGATGTAGTGGCCTGTTTTATACTATATATACTTTTGTTTTTTTGAGAAATTAATATATACTTTTGTTAAAAGTATTATCATATGTTTTTAAAAAAAGTTACTATAATTAGTTTCTTTATTAAAATAAACTAATATAATATTACTGGAGTTAAAGAGGTGATGTTCCTACATGTGACGTCCAACATGCCGGACCACTGCATCCAGGTCGATGAATGTTGGGAGAAGATTGGGTGACGCGGAACTGCATGACGCTGTAGTTACGCGTCCAATACAAAAGTCTGCATGACGCTGTAGTTACGCGTCCAATACAAAAGTCACACGTGGCAGAGGGGCCATTTTTTTTGATTTATACTCATTTTTCATTTATCCCTCAAAATTGGGATCTCTAATTATTTTCAGATCGTGCCAGCAAAAAACGCAGCAATTTCCGACCTCATTTCCGGCACAACCTCTCTTCTCCGGCGATCCGTTTACTGACCTCTTCTCCCTCCAGTGACATCTCTCTACTGCTAAATCTCTCTCATTTTCTGGTCATGCTTCTTGTACGCTTTTGTTCTTGTGCCTTGCTTGCTCCCCATCCCCTCCCCCGCGTACAGAGAAACTGGCTTTTGGCATATAGCCAGAAAAAATACCGCTTGCCCTAAATAAGTCCTACTAATTCTAATTCTAAATTCATTTACCAAGACTCTGAAGCAACCCCTCATGCTAGGCAAAAAATGGTATTTAAAAAAAATACCATTTTTTTTGATTTATACTCATTTTTCATTTATCCCTCAAAATTGGGATCTCTAATTATTTTCAGATCGTGCCAGCAAAAAACGCAGCAATTTCCGACCTCATTTCCGGCACAACCTCTCTTCTCCGGCGATCCGTTTACTGACCTCTTCTCCCTCCAGTGACATCTCTCTACTGCTAAATCTCTCTCATTTTCTGGTCATGCTTCTTGTACGCTTTTGTTCTTGTGCCTTGCTTGCTCCCCATCCCCTCCCCCGCGTACAGAGAAACTGGCTTTTGGCATATAGCCAGAAAAAATACCGCTTGCCCTAAATAAGTCCTACTAATTCTAATTCTAAATTCATTTACCAAGACTCTGAAGCAACCCCTCATGCTAGGCAAAATCAAGAATAGAAATTGTAAGAAAATAATTGTGTGGGTATAGATGCTGCTTCAATGAGTCTTTATCCGATGGTGCATTTTGGCCACAATCAGGCTTGCATCAAGACTAGGCGACGGCCAGAAGATGCAGGCAACGATTGTAGAAGCAACAACAGCATCACAAGAAACAGCAAAACCATGAGACTGTATACTCCATTTCCACCACTGCTAGCTTCCTCATCCTCTGTATCGCATTAAGGTGTTGCTGTCATGTCCTTTCTCTTCCAGCATCACAAGAATACGCTACCAGTAGAGTAGAGTTTTCACCGGAATCGGATGGAGTCGCCGGAAAATAAAGATTTTGCCTCGCCCTATTTCTGCCCTCTCTTTAGCGATGGAAACAGTAGGAATTCTGGAAGATTTTGTCTTGGGTATTGCATGATATAAAAACAAAAACAATCAAAATTGAAAAAAGAAAAGGTATGGGTCAGATGGCCACGTGGCAGCCATCCATTGGCCGCGTCATTTTAGCGTGAAATATGGCCGCGTCATTGAATCCTCTCCGATGAATGTTGTAGTTTGTAATAAACCTGTCTGGGTCGCGAAACGATTTGTTGATACGTTATACCATAAGAAGTTGTAAGATCGGGTAAAAAATGACAATAGAGGGTGTGAGTCTAGATATGAAGACGATGACTTTCACCAAACGCTGAAAAGATCTCATTCGATAATAAACATGGGGTTGGATTCGCGCACTGCAGAAGAGACCGTGTCGATTACACCGAATGAAATATGACAATAAAGAAATGATAAGTTTTAATGAAAATGGACCAACAAAGAAGACGTGAGACTAGGTGATATCGGATGAGTGGATCCCATTAAGCTTCTTTGCTGTATAATACTAGTATAGAACCGATTCGGATCGCCTGACCCCCCCTTGGAGGTGGTAACAAAGGATCTGCTGCCACATGGCAGCAGGGGTGGTGAGGGGCTGGGTGCGGTCCCTGCTGCTACGTGTCGGACGGTCGCGTGGGGGAGTGAAGTATTTGACGGTCAGGGGATCCGGACTGGTATAGAACACGTCTCTTTCCAGAGCCTGAATTTACCTTAATCTCATAATTTCCTCCACATTCCGATGCTTGGTTATTTCTGTAATAAAGTACGTTTTAATTATAACAGAAGGCTTAAGCGTCTCCGTGACAACTTTGAAATTTCTTTCTTCACTTAACCTCGTGAACTTTCCGTGAATGAAACGTGTCGAAAATGGAAATGGATACCCAGGATTTTGAAGAGATGGAGTTGGAAAGCGAGATTGATCGGCTGCCAGTCGACTTGCTTGCTCATATCTTTGCTCTAATCGATTGCTTCAAAGATTTGGCTCAGTAAGCTGTTTTGATTTTAATAAAAAAAATTCTTTCTATGAGTTTGTTTTTTTCTTGATGATTATAATGAATTGGGACTGGGGATTTGGTGGATAGGGCAAGTGGGGTATGCAGGAAATGGAGGCAGGGAGTGAAGGAATCTCTTGCTAGGAGAGAGAAGCTGAGCTTTTCTGGATGGAAAATGGACGATGATTCCACCACTCGTCTTGTTCTCCTTGCTTACAGTCTCAAGGAACTCGACATGTAATAATTTCTTCGCTTTGCTCTCTTTTTTCTGTGCCTCTTTCGGAATTGGATGAGAACCCTTTTTGCTGTTAACTTAGGAACTCTTAAATTTTTGTCTAATTTATGCACATTTTGTGTTCCAAATCTATTTGGTACTTTATTAATGCAGGTTATAACAGAAGACACTGATGGTTAAAATCGCATGTTTTGCTCTACGCTTCATATTTAGTAGCATCTGGAAATGACTATTGACTATTTCGAACCCTTTATGAATTTATCCTCTGCATTTTAGAGCATAAAAATACTTTCAGCAAGTGGTTAATCATTTAAAGGCCTGAAAATATTTACTTCTTCCATACTTTAGTCACTGACAACAAGAAAGTTGATCCAAATTGTCAAATTATCGACTGTAGGAGTGTTCATCAGAGGGGACCTGATGGAAGCATCTTGGATGAGCTAAACATAATCAATTTTAGTCTACATAGGAGATAGATCATGGAGAATCAGTTACCAAAAGAAAATACATATATACATATACATATGCATATACATACATACATATATATATATGTGTGTGTGTGTGTGTGTGTGTGTGTGTGTGTGTGTGTGTGGATTAACTAGATTTTTTTTTCATGTTGTTGTCAGTTGTTAGCATGTTTGTCAATCCTAAACTTCCAAAATTAATATAAAACATAAGGTGCTTGACAGTGGGATGGGAATATTCTTGTATGAAATACAAATATTATCATCTGATAAGGGATCTGATAAGTAGTATACGTGTAGTTCCAGGAGTCGTTGGGGCTGCCAAATAACAGACGGCGGACTCTATGAACTATCAACTGCAAAGTGCATTGGCAACTTATCTTCAATTTCTCTGTGGGGTTCCACAGGAATCACCGATAAAGGTGTTATCCAACTGGTATGCATTTATTACTATTTCTCAGGAGCAAATCTCTTGTTTTTGTATGAACAATCGTTGCTGTTACTACCTTGTTTGATTCTCATCATGGAGCACCAATTGACTTTGTTGAAATTGGAACATGCTTTCAGCATGAATTACTCTGGGATTTGACTCTTATTTGTCCAGATTTGACATTTACAATGACTGAGCGGTGCAAGAATTTGGAAGACTATCCTAAGCCTCCTAGAAAATCAGTATACATGAAAAGTGGAAGTTATGTTTTCCATTTCACATGATGAAAAAACTAAAATGGCATGCATGGATGTCAACATTCTATCTCATTCTGTTTGTTGGTTGACACATTCCCTCTTTTTTGCTTCCATGTATTGTTACTGCCTGCATACTGCGCTCCTATTGACTGCCCGGATGCTATCTTTAGTCTTGCAGTATCTTTGTTGTTCCCTATGTAAGCCATCTCTATTTTGTGCAACTATGCTTGGTGTTGTCTCTATGGCAACTATTTTGTACATGTTGGCAATTTGTTAGTTTACTCTTTGAATAGTTATTGCTTATGTTTGGGTCATATTGTCACTTCCCGACAACTTTTTGTAAAGGTTGGCTCTAGAGATTGGATAGCATATTGTAAGCCACTTATGGTTGCTTAACTAAGCTTTAGTTGCTCAGTTTTGTGCAACAATTTTTGTATATGCGCTACTTTGGCTATCTATGAAAATTTTACTTACAAACAAAAACATTATATCTTAAGATTTGGATACTGATGGATATTTGAAAAGCTAATGGATAACAACCAAATACATTTTGCCCTTTACAAACATTCTTTATTAGAATAATCTGTGGTCATAGCTTTTTGCTTACGCCTCCCACCCCCACCCCCCCAAGTCTTGATTTCTTCGTATATTTATTTGATTCACCTGCTAGTCATCCAAGCTTCCCGTCTTCATATGTTTTCATTTGGTTGGCTATATCTATAACTTTTCTTTTCTGTAACAAATGTTCCCAGAATGCTTATATCAGTTCTTGTCTAAAAAAAATTATATGAAAAAGACCATGGCTGACTGAAGTTATGCATCTAATATTTAATGTATTTAAAAAGTCGAGTAGCTTACATTGATAAATCTCGAAGTACTGGCAATTGGCTAGATGCTAAGCAGCGTTATTTGTGCGTTCAGGCTGTATTATGCAAAAGGCAAGGCTAATTCACGTGCTGTTTTATGCTGCAGGTTTCAAGAGCTGCTTCTTTAGAGCACCTAAACGTTGGTGGTACATTCATCACGGATGCATCTTTATTTGCCATAGCAGAGAACTGCGCACACCTCAAGGTAAAACATGTATTTGGCTTAAGCAGATAACCTGATTTCTGCATTAAATCCCTATTAACACTTCTGCCTCGTTTTGGTAATACTTCTTTCACAAACCATAAGAACAACATAAATATATATCTTCCTTTGTATCTGTGGTTCTTATTTCTGTTGCTTACCTATACTTCGGCAGAGTATTATCCTGTGGGGCTGCCGCCATGTATCTGAAAATGGACTTCTGGTTCTTGTGAATAAATGCCGGAAACTTGAGTCAATCAATGTATGGGGAATGAGGGTTCCGCTGGACTGCATCATCAGTTTGGTTTCTTTAAGTCCTGCTCTTCAGATAAAACCCAGAGGTATGCTGAGTATTGAAGGAGTTACCATACCTATCCATTAGGATGGATGAGTGTGGCTACTAGAAATGCAGTGTCATGTTGCTGCTCCTATTTATCTGTTGTGTACAGATTGTTCCCTTTACATTTGTGAGATTAAAAACCAAAGCTTGGTCCACCTTTGGACTCAGGATCAGGTCTCTGTGTAGTATATTGTCTACGCAGGAAACAACCTAGTAATATTGGAAACCACCCCAACTCCTCCCCCCACCCTGGAGAAGAACTATTTCAGTATCATTTTTTAGGTCAAATTGCCAGACTTGTACATGATTGTAAATTGTCCTTGTGGCGCAGTGTTTATGTTATGAACTCCTGACTATTTATCAGCGTTTTTGTTGACGTGATATTTAATGGAAAAATGTAAGGCTACGTATATCAGATCGCGAAGCGATCCGGCCCTCTTCAGATCATGTGCAAGCAGGCTAGTGCACTGAGAACGTCCTTTTAAATTAGTTTTAGAATTAAAATAACGCCAATATTATCATCTATATCATAAATCATATTGATCTTAACGGTTCTCAAACCAACAACATTGTGTCGTGACACCACTATGAAGTTGTATAGTTTAAAACGTGACATGCATGTTAAATAAATTATAGAGATAAAAAGAAATCAAAAAGCCGTCTTTAGATAAGTGGATTAACACAAAAAATACTCTTATTCATTTGGGAATATCTGTGAGATTCAGATGCATATATTCAATACCATTTCAAATCAACACTTCATTAAAGAGCTTAAGCAGTTAAAATATTCTTCTAGAAAAAAGGTTAAATCATTTAAGTACATACCATAGTTACATTTACTGAATACGGCAAAATCAAACATAAATCTCGAACTTTGGAGCTTTTGCTCATTAAAGCTATAGCTCCTTTGTAAGAAACCATATCCATATTTGAGCCTCAATCCTTACTGCCTGATGCTGATTGCGTTTGATCCCTCTTGGAGAGAATTATTCCCATTGTTCACTATTGAACATGCTCTTCAGCCTTCAATCTTAGCACCCATATTCCCAAGTGGCTTTCCAAACAAGCAGTGATGCGCAGTCCAAATGGATATGATAATATACAAAAATAGAGCATAGTAGCATAACAGTGGGACTAGTCATTGGTCGAAGCACCTGCATTTAACTGCACAGAACCCGAAAAATTTCCAGCGGAGCTGCTTGCAGCCGGAGTTGTTGAATTGGAGGAAGGAATGCTCTTGCAACTTCCGAAAGGTGTTCCTGCCTGCAAAGAATCCACCATATCTGACATTAACGCAAACTGTGTCGCCATTCAGAACATAAGCTGACAATACAAGTTTGAAACGAGGGTATAAAGCCACAAGCTTTTGGGAACTTATATATGTCTCACGTGTGGAAGTTAGCTTTCGAAAAATAAAGCTACTTGAACTGAACAGTTTAAGGGGCCTAATCCTGTTATTTAAGCGTTTGTCACTATCCAAAAATCCCACTTCTGAAATGCATTGGGTAAGCAGAGAGAACTTAACAGGCAATATTTGCATGATCAACATTGACAAACCTGACATGCGGTGACTGTGTTACAGCCACATAACGTCTGACCATTCATCTTGTCGACAGCATCAAAAATACCTCTGCCCATCACTACGCTGCAAACTGTCCCTTTAGAATATGCAGAGTATCATCGGAAAGGTGTATTCTACAAGTTAATATATCAGTACCATGTAGAAGTTCACAGCCAAAAAATTAGGCATGGTGCTGCCTGCTGCTTCATAACAGGTATAAATCATATCAGCAAGTGAAGTTGAATGCTCTTGGCAAGCTTGGCTTTGATCTGGAATTGTAGGAAAGTAATTCTGTACAAGCAGGGAAGCGCTTTTTCAGTAAAGAGCCTTAGATTCCTTTCTGTTTGGGCATTAGCCAGGTACTATTCCAGGATCTCCAGCGGGAACCAGGAAAGCTTACTACATTAGAGAACAACACACAACCAAGTAGACAAGAACTAACGCCTTCATACAGTACTCACGTTCATTTTCCAACATGTATATCCATTGATTAGCAATTCCTTCATTCGCTTCCATGGAAGAATCAGAAGTGAAGACGAGCAGTCTGTGATTCTGATTTATCATGTCTATTATAGTGGGCCGGCCTTCACCCTTTTCCGGCATCTTAGAAACGAGGAACCAACCTTATCCAAACCAGCACCAGCAAAGACCCTCGTTAGTCCTTTTGGGGTATGCACATAATCTTCAACTATGGTGGTAACTATCTCATTTGGATTCTCATTCAAGAATGCTTCCACTTCCTTCAACATCTCCAATGCAGGCTCCTGCACGAATTCCACAAGAGAAAGGTTATCACTTTCCCTAATTAACTTAAAAACTAAATAAAACAACTTCTATTGTTGATGATATTACTACAGACTTACAAAGGCAGTGAAGTTGAAACATTGCCCTTTAAGAGAATGAAAGAGCCAGATGTTATTCTCAAAATCATACATATCCAGCATAAAACCTCTCACTCCATTCGAAAAAGAAGATTAGTGAAACAAAATTCAACAAATAAGATGAACAACTACACAACATAAACATTGTTAATCAGATTCTGAAACTGCAAGGCTGAGTAGTGTCGTCTTGGTGATAAAATGTGATTCTCTAAGCACCTGTTCTCAAAGGAGCATTCACAAATGAAAATGCATTATGAGTCGCCAGCCAAGTGTACTTGTTAAAAGGCAATCCACTGATCTGCCCACATCACCCACATCAGTATCACAGACCTGACAATATCATTTGATATCCCATATGCATACATTCATAAATATATACACATTGTTAGAATAATCGGGTAATTTTCCCACTAAGACAACACAACCAGTGAGCACAGTTGAATTTGGAGCTAGCTCAACTCGATGTGAAATTTGAGGATGAGAATCTGGCTTTGATGTTGTTATCATCTCTTCCCGATAAATTTGAACATTTGGAAACTACGTTACTTCATGGAAAAGAGAATGTGTCGCTAGATGTCATTTGTTCTTCTTTGCATAGTCATGAATTGAGAAAGCATGATAAGATGAAAATCAAATCAACGACATCAGAAGAAGCATTGGTGGCAAGAGGTCGTCAGCAAAGCCAAACAAAAAAGAGAAGAGGAAGGTCTAAGTCCAAAAGCCGAGCCGTTGCCAAAGACGAGTGTGCTTTCTATCATGAGAAAGGGCACTGGAAGAAAGACTGTCCAAAGCTGAAGAAGAAATGAAAGACTCCGCAAGATGCAAATTTTTCTTTGAATTCCAAAAACGCAAAATGAAAGACTCTTTGGAAGAAAGACTGTCCAAAGACGAGTGTGCTTTCTATCTCGCCTTCAACGTCATTACATCCAGATGATTGGATATTGGATTCATGTTGTACCTATCATATGTGTCTCATTCAGGAATTTTTCTTTGAATTCCAAAAACTCGTTGGTGGGGTTGTTAACATGGGTAATGATAATCCATGTAAAACAACCGGGATAAGATCAATCAAGCTGCAAAATCATGATGGATCCACCAGAATTTTGCGGGATGTGCGGTACGTGCCGAAGTTAAAGAAGAATCTCATCTCATTGGGGGGACTTAGAATCTAAAGGCCTAGTTGTGACGATGCGAGATGGAGTTTTTAAAGCAACTTCAGGAGCATTGGCAATATTGAAAGACGTGAGGAAGAACAATATGTACTACTACTAAGATAATACGGTGGTGAGGACAGTAGCAGCAACAACTTCTAGCACAAAGAAGGATGCTGAGACAACGAAGCTGTGGCATATGAGGTTGGGATATGCTGGAGAAAAGTCCTTGCAATTTCTTGCCAAGCAAGGATTGTTGAAAGGTACTAAGGCTTGCAAACTTGAATTTTGTGAGCACTGTGTTCTGGGAAAACAACGAAGAGTGAAATTTGGCACAACGATTCATAATACCAAAGGTATTCTAGATTATGTACATTCAGATGTGTGAGGACATGCCAAGACTCCATCCATTGGAGGTATGCATTATTTAGTCACTTTTGTTTATGATTTTTCAAAGAGAGTTTGGGTGTATACAATGAAGAACAAAGATGATGTGCTTGACATTTTCCTTAAGTGGAAAGCTCAAGTTGAAAACCAAACATGAAGGAAGATTAAGGTTCTCCGAACAGCTAATGGAGGAGAATACAAGAGTGATCCATTCCTAAAGGTATGCCAAGACTGTGGCATAGTTCGACAATACACTGTTAGGAAGACACCGCAGCAGAATGACGTGTCAGAGCGTATGAACAAGACACTTGTGGAGAAAGTTTGTTGTATACTGTCTAATGCTGGGTTAGGCGGAAAATTTTGAGCTGAGGCCGTGACGTACGCTCAACATCTCGTCAATCGTTTGCCATCATTAGCTATATATGGCAAAACTACGTGAGAGGTATAATCTAGAAACTTGCGACTGATTATGATTCTTTGTATGTTTTTGGTTATATTGCATATTATCATGTGATTGAATCAAAGTTGGATCCACGAGCAAAGAAGACTGCTCTTTTCATGGGCTTCAATCCTGGAGTGAAGGGATACTGTTTATGGTGTTTGTAGACAAAGAAGACGATTATCAGCAGATATGTTACCTTTGATGAATTTGCCATGTTGAACAAGGTAAATCAATGAGCTGATAGTACTCAGGTGGAGTGTACTCCAAAACAGGTGGAGTTTGAGCAAAGAGTGGTGATCCCAGCACGAAGCACCATCAGTGACTCTCCTATGGCAGAAGAAGAGTCAGATGAGGAAGAGGTTTCTACACAAGAATCTCAACAACAATTGGCGTCAATTGCAGTTAGAAGGCAGAGACGAGAAATTCAAAAGCCTGCTCGTTTCGCCGACATGGTAGCCTATGCACTTCCAGTTGTTGATGACATTCCATCCACCTACCCAGAAGCTATTCTAAGTTCAGAGAGTGGAAGCTGGGCAGGTGCAATGGAAGAAGAAATGCAATCTCTCAAGAAAAACAAGACGTGGAAGCTGGCACAACTAGCATAAGATAAGAAAGCAATCGTGTGCAAATGGGTATTTGCAAAGAAAGAAGGTTTCCTCATAAAAAAGATGTTCACTACAAGGCAAGGTTGGTGGCTAAAGGCTTTGCTCAGAGGAATAGAATTGATTATAATGAGCAAAAAGGCAAGCAGATATTGACAAGTTGAAGGCTCAGTTGAGTAAAGCGTTTGAGATGAAGGATTTGGAGGAAGCTAAGAAGATTCTCGACATGGAGATAAGCAGGGAAAGAGAGAGATAAACTTTGGCTGTCACAGAAAGAGTATTTGCAGAAGGTACTATAACGGTTTGGTATGCACGAAAATACAAAACCTGTAAGTACCTCATTTGCTCCTCATTTGAAATTGAGTAGTCATTTGTCTCCAGCGACTGATGAAAAACGAGAATACATGGCGAAAGTCCCGTATGCAAATGCAGTTGGAAGCTTGATGTATGCAATGGTGTGTACGAGACCAGATATTTCACATTCTGTTAGTGTTGTTAGTAGGTATATGCATGATTCAGGCAAGGGTCATTGGCATGCTGTAAAATGGACTCTACAGTACCTCCAAAATACCGTAGATGTTGAACTGGCATTCGATCGAGATGAATCACTTGGTCAATGTGTAATTGGATATTGTGATTCTGATTATGCAGAAGATTTGGATAAGCGACGATTTACAACTGGCTATTTGTTCACTTTGGCAAAAGCACCAGTTAGTTGAAAGTCTACCTTGCAGTCAACGATGGCTTTGTCTACAACAGAGGCACAGTATATTGCCATTACAGAGGTTGTGAAGGAAGCAATTTGGTTTTATGGGTTGCTTAAAGACTTGGGAGTTGGTCGGAAACAACTTGAAGTACATTTTGACGGTCAGAGTGCTATTCATTTAGCAAAGAATCAAGGCTTTCATGCACGGACGAAGCACATTAATGTTCGCTATCATTTTGTGCGGGAAATTCTCGAAGAAGATGAGCTAGTTCTCCAGAAGATCCATACTACGGAGAATCCTGCAGATATGTTGACCAAGGTTGTTACAGGGCCAAGTTTGAACATTGTTAAGACTTGGTTAATATTTTGCACATTTGAGTTGTCATCTCACAGTGCAATCCATACTACGGAGAATCCTGCAGATATGTTGACCAATGTTGTTACAGGGCCAAGTTTGAACATTGTTAAGACTTGGTTAATATTTTGCACATTTGAGTTGTCATCTCACAGTGCAACTTTTGGAAGCACTGGGAAGACTATTTTTTATTATTTTGTTTGTTTGATAAGTTTTGTATTTGGTGGGATTTGAAATTAAGCCAAGGTGGAGATTTGTTGATTTTTTGGCTCAAATTCTATACCGCATCGTGTATTTATGAAATTAGGGGGAGATTGAGAGCTATAAATGAACTCCTCCTCCTCTTCTTATGTTATCCATCCCAAAACTTGTATTTCTCCAATATATTATGAAATTTCTCCAATATATTATGAAATTAGGGGGGAGATTGAGAGTCATAAATGAACTTCTCCTCCTCTTATGTTATCCATCCCAAAACTTGTATTATTCTCAACATATTATGAAATTAGGAGGGAGATTGAGAGTTATAAATGAACTCCTCCTCCTTTTAAAAGGGGGAGGAGTTCATTTATAACTCTCAATCTCCTTCCCTAATTTCATAATATGAAGGAGGAGTTCATTTATAACTCTCAATCTCCTTCCCTAATTTCATAATATGTTGGAGTCATAATATGTTGGAGAAGAATACAAGTTTTATGTTATTATTGGATAACATAAGAAGAGGAGTTCATTTATAACTCTCAATCTCCTTCCCTAATTTCATAATATGTTGGAGAAGAATACAAGTTTTGAGATGGATAACATAAGAGAAGGAGGAATTCATTTATGACTCTCAATCTCCCCCTAATTTCATAATATGTTGGATAAGAATACAAGTTTTGGGATGGATAACAAAAGAGAGGAGGGATTCATTTATAACCCTCAATCTCCCCCCAAATTTCATAAATACACGATGTGGTATAAAATTTTAGCCAAAAATCAACACACACGGCATCTGCATACCAGGCCAAAACAAAAAGAAGGGGATGATGAAAGAAATCCTTATTTTGGATGTCCCAAAAACATATACCTTCTCTATAATAGTAAAAATTACTACGTGATTTTCTAAAATTATCCTTATTAGTATTCGAAGGAGACAACACATTTAATGCTAAACAACAATACAACTAAAGACAAAAAATGACAACATATTTGTGATTATAATTATACGTTGGAAAACCAAAAATCCACCAGCAGTTCTGAAGGAGGACGTACAGAATGATCCTTGACCACCTACTAAGCATCATACAGTTACGGTATTTGCTACCTATAGCAGCAACCCGAGTAGAAGAAGTATCAAAGTAATTATAACTAAATACTGGACAGATCGTTACAATAGAAGTAGGAATGATGGCTTGTCCTCTGGTGCAGAAAGGCTGAACTTTTCCAATTGCGGGGCAATTCCCACGGTAGAGCCCAGGTCCGCAATCAGTCGGGGTAGAACAAACTCATCCGCTGATTTTTTGACATCAGTCGGTTCGGACCTCCAGTGGTTTCACCCAAGCTTCATCCTGGCCTTTTATTCCGCTTCCAATTCCTATATTACTAGGGGACTCCAAAACCTGCCCAATTATCCATAATTTAGCTTCACAATGGTTCAAAAAGAGGGGGTATTTCAAGATCTGATGCAAACATTCAAAAATTACGAAGAAGAAGCACACATAAGTAGACATGAAAGTGGAGTAAAAAAGAAAAATCAGGAATAGGATCAAGTCGAACATAAATTGACGTGAAGTTGTGGATCGGGTTCAAGAGAAGCATGTTTACCCCTACAATGCCCAACTTATGTTTATGACGGGTATAGAGAATCGGATGCATGCAACCATTTTTATGTACTAGAAATACACAAAGTTGTTTCCCGATGACCCAGTGAGGTTTTGACATCTTTAAACTCATCAACATGTATCACAACTCATTTGTCATCCTTAATTATTAAAAGGGTTAGGCTGTAACCGAATTGAACCGAGCTTTTAAGTTTGATTTTGTTTAGATAAACAAATAGTTTACCTTAGCTCGTTTAGTTTAATGAGTTCAAAAATTTGTTCGAATGTAGTTGGAGAACATCATAACTCTTTAAATGAGCCAAATAGTCTGACTCATTTAATAAACGAATCTGATTAGGTGTCCGAACTTGACTCGCTTAATTTAAATTAACGAATAATTCAAACCGAATACAAATCAGACTTGAATTAAACAGTTCGGTTGATTTAACACACCTATTTTTCATGTATTTATTTTTTGGTTGAAAAATGTTTGAGATCTTTATATAATCATAATAGAGATAAAGACATAAACATATAGGTGATGGACATGATACTTTCCATTTTAAACTTCTATGATGTGTCATTTCTCTCACTAACAACCGTAAAACAATATAGTCTAAAACTTTTGAATCGAACAATGAAATTAGATAACAAGATATGAACCGTTGACTAATGGAGCTAGTATTATATTGTTGATAAATCTTAATATAGTCAATGCTAATTACTAATCATTCTAATAACTATTTATTCACTAATAAAAAAACAGAACAATGAGAATGCACTTCCTATTTTGCTACCCTTATTCGTATACTAGTGTGAATGTCCGCGCGTGCCCAATTTCTTTTGCCCATAACAATGGTTCTATCACCAGATGCCCAACTCCTTATTGGTCATAACAATGGTTTGGAGTGATAGAGAAAGACATCCTCCATTTCAACCTCTTTGTTTTTGGGTTCAGATCTGGAAAGGCTAAAAATAAAGTAAAATATGAGACCTCTAATCACGTGTAAAAAAAACAGTTTTTTTTTTAAAAAATTGGATGCTGTTTTTTTGATAAAAAAAGAGTTTACACACGCGACGCGTGATTAGAAGCCTAATATTTTGACTTATCTTTAGCCTCCCCAGACGTAAACCCGAACTTCTTTTCCAACTCCTTTGTTCTTTTCCGCAGGCGGAGGAGAGAATAAGGCGTAACATATGTTCTACCGGCACGCCATAACAATCGTTCAGTTGTTTAGTTCTCTTTCTTCAATTGTAGTTGGGAAATTTTGGCTTCAAGTTCAACTTGGGAGAAAATACTATGAGTTCAAGCGAAGTCAAGTTTACGAAGTTTAAGGCCTTTTGTGCGACGAAATTAGTATTTCAGCGCACTATTTATTTTTTCTCAATTATGAGATGAAGACAAGAAAAGCTTAACCAACCTTGGTCTTCCCTTACCTACGATCATCCAACTAAAGAGAAGAGGGGCAGCCACAACCAATGATACTTTGGCTACATCATCTGCAACTGGTTGTCCACTTTTTTCTACCGGCACGCCATAGTGCTTCTTTATTACAAAGTAACCACAGTGTCCAACGGTAACTTTTGAATTTGAATCAAAGAAGGGTACAAAGATGACCATGAACTCCTAATGCCTAAGAGAAAGCAGTTCTAAGGGTAAATTACTTTTTACTCCTATTGATGTTAGGGGTAATCTTTTACAGCAACTTGAATGTTTGGAATTACATCCCAACCTCTTTGATGTTTGAACTAAAAGGTAAAAGAGATCAAATCTGTCAAATTTAATAAAAATAATTGAAACGACTAAAATGTCTCTGATAATCTCCTTTGGCAATTATAGCATACGGTTAATCATAAGGGTCCCTCCTTGTTTATCTCTATGCAGCATGGTTAATCACAATTAAAGAAGAACGATGAGCAGTTGATCATTAACAAATATAAAATAACTTATAGACGGAACACAGAAAGCATGCATGTCAAGGGAATATTAGATGCAGGTGGGTATGCTTAAAACAATCCTCAATATAACAATTCACGAATTAGGAGTTCCAAACGCTCAGCAATTTAAATATCAAACTTCTACACAGACAAAAACATCCCCTTTAGACTTCCTGAGCAATCCAATAGTCAAATTCTTCTGAGAACTCTCAATTCAAATATAGAACCAGGTCTAGACTTTTTTTTTTTGGCAAAGCAAATACTTGATCAATCCTTAAACAAGCAAAACACCGGTTTCCAATTAAAACATGTCTAGAATAAAAATTAGCGAACCTTCTTAACCAGTTAAATCAATGCATCATTTGACATGCTTCCTTGCACGACGACTAGTTGAAGCACCAGCATCTGCTTTCTTATTAGAACCAGATGCTGACTCTATCGCCCAAGGAGGACATGCGTTTAGCTTATAATTGTAATCATAAAATAATTCCTCCCCTGCATTAATTGCCTCCTTGGAGTATATCGCCACTCTGTAGTCTCCACCCACAAACACGATCTGAAAAAGGAGCTAAACAAAGTGAAACAAAGTCCACAGCGCGCAAACCACTACTCCTATGACCTCTTTATTCTCGACCAAGTATGAGAGGTACCTTTGCATAACAATTTGGGTTAGGGGAATGATTTGCAAACTTCAGTTTGTCACCCATACCATAAGCATCAAGCACCACCTGCAACACAGCACGGATTTGTTAACATTTAACGTTTATGATTCTTTTTGGTAATTACCAGTGGCGAAGACGTGATGAGGCTCCAAAAATCTCAAACTATATGAATCTACCCAGGGCTGAAAATTAACCTCATCATCGACGTTAAAGAGATAAGACAGATTTTCACGGTCATAGGTCTTGCCACGTTTCTCAGCCTCGCGATGTGTTATAATTTCACCAGTGTACTCTCCAATGTATTCCTCTTTGCCAACACTTTTCTGCAATTAAACTAAAAGTAAGTCTCGGATTTAATCTAATCTTCAAAGAGCTGAGTTTCCGATTACCTTCAGGAATGCCCCCCATCCAGTTATGTCAGATCTTCCAAGCACAATCTGCAGACATGGATGATATGGATTGGCATCAAAACTCTATATACTTGATCATGGAAGAATAGAAATGAAACCAATGAACCTAATGGAAAGAACAACAACAACCGAGTCTTTGAATGGAAACGTTACTCTTAGTAAAAACTGAATTGTGTATGTGAGTGGTATAAGGCTACAAAGACAGACCCCCCAAATTCAACTTAAGAAAGAAAATTTCCAGCGACTATCAGCAAACATGTCAAAAATAAGCAAGCAAGAATTTAGTTAAGAATCTTAAATTGGAGAAACATTAGCATATGTTAATCGCAGATCACATACAAGTAATTAAATAAAAAAAAAAATAAAGAATCTCAAAAACTATACAAACGAACAATCAAACCAGGATCTAATTTGTTAATATGACAATTACCGAGGAAAAATGAAGAAAAACTATTAACAGATCCTGGGAAGAAGTGGAAAAGGTACTGAAGCAATATGCCATAAATCAAATTTAAATGGTTGAATAATTAGACAATGTGAAACGGGGAAACACAAACATTTACTTGATTGAAGTTTTCTCTATCTAGTGAAAGCCTATCCTTATAGTGTTTAAGCTCTACAACAACCAACATATGCAAATATTCACCAGTTGTGATTAGAAAGAGGACAATACAGACAAAAAGCCGATAAGACAATATTTTCCCCTAAAGGATCAAGTTCCAGAAATGAATTACCCCCTGCTGTTGCCTGAGCATGAGCTTCATATTCTTACATTCATAACTATCACCTTTTTTGACAGGAGATCCAAAAGTGCCATCACCACAGCTGCAAGGAAGACCACGAGATAACAAAGTTCAGGGAGATAAAATAGAGCCTGCCAACGTAAAGGAAAATAAAATATGCCAACTGAATCGAAACTCGTACTTGACTACATTTGTTAGGTAGAAGAAAGCGTACTGAACACAACATGCCAAGAGAAAAGCAAAAAAGAAACACCAGGCCAATCAACAGATAATCCTAGTCGGTCCACACGAAAATAACAAAGTACATGGTTCCACTAGGTACATGATAATTAGGTGCCATCAACTTCTCCTGGGCCTCACGTAAAGGTGCAGCAAATAACCTTCAATGTCAGTTTGGCAGTGCATAATCATAGAAAACAAAAGCCCTTTATCCAGCAACTTTATTAGTCCAAGAACACCTTCTCTTTTGCCTAATCCTACTCTAAACACATGATGAATGTCTGCTAAGAGCCATCCTTTTGAGAGGAAGGAATTCAGGTGGCAGCATGTTGAGTCCCCTCTTGAAGTCAAACTTACAAAAAGAGGTTTTCTTCTAATTGCAGCAGTTTCTGGTATATAGCAGGAGAAGAATAGAAGCGACATTTTCTTTAATTGAAAATTTAATATAAAGTCAAATGAAAGATGTAGAAAGGATGCTGCCAATACTTAAGCAGCTAAGAAAGGCATGTACATCAATAGGCGGCTTACAACATTCTTCACAACCTAGTGCCAACCTGTACAAAAGACTGCCTGACTATGGCAGCGTTGTCCAAGCTCAATCCGAAGCTCAATCCCAAAATAAAGTGAAAACTATACAAAATGACACATCTAAGTAAGGTAGTATCAGGGGACAAGCTAATGACAAGGATATCAATTGTAAAACAGTAAAATAGCACTCCAAATCACAACAACTGGACTGGGTAAAGAGCAGGAAGGAGATCCAGCATAACATGTCAAGATGAACGGATAACAGTGGAGAAAACTTTCATAGACGTTCCTAAATCGAGAGACAACTCCTAATTAAATTTTTAAATGGACTGCAGTTTCTTCAAGAGTTCGTTGCATAGCAAATACACTGAAAAACCTCCTTGATAACTAAGTTATGGTTCCTGGCGACATTATTATGGAGCTTACTGTTCCTTTCCGTCCATATATAGTAGATGACAACAGAAAGTCCAGAGAAGGTCACATCTTTGTGGAACTTTGATTTCCAGGTAGATTGGTTTTGAGCCAATGCAGTGTGTGATGCTAGTCGCAAGTTCCAGCAAACGCACTTGGAGTGTTCCATAATTTTGCTCCATATCCTAGCTGAGAAGGGCATTGTAAGAAAAGATGTTCATGATCTTCTCGAAACATGTAAGATAGGAGGCAAATATTAGATTGCACCAAACCCCAGTCACGAAGCTTATCAAGCGTATTCATTCTCTTCCAACATGCAAGCCAAGCAATGATTGTATAGCACGGAATAAAATGATAACACCAGACGATTTTGCACTATTCTACATATGAGTGCAGAAGCAGCATTTTTCACCGAAAAGATGGGATTTAGTTTCCAAATCCAATGGTCATCTCCCTGCTTTAGCTGAATTGAATTGCATGCTAGGTTGAACAGAGCCACCTAATGGTCCTAACCTCGTTCGTATGGAAGCCTCCAAGATCCACCAATCAGGACACTAGAAACACTTGCATTAATGTTAATAAGCAATTTCCTCATAATTTTAGAGTGTTTAGTGCTAAGGATACCCCAGAGGTGCTAACGATCAAACCAAAAGGATGTGTTCTCACCATTCCCTAGCTCTTTCCCAACGCAGTGCGTAAACTCATCATTTACACCCAGAAATTTCTTCCAAAGCCAAGAGTCCGATGTCTTAGGCTTAATTTCCCAAAGGATCTTACCTTTTAATATCACAGTTTGTACCCATTTGACCCAAAGACCCTCATAATGTTCGCCATTCCAAAGGCTCTTCATTATATAGGCATCATTGACTAGTCCCAGATCAAACACACATCCTCTCTCCTTGGGTTGACAAATAACAAACCATTTCCCCTTAGCTTTCCTAGCATCTCTCCAAAGGAAAGATCTCAATATTTTCTCAACCTCTTTAATCAATTTCCTAGGAAGGAAGTATGAGGTTGTCCAATACCTATACACTGCCATTAAGACTGAGTTGATCAATTGGAGTTTACCTCCATAAGACAGAGTTTTGGTGGTCCAGTTTTGTACTTTGCTATTTATCCTCCCTAAAACAGAGTTGCACTCGTGGAAAAAGAGTTTACTTGCAACCACGGGAATGCTAAGATAACGGATAGGGAGAGTGTCTAAAGACATAGTATCTCTTTTTATGCCTTCCTTTTGGTGGGTGTTGATACCTGAAGTAAAGATTCCACACTTCCAGAAAGGTGTTGAAATTCATTCATAGCACTTTTGATTACTTTAATGGACTGGGGGTCATCTTTAGATAGAATGAATAGATCGTCTGTGAACGCTAAAGAAGATAACCCTAGGCGCTCACACATGGGGTGAAAGTGAAAAGTCGCATGGTTGTTTTCTACTTAGAAGTTTATTTAAAACCTTCTATGACAATAATGAACAGGCTAGAAGAGAGATGATCTCCTTGTCTAAGGCCTCTGGAGGAAGTAAACCTACCGGTCAGGGCACCATTCATGTTAATGGAGAATGAAGCTGTAGTGATGCCAAGTTTTACACAGTTTAGGTACATATACGGAAAATTCATATTTTTGGGAGTCGTAATCATATAAGCCCAACTCACTGTGTCAAAGGCTTTCATAATGTCTACCATAATGACACAAGATTTAGGGCCACATGACCTCTTATAATCTTTGACTATTTCATGCATAAGTAAGATGTTGCATTGAATGGTTCTATCCTTAACAAAAGCAGATTGGTTTTCATCTACCAGATGGGGAATCAAAGGCTTAATCCTATTAACAATGATGCTTGAAATAACTTTGTAAACAACATTGCAGCATGAAATGGATCTAAAGTGTCTAATGTTGATTGGTTTGTCAGTCTTTGGTATCAATGATATGGTTGTAGCATTAATAAGGTAGTATATATATACTCATTACTAAAGAAGTATTCAATGGTCTGGGTGAATTCATCCCCTATTAATTGCTAATTTTCTTAGAAGAAGATGGCAGAGTATCCATCAAGATCTGGGACACTATCTAAGATTAAAGAAAAAATAGCTTCTTTAATCTCAGCGGCGGTCACTGGGATACACGGGGAGTCTTTGTGACAAGGTTTTACCCCTTGTGACAGGGTTTTACCCCTCCATTCTTCCTGCGGTGCAACTTGGGGAGAGAGATTAATGAACAGATTTTGGAAGAAGTCAACGGCCAACTGCTAGACTTGATTATAATCCTCAATTATAATCCCCTCATCATTCTGGAGTCTTAAGATTTTGCTTCTAGCATTGTGCACTTTAACTATACGATAGAAAATTTTGGAATTTTTATTCCCCTCTTTAGTCCACTTGATCCTAGCTTTTTATTAAAGAAAGATTCCACAAAAGATAGGAAGTGAGTGTAGATTTCCCTGGCATTATGAGCATCAACCTGCAATATGGTGTTAAATGGGTCATTTGTTACTTTTGACTGAGCTTCCTCTAGTTTGCTTTTAGCAATATCCACTCTAATCCTGATGTTCCCATACTTTTCCTTATTCAGTACTACGAGATGGTCTTTTAGTCTTTTAAGATTCTTAGCTAACCTAGCTAAGGGATCGCCACTAACATATATTACCCATCTGTTTTTAAGAATGGATTTAAAGTTAGGGTGTTAGAGCCATCACTTCATAAATTTGAAGGGCTTATTGCCGAAGTTTGGTCTCTTCTAAATAGTTAAAATTCCAGGTGAGTAGTCAGAGGATAAAGGAGGTTCATAATCTAATTGGAAATGAGGGTTTTGGACCTTTCAGTGTTCGTTACAGAACATATGATGTATCTTGGTGTAAACTACTCTTTGGTCATCTACCCTATTATTTGTCCAAGTGTATTAACAACCTCTAGATGGAAGGTTAATTATGTCCATGTCATTGATCCAATCAATGAACTCTTTGACTGCATTTCTATCAATCTTTTTCTTCTCGACCTTCCCATGGCAATCAGTACTATGTTATATTAATCCCCATGACGAACCAAGGAAGATTGGCATATAGCTGAAGATGGTATCTAAGTTCTCTCCACAAGTCCCTTCTATTACTTTTTTCATTAAATCCATATACTACCGTCAGAATAAAGGTTTCATCATGGTTGCCTATAAGCTTTAAACTACAGATAATGGACTGGTCGTTACAATGTAACAATTTACCTTCGAAGAGGTTTGAATTCCATGACTAAATTAGGGAGTACATTATGCACTACCTCCTAGTTCCTAAAAACTTTTCTAGAGATAATATCATGATTCCTATGGTTAACATTAACTTCAACAAGGCCAAACAAGCCAATATTCTTCTCATATATGAAGTCTTTTACTTCCTTATGTCTAAGAGGGAGTTTAGACCCCTACCATTCAAACATGCAAGCTTAATCATCTGCTAGAAATAGACCCTCTGGGTCTCCCCCTTCTACTGCCTTTACTCATCTATTTTGCGTGTGGATTGTGGGTGTGTTTGTTACTCAGTTGTGCCTCAGTGTCAGAGTTTAAGTCCATAGTTGGCTCTTTTGTGAGAGAGCGGACTATATCTTGTGAAAATGGCCATCGTACACCCACGTTTGGGGGTAGTCCTCTGGATGAGTTGCCCCAAGGGGCATAGCTACCTATGGATTCATCATCTGGTTGTTCAAACTCCACAGTGGCACTGGATTGGTTATTGCGAGCAGAGGACTTACTTTCGCCATACAGAGCACTGGTACTACATGTTCTGACGGGGCTTCTAAGTGATCTTCGTTATGGTCGCCTTCCATCTTTGCCAGGTTCACAAGCGTAGTCTTCCTATTGGGTGGTTCTACAATTGGATCAGAGTCCAGACATGCAAGAACTTCAAATTTGTTTGTATTAGTAATATGTTCTTGATGTTTATCAGCATGGATAAGGTTTACTTCCCTTTGAGTTAATGATGGGCTAACTACCCCCTTGATGGCATCCTTCCCCCTTTGTATTGCGTTCTGTGAGCTAACAGTACCATATCCTTCACTTCAGCCTCCAAAGGCTCCCTATCCTGAGTGGCCCCTACAATCGCTTGTTTGTTCTTAGGTTCATGCTTGTTTTGCGTGTGTAGAGGAGACCTCCTATTCAGTTTCTGGTGTAGCGACCCTTTGTTTGGTTTACCATTTAAGGGATTGGCTTCATAGTTGTGGTCAAATGCCTTACATTTCAAACACATACCTGGCATCCGCTCATATATTACTTCATGGGAACATTGGGTACCATATTCATCTGTGTAGCTTATGCTAGAGGGTGGAGCTTCATCCGCTGTAATTTCCACGCATATCCGAGCATAAGCAACCCTCGCTTGTGTAGATGTTAGCTTATTCATAAATAGGGACTTCCACAGAAGCGTACCTAGACCTCCAAGAACATGCGCGTTGAAGTAATGTGGTCTGAGTTTAGGAAACTGAACCCAAAAAGAGTCTGCATTTATCTTCAATATATGTGTTGGCTTATCCAAGTCCCAGGACCATAGGAAGAGGACCCTATTTCCAAAGGGCATCGGGAAAAGCTCCAACATGCCTTGTTAGGATTCCTCAGATTGAAATTTGAAAACAAATAAGTCTTGTTCCACTCGATGCACTTCCAGTAGCCCATTCGAATTCCATCTTTGTTCCGCAAAGTTCTTTATGTTAAAGAAAGAGACGTTATTCCCCAACAACTTGTCCAACTATGAAAGAATTCCATTTTTGTTTATCTTTTGCTACTTCGGAGGGGTTGATAGGGAAGGATTTTCTTCCTTTATCGATATCAATATTACTCATGACGGGGTAAAGGAGATTTCTAGGGTGAAATCCGGCTTCAACTGGGAAGCATATGCTGATTTAGCCCAAATTGAAGCTTGCATGTTCGGTATGGTGATATAAGTGGTTTTTTTATATTGCGACCCCCTCCGGCAGTCGGAGGCCAAGAGGCCGAAGAACAGAAGAAGAACAGGGCTACAGTCAAGTTCGATAAAATGAAGTTAAAGTGAAGAGGTGAAGGTTGGGTTTTCTGAGGTGAAGAGGTGACCATTGGAGGCGGAAGAAGGGCGGAGAAAGAGACGTTAGGAGAGGAGAGAGATAGGTGATATAGACGTTATCGGTGGAAGAGGAGAGAGTGTAATTTTAGAGGAAAGAGGAAATTTTTGTCTACTTTCCTAGAGAGAAGGCAGAGCAAAAAAATTTTAGTGAGAGAGTTTAATTAACTTCGATTCTCTCCACTGCAATAGAAGCGACACACAATAACACCAAAAAGGGTCATTATAGCCTAGATCTAGAAGCTTTGGATAACAAGACTCCATGTAAATCGTAGATGAGAATTAGGAAGAACAGAACTAATTAGGAGATTCAAGGAGGACTTGTATTGCACTCTTGACGCAACTAATTAGGAGACTCAAAATTGACTTATATTGCACTGTTGACACGCAAAAAGTCATGGAAACGTGACTTGTGGCGTGGAAACTTCTCTGTCTTCTCTCTTTAACTCCACTTTGAATCAGTCAGGTCTCTTGACCAAACGTACTTAACTCTCTGAAAGGGGTTCTACAGACTGGCAGCACCGTGACACATCTAACTCTACACCGATTGGCCGTGGTTCTTTAGTTGATCGAGCCATCATCCCTTTATTTTTGCACCCTTGAGTTGCGAATCTTTCCTCAACTCATATCTCTCGCTCATTCATCTGCCTTTTCCCCAGGAATTCTTGAATCTCAACATCCTAATCACATTATCATGGCTTCTTCTTCAAGACTCTGGGCTTGATGTAATGGGGAAGCATGGGGGTCAAGTATCAGAGGTCTCTTCCTAAGGAACCTATACTGGACTGTCCTCGGGAGGTTGGTGGGTTCAAGAAAAATCATTACCGGAACAAAGGAGTGTTTCTCCCCTAAATGGAAAATGGAAAAGCGCTGTGGTGGGTCAGATTGCAAGCTTCAGGCAATGGAACAATCTCTAACGTCTTACAGAAAAAAGATGGTGCCACCGAGGCCGGGGATTCCAAATAAACCCATCTAGTTGCTTTGCTTCAGTTCCTGTTCTGCCAGGGCGTGCAAGTATTTCTCAATTTCTACGCCTAATAAACCGGGCAGCTTGCTTGAGAAACCTCTGTATGTGGATAAATTCACATTTGCACAACAGAATGGCTTCTGCAAGGTTCTGTCTGAAAGTGCAAGCTGGTGACACTAGCCAATGAGATCAGATTCAAGAACGAATACGGAGTGGAAATAGAACTGGAATACAATGAATTGATATCAATATTTTTTTTATGCAACTTAGGCTTATAACAAACTAAAGGATTAAATGGTAACCTGATCCAGCAATTTTTGCAAACATCAGGATCGCATTCCCTGCTAGCAGCAAAACAAGGACATTGTCGGGTTTGGCATTGATTCTTGGCGCAATGACACCCTCTGAACCGATTTTTGCATCTCTTTGAACATCTGAAATAGACATAAACTTGGCAGTCATAATACTGACCAACAATAAGTAATGGGAATAATAGTAATCACCATATGAAGATGATGAAGGATTTTTACGCCATTTTGAATGCTTTACAATTTAAAGGGCAAGCGACTTCTGAATATTTATGTTGCTTTGCCTGCTACAGATTGCTAACCAAACAATGCCAGGAAGAACTTCTTTATTGCATTGGCGATTTTGAAGTACAGTTAACATAAAATCATTAGCAAGATCTTCAATTTTAACTATGCCGTTTACACATCATGCTTCTAGTGATGAAAGAGCGGGATAAAAAAAAAAGCCGGTAGCTTGTTAAATGCTCAGTACAGAAGCCACAAGGTGCAGGGTTGTCTAACAGAACCTTTAAGGGGATTTCCTTGTCTTTAACTCAATATATGATTGCCACAGGATTTTAACAACTTGACTACAGGTAATATTTCTGTAATAGAAGGATGATTCTTCATGCAACTTCAAAGAACAAAGACTCACCCGCAATACTTTTCACAAGTAGTCCCATTGACAGTGCATCGACACTCCTTTCCACAGGATGATTGACAGCCACATGGCTCAAAGTGGGGACTGAGCTTATCCGTTGTACCAATTCTTTTCCTGAATGAAGGATATCCAGAAGATTTTGTGGTGTACTTCAGACGGCGAACTTTACCTCTCCGACGCAAGAACCTCCTCTTACGTACTTGTTTACCCTGTTCAATGCTTCACACTCAAAACCAAAGTTTGATACAGCAATACAGATACATTTACAAATAGTAAAACAACACGAACCATGGTTTCATCTCCATCACCCTTAATGTGGTCACGAACATTTGCAGTTTCCCCATCACCTGCTTGAGAGAATTGCTCGTTCAGAAAGCTCTTCATGAACATGAACGTATCAAAACATGTCTTCCAACCATTCATCATGTTCCTGGCAATCAAACAGCTGCACGAGAAAAGGTAGTTGGATTACAGATGAAAATAAGAAACAATTGAGCTTTACCTAAGTGCATTGCAAACAACATATGAGGGGGGGGGGGGGGGGGAATGTCACGCAGATTCACATTTTAACAGTTATAGATAATAATAAAAATGAGAAGATGACAATATTCCAAACATTTTGTGGATGAAGATTCTCAGTTTCACTAAGAGGCTTTGATCATTAACGCATGTGAATATCACCAAGAGCAATGGTCATGTTGACAAACAAGGTGGAACATGGTTAAAAGCAGTTTTTCATGAGCAAATCCAGATCCAGCAGCTCTTCCTGGGTGTCGCCATTAAAGGCGCTCTAACCATGGCCCTCGTGAATTTCTGATTCGTGGTTCAGTAGGGGCACAACAGACAAAAAGACAATGTTCATTATGACAATGTTCAATTGACATACCTGTTCCTTCCAAAGATTTGCAAACCCTTCTGAAAGAGGGCCTTTTCTAGTGGTTTCCAAGAATTATTGTGATTAAACTTGTGCTTGTTAATATCCTCTTCCCCGGAAGTTCCATCACTACTGACAACATTCTTTCGTGGCAACCCAAGGGCTTCACACTGTAAAGATTCCCCCATGTCTAAAGCAGGGGGAATCTTTTTATCCCTTCTTGCGTTAGTATATTTTGCCTTTCCAGGACATGGACTTCCGCCTTCTTTATCGCCAGATGAATCAGAAGGAATCTTCAGATCTTTCACTCCCACACTCGCACGCACAGGATTATCATCAGAAGTCAACACTTTCTTCTGCCTCTTTCTAGTATCAAGCGGAACAAG
Organism: Eustoma russellianum; assembly: GCA_036186865.1. Classification (NCBI taxonomy): domain Eukaryota; kingdom Viridiplantae; phylum Streptophyta; class Magnoliopsida; order Gentianales; family Gentianaceae; genus Eustoma; species Eustoma russellianum. The sequence continues at coordinate 1,147,746 of AP025047.1, read as the reverse complement.
CTCCATAACCTGTTTCTTCTTTCTCTTTCCTACAGATTCCTTCTCTAGAAAATCAATGTTGGCCGGAGATGTAGGACGCAGAGAAGCAGTGACATCACTTAAGGGCCCAATCTCTGAATCGCTGCTTACTGATGTGTTTTTTGCATTTGAAGTACTGTTATTATTTGAAGACTCCAACCCTATCCGTACAGCTGGCCCAGCAAGTGGCCGCCTAGCCACCTGATCGTAATTAAATGATAAGAGTAGTTATTTCTACCAGATTCCCCAAGCAGGATGTTTGCAATTTAACTGCCTTCTACTTTTGATAGTCTTGATCCCAATAAGGAATCAGCAGAATTTAAATTACCAGTATAATAAGAGAATGTCAACTTAATCAAAACCAAGACTAGAATTATGGAATAAGCTGCAAAGTGCAAATAGCACATTTAAGAAACACTCGAGAGGGAAAACTGGAATGCTTTCACGTTCCTCTAAATAAAGGTCATCAGGAAATTTGGGGAAAAGGGCTTACCAGAAGATAGCAGTTTGGCCCGCATGGATCCTTTTCTGCATCTGGAGGACACCATGGAGCTTGTTTCTCAGCCTGATTGGACATAACCCACCATTCAGATTCAACAAGACATGCAAGAAAAATAAATCTACAAAACATTGCTTAAACATCTCATTTTGCATAAAGTATAACCAACTTACAGGGAAAATTAGCTCCTGTGAACATCCATGAAGTTTACAATCGAAGACCTGGATATTGAAAAAGCAAAGCAACCTTTAATAATGGCAGGTTGCATAGGCTGAATCAAAACACATACCACATGCAACTGCCTCAGATTACTGCATACCAGACACCGACGGCAAAACAGATTGTCAAATGAGTCCAATGCTGCATCTAAGTCCTTGTCAAAATTCGGCATTTCAGACCCACCGATGTTCCCATTGTCCACATGTTCCCCTTCCTTCATGAGACATTCATATCTAGCCTGTACAAGAGCATTCATACTGGTTTAACTCGGCAACAAGCAAAACAAATAGGGACATAGCTGAGCAAGAGCTAGCACTTTGACCACTATTTGTTGGATAACAAAGGCCGGTAGAGAAGTGCCAATGCAAATTACCTTCACATCACCAGGATTTCTAGAAAAGCAATGAGCAAGCAAATTCACTACAACATCAGACAGCCCAAATTCTTGGACGGTTTTCCTGGCAATTAAAAGCAAATAAAGACAAACATCATGAGATACATGAATAATGAAAAACTAAAAATTAAAATTTGCATGCTAATATGGCTTTGCAATTAAAAACAGCGAAACTTAACAAATAATACCAATGTTAAGAACATCTGACACAAGGCCTAAGATCCTTCAAATCATAAAAGAACATTTAGTTACACATACTCCAAAATGTGATCTTCAGCCTCCACAAAATCTTTCTTTTCTTCTTCTTCCTCAACTTTATCATCATCGTCACTATCGCTACAAATTAGAGCTTCGCCAATATCTCGTTGATAATATATTCTTCTTCGATTAGCAAGAGCCTGTTCCTCCGTCGGCCTCAGATTCCTTTAAAAAAATTGAACAAGCAAAGAAGTGAACGACAATTACCAAAATTGAAAAAGGTAGCACACCTAACTTACAAGTTAGACCTCGCACAACAACAGCAACTTTGCATCAAAGTGGAAAAACAAGATGACAGATCATCATCATCATCCGTACCCAGTATATCCCAACGACAGCAAAAGCTATCGTCAGGAAGATGACAGATGAAAGCTAAAAAAATAAATTCACAATTGAAGCCTATCTCTTCATCTCTTCCACCCCCCCCCCCCCCCCAAAAAAAAAAAAAAACAGACACACACCACACGCCTCAAAAGACTTGAGGAATAAATTGAGCTTATTTCCATCAACTTCAACATAGATCACACAAATAATACAAGTTCATGATCTCACAGATGCCTGAAAGGAAAAGTAGCCAACAGCACAATAATAAGATTAATCAAAAAACGAAAGGGAAAATTGAAATCCCAAGTATTTTTCGTAATGAAAGGGAAGAAGAAAGTATTTTGTGCTAAGGAAGACAGAAACAAAAGAGTAAACACAAACATCAATATATTTAATTTGCCCACTTGCGACAGAGTAACCCACCTGTCCAAAAAGACCCACGTACAATAGGTGGGTATTTTTTCCACTTCAGGAAGTTTAATCGGACAGAAAGAATTGTCAATAGCAATTTTTGATTCAACTGAACTAGAAGGTACATATTCATCACCCATGAAGAACTTGTTATAGAGCTCAGTATTACACTCCCAACCATTTGAATCTTTCTGCCTTTTACCCAATAAATCAACACTTGGCTCTCGGTCAACAATCTCTATATCTCTTCTTTCATGTGATAACCTCCAAAGGTCTTTTGTCGCACCAACCAATTTCACTTTGTTCTGTTCTATCCTGTCCTGAAAAGATAAAATCAAACTAAGAGATCCAAATCACATCTTATTAGATACACACACACACACACATATATACATACATATATATATACACATATATACATATATACATATATACACACACACACACACATATATATGTGTGTGTGTGTGTCTCTCTCTCTCTCAATCTCTGTGTGTGTGTGTGTGTGTGTGTGTATGCATGTATAATCAAATATAGTGGCATAATATGTACCTTAATGTAATTCTTACGCTCCAAGGCTACTTTTTTCTTCAAATAACTTATATGAGCCTGAACCTTTTGTGGATCTGGAGTGTTCTCCATTTCCACCATCTGCATAGGTAATCATAAAAAGTACAAGGTTACTGAAGAAATATAACAGAGAAATAGAGCAGGTCGCTTTTACTGCATGCCAATACAAGCATCTGACATGTTTGACAAACTTCATAACCATGCGAGAAGAAAATGTTAAGACAAAGTCTATGTGGTCTGAGCGAAACCCACTCAGATTAACTACATCCTGCAAAGCTACAACCTATACACCCATAAAGCGATAAATGAAACATCTCTAAATCAGCAAAATTGAGATCATGCAAAAAAATCCAGCCTCCAGAAGTTCTATGTTCAAGGAAAAGTCAACATTTATTCATCTGCATTGCACTATGAGAAGTATAAGAACAAATCAATCATCAACCTCAAAGAATACAAGTGCACACATTGTGATCCCTATTTATCTCAAAGTACATCTTTGCTAGCAATTTATTTCTATTCAAACCAGAGATAAATTTATAGCTGACACGGAACAGTAAATCTGATTGAAAGCAATAATCAATTCATTAAGCAACAAGTGGTTAGACGAATGACTCAAAAAGCAAATAACTAACAAATCATCCACATAGGACTTTCATTACCACTAGTTCAAGTACAATAACAGCAAGCACACTGAAAACAAAGCAATCTCAGGGAAAATCTCTCTCAGACACACACACACACACATACACTACAACAAATCCTCCCCCGCTTCTCTCAAGAGAAAGGAAAAGAAAAACACCCCCTTCCCCATTTTCTTGAGCAAATTAACAAAACACCTTGCCCCTTTATTATCTGCTTTTCTCCAACTTTCCTTTCCTTTTACACCTTCACTACGATCCCAAACTCTTGACATTCACCCATACCAAGCAAACGAGGAAACAATCAGCGTTTGCTTGAAAAAAGAAAATTGAAAATGTCCTGTGGCTATACAGTTAAATAAATCTTGCAGAGGAAAATACTTGCCCAAGATCAACACCTACCAGAAAGCATTAAATTCCAACAAATAATCCATGAAGTATATATCAATGCAAGAGAGAGAGAGAGAGAGAGAGAGAGAGAGAGAGACAGACAGAGAGAGAGAGAGAGAGAGAGAGAGAGAGAGAGAAGCAGAGGAAATAAGCCCACATGATATCAAGACATATATGCACCCTCTCATAATAAACTCAAGCATTAGGGGGAAAAGCAGATTGAAAATAATTAATTGCATTACCGCATGACGGTTATTGGCAGGGTCAGATTCCAAATGTGGGCCACTAAATGGCTTCCACTGCTCAAGCTTGTCATTTAATGACTCAGATTGCTGATAAGGGTTATCGGGAGGTTGAAACTGCTGGGGCTGACTGGAAAACTCAAGTGAACGAGTCTGACCATCAGATTCCTGCACACTGGTACAACGGGGAGCCTTAGGAAACGACATTTTTTTCTCTAAATTGTTGTATGTGCATAGAGTATGCTGTCCTGAAAAACTTCTACTGATGTCTCAAAAAGAGTCAAGTATGACCGATCTTTATAAGATAACATGCCGATGGGCAGATCTGATCAAGCATATCAAGGATTGCATTAAAGAAGAAAAAGAAAAACGAAAAGAAAGAAACCCTAGATTGATATCGGAGATTGCAGGATAGCAAAAGCCCAAAAGGAAAGACAACTTTATGAATAGACTTGTCCGATTTACGAGCAAGTTCGATAATATATTTAGTGAGTTGGATAATATATAATTGTTTGTTAAGCATTATTTACCATTCCACATCTGCAAGGTCCAAATAAGGTTTGGGCCATTTTGGAGAAAATATTCACCTGGTTGCAAATTAAATGAAAATCATATAGTTTCTCAACTACTGCAAATATAAAACACCATCACTAGCACCAAAACACAGTGCAAAATTAAACAGAAAAAATACAAACTGCATGCCATGTGCAACCATGAATTATTTTTAACTCTTGGACATTTGACGTTGAGATTCTATTTGTTAACCTTATATTTTGATATGATACAATTCTCTCTGCATGCCTATAACCAAGCAGTAATTAATGTATTCCTGTTAAGGTTTCGTACATAATGTCAATACCGATATATCATGCCAAATACTTTAAGTGATTGAGACACCATCTCTTCGTAATTTTCAACCTACTTAGAGTTCAGCCAATTAATTTCATGCATTTGATCAATCATCATAAAGTAAGGTAAAAGAGTTAGCCACCAATGACTAAATATGCAAATGTAATTAAAAATATATATATTAAAAAGAATACACAAAGATTACAGCAGGGTACAGGATACGAGGAAAGGAGTGCAAACTAAAGCTCTGAAGATCTTGACAAGCATTATATTTTGCCAGTACTTGCAAGGGAGAAACAAATCAAATTGGAGATCGCCATTAATTGTTGCCTTGACTTGAATATTTCTCTAATTGGGAGGGTTGAAGTTATTTTGTTCATCCTTGGGCCGTCTGGGAGAGGGTACCCTCCTACTGTTGTAAATACTTTTCCATACAACCCTGTTGATACGAAATGAAATATCCTTTACGTCTGGATTTTATTTCTTTCCATATAGCATCTGAATAATTAACATATTCATTAAGGCATGAGATCATTATAACATGTCACATCTCAGTAAACTAGCATTTAAGCATAATGAGAATAGCATTCAAGAGTAACGACTAACGAGAATTTCGGCAAAGCATGACAAGTATACAGCCTCATCTCCCCTGATTGAATTTAAATTATATTGCATTTTGCATTCATCATAAGTTCATCAAATCAAGGTATTACGTACACCTAAGACATACACATTCTTTGCCATGGCTGCTCAACACATGCCTAAGCTCATTGAGACAGTCCAAGTCCATGCAAATATGCTGCCAACTACAGTTGAAAGTATGAAGTACTCTGCAGATGCAAGTTGAAAAAGTTAGTTTTTAAGTATCATATCCTTGAACCTCCAGTGGACTAGTTTCAGAGTTCTTCGTGCCAGAATAAACAAGACCAAAAAACAAATGAATGTATCTCACTAGCAATTTATCCTACCAATTACAACATGGCATGCCAACTTCCAACAACTTATTTCATGATAAATTATAATGTTGTAAGTTACACTAGGCTCAGGTCTGCAGGCTATAATTAGGAACTGCCTAAATCTTCACCCAGTTGGTATAGTCGCAAGTAAGAACACCGTTTTACCTTTTCTGTTTCCTATCTATATACATTCTCCGAAATGGTTCTTACGTCTTTTTGGTACTAAACTTCCCAAGATGGAAATGACCTCTGCAAAATTTAACAAAGTTGTTCGGATATTCTAGATTGAAACACTTACAAATAACAAGGAACAAATATAGAGCAACAACCAATTGATGGATATTTCATTGGTACATCAACATTACAATACTGCAAAACATTCCTCCTCAAGTTGAGCAATAAAACGTTTGAAGGTTCCTTGTTAGCCAATTAGATTGAAACATTTTCCACCTGAACCACCAATGCTTATACTTCATACATTTTTGGGATTTCGGATACAGTTTTCATAATGTATGCAACTAATACACGCAACACTAGCTCAACTGAAATATTTTCCTTCAAGAACTATGACTATATAGATTGAAATATTGTTGTCCATATTATTCTCCTCACAACATTGCCTTTTCCTAATACAAAACACCCAATCTACTGACATGCACGTTCACTAGTCTGAAAACAACAAACAAAGAACAAAGCAATCTCTTTTTTTTACCTGTAGACGCGTAAAAAGCAAAACTTCGGCATTATAACACACATTCAAGCTAGAAGAAAGTCTGATCATTAATATTCACCTTAATATTCCCAAGGATTGATTATAGAAGATGGCCTTGTGTATTCAGACTGAAAGAAACATAGGCAGGATACAGAAGCAATTTGCTATGTGGAAAATATGCTTGTTAATGAATGAAATGCGGCAAGAGAGAAGTTACATCAGAATAGGACAAGGAAGCCGACATTGTCAGAACCAAAGCTTATCCGGCGGCTTCCGGCAGCTATGTAGCCACGTGTGAAGACTGTAGACCGCACCGAATCGTTTAGTAGCACGAGAAGTGTCAATTTGACAGCCGGAGTCCGAAACCTAGCCATCGTTCAAGATTTTAACAGCCGATGAATTTGTTTGTGGCTTTCTTTTTCTGGCAACATGTGCCGGCTTTCGACTGAAGGGAAAACATGCCGGCGTCTCCATCTTGTGAATTATTTTCTGCTCTTGCAATGGGTTAAAGGCAGTGATCGGCGATACCAAAGTCCGGGCTAAGGTGAAGCTGTTAAAATACATGGCTAGTGTACCTCACGCGCTATAATTGAGTTGCCAATTTTACCCCTGATTTGAATATACATTAAGAAATTGCTGTTCTTCATCTGGGGTGTATCTCTATTTATATGTATATGTGTGTACTTGGAAACTTCAGCCTTAAAAGTTGCATGAATAAAGGGGACGGACACTGAAATCAGTATTGCATGTATGCTTAGACAGATTTAAGCATAAACAATACTAACTTGTAAAGCCAGCAGCTTATAACTGCGATAAGAGATCTGGTGGACCGTAGAAAAATATTAGCAGAAGACAATTAGCGTAAAAACAATATACAAGTCTATAAAAGGCATTTGAGCAGCAGTTTTACATTAAACTCTCATTCCTATGCTCAATCACAACAATGGCTAACTATATACTTCTACAACAACATTACTCCATTGTTTTAGAGATTTTCGTCTATGTTAGGATATGGAAAAATCGGATGTACGCAATCATACTCATGTATTATAAATACATAGAGATTGTTTCCCGATGACCCATAATGAAAATTGCGTCAAAATGTGTCGGTCGACTGATACTTCACAATAAAAGATAGCAATATAAGAAGCGCAACCAATTTAGTGAGTCATTTTGCTTTATTTCATCATATTCCAAAGAGAAAAAAAAGAGTGTCGTTGACTCCATTCCTATGCCCATTCACAACAATTGCTAGGTATATAGTTTTACATTAAACTCTTATTCCTATGCCCAATCACAACAATTGCTAGCTATACAGTTTTACATTAAATGCTCATTCACAATAATTGTTAGCTAAATAGTTTTCTTGCTGACGTGATATTCTTTCATAAAATTTAAAGTTAGAAGATGAACAACATAACAGGGTTTGATTGCAGCTGCAAAAGGTTACGAGCATCCCTTGTATGCATCTCTTTTGCTATTCTCTACCATTGCACAATCTTTTATATTCTGTATCATCTTCAATGCCTGTCTCATTGTTGGTCTCTGCTCGGGGGAGGTTAAGCTACATAAACTAGCTATCTCAACTAGCATACCTACCCATTTTTCTTCCTCCACATCGTCTTCCCTCATCGCCCTGACCCAATCAGGCATATCGGGGGGTTGGAGGAACGGATGCTGTGATGGAGGTTTCCCTGTCAAAAGCTCTAACAAGAGGACTCCAAAGGCATAGACATCTGCCTTTGAAGTGGGGCGGCGCTCTGACTCGTGTATCTCTGGTGCTTTATAGCGGGTGGATTCGGGGTCATCAGTTTGAGAGGAGTCTGCAAAGACGGTGAGGCAGTAATCGGTTAGGCATGCTTCAAAATCTGCGCCCAGAAGGACATTGGTGGATTTCAGGTTGCCGTGAATGAGTAGGGATGCTTGATGGATGTAAGCAAGGCCTTGAGCTACATCTTCTGCTATCTTTAAGCATGATGTCCAGTGTAGAGGTTTAGCCCTTGTGGATCTTGAACCTTGTTAATCACATGCCAAACAAACGTAAGTAATCAAAATCTGAACTATAAGAAACTGCATTAGCATCATTTTTTTTGGATAAATTTTCAAAACCATCACAATCAAAAATCTGGAGAATGGGACAGATTTTAAATGAGACAAATATATAGTCTTCTGTATTGAATCGGATATCTGATTCACATGGGTCTGTGTTGAGAATCCCTTTTTTTTCTTTTACCAACAATTCATTACTCTATGTTAGACGTCCAAAGCAGCTGAAGTAAACTTCTTTTCCATACTTGATACCTTCAACCAAAAAGACTGACAGTTGCTGTAGATTTTTTAGGCCATCGACATCATTGTTCCTATGATCACCATACATGTGAAACATTTTCTATCCCAGCTGCATCTCAAGTTAAGCTTTCTTTTCAAAACTTGTCCATTTACGGGGGGCTAAATCCACAATTATTTCTCTTACCTATTATTTGAGGAAATTAGGTGCGATGACCAGGACATAGTTGTGCTAATTTGCTAGAGTTAGCACTTTGAGGAATATACCACATAGTTCAGAGCACGTTTCTCTGTACGAGGGTGTAGATAAACGAACCTTTTGGGGACTGCAGATTTAGTTCCATCCAATATTATTCACCTGTTGTCCGCAATTGGTAATATTAAACAAGTCTAGCTTATGTTACTTCAGAGTAACTTTAGCTCATAGCCTTACAAAAGGTTAACTCTAAGCACAATATACATAGGACCTCTGAAACACCATGTTATTATCAAACGTATTAAACTGCATGTCTTAATCAAAGCTATGTTAATTACAAAACAAAAAAAAAATCAAAGCTATGTTAAACGACTGTTGCGATACCCTCTGCTTACGTGACCGAAACCGCAATAAGGCGGGGAAAGGAGGATTTGAGGTAAAGTCAATATGCCTTCATTACCCATTGAACTTGACAAAAACAACTAAATAAGGCAAACATAAAGCAAAATTGGCAGCTCGTGGGATGTAGAAAGTACTAAAATTGCCAACAGCTGTACCAAAAGCAACACAAAGTGACAAACAATAAATACCGAGGATCCAAAAGTAGTTGAACCATGGTAATTCCGAGAATATGGGGCCAGCCAAGAACTACCTTGACTTTGATTTTTCTCCTACAAGCTACGATAACATGGTGGTAGGTGAAAATGGTAAAGTGGGCTTCCCAGGGTTGATTCTGGATTGATTACTAGAAAAGTCTCAATCCTACTATGGTTTTTGGCATGAAAGAGGTTAGCTTTGAAAATCTTATAACGCATTTTTAACCCTTTTTGTAAGATCATATCATGTGTGCAGTTCACTCAAATATGCACGGCTAAAAGACCAAACAGCACACTTAATAAAGTCCTGGTTGCAAATAGTGTTAGGTCCCTGCCATTGGCATAGAACTGCTAGTAAGGCTTAAGGGGGAGACCAAGTGGGTGTTTCCACACTTTCAAATGTTTATCGACATCATTTTAACACGACACTCCATGATAGATGTTGAAACTTAGGTTTATACGAAGCATATCTACCTAAAACTTTAAGACAATGATTGGTGTACCTCATACTCATTTACTCACATTAAGTGTGGGATACCTTCTCAACAATAAACATATATAGTCACATTAGAAGTGAAAATCGCTATGTATGCGAAACATGTGTGTGTGTGTGTGTAACAATAATAATAAGTTAAAAAGAAACTAGGGTAAGGAGAGGACACACCATGGATAAGACTGAAAAGGCTTCCACTTGGCTGATAATCATACACAATCAACCTTTCCTGTTTCGCCTGAAAATAAGCCCGCACGGGAACCAAATTCGGATGCCGGAGCACCCCAACCCCCTCCATATGCTGCTCAAACCCCTCCACACTCGTATTCCGCATCTTCAAACTATCCAAACGCTTCACCGTCACAATCAGCTGATTATCCAATACTGCTTTATAGGTAGTCCCCAAATTACCCCTCCCCAGCAGCTCCGCCGACGCCGTCATTAACGCCTCCAATGTGTAAACCTGCGTCTCTCCGTTACAAAACACCAAATTCCCATTCTTAATCATTGCCTTTCTGGAACTACCAGATGATTCTTGTTGCAATTTCGGCACGGGCTTTTCCTCATTAGGGTCATGGACGCTCGGGTCATTTTCTTCATGGGTTAATGTGACCTTTTTCTCACCAAATTCCTGTTCTTTTCGTTTCCTAAGTAAAACAAAAATACAGAAAACTGTGGCAACAATGAGAAATCCTCCAATAACAAAACCCAAAATTGCCCCTGTATTTCTGCGTTTTTTATGCGAGGAAGGAGAGAGAGTGACTTCTCCTTGTGACTGTGCGCTCTGGATTAGAGGCGTCGGCTGTGAGGCCTCGGCGGAAGAAGCCGGGGAGTTAAAAAAGTGAGAAGGCCGGCATGGTTTGTGAATAATTTCGCCGCAAAGTTCAGGGTTCCACAAAAACGAAGAAATACCGAACTTTTTCAGCGTCGGCGTGAATGGAACCGGCCCGGTGAGATTGTTATAAGATACATTGAAGACGTTCAAAGCAGACTGGTTCAGCGGGGGAATTGAACCGTAGAACAAGTTTGAATCTAGCCGGAGATAGTTTAGCCGCTCAAGCCCGGTCAGCTCGGGAGGTAATGAACCGGTAAGGTTATTTTTAGAGAGATCAATGATTAGGAGACTCTGGAGAGAAAGGAGAGAACCAGGGAAGCGGCCGGAGAAGGAGTTGTGGTCGAGTAATAAAGTTTTTAGATTGAGAAGTTTGGAGAGATCAGGTATTGGACCGGTTAATGAGTTGTTTTTGAGACTTAAGACTCGGAGCTGACCGAGCCGGGATAATGAGGCGGGTGGAAACTGGCCGCGGAGAGAAGAATTTGGGAGGAAGAACCGAACAACTCGGCCTTGCATGCATTTGACGCCTTTCCATGAGCAGTAATCGAAGCGTTCATGGAGAGAATACAAAAGCTTGTTATCGAGGTCGGCGTGTGACTTGAACAAGAGGATCGAAACGGCGTCGGACGGAAGCAGAGCTGAGGGAGAGGAGGGAACGGCGAAAGAAGGACGAAGTATAATAGTGAAGAAGAGGAGGCAAAGGAGTGGGGATGATTTGGTGGGCATTTATGCAGGTTGAATGGGAGTTAATGGAGGTGTTTTAGTGGAGTTGTGTCATATGCACGTTGAATGGGAGTTGGTGGAGGTGTTTTAGTGGACTTGTGTCATTTTGGGTTGGTGGAGGCGGAGGTGGTGGTGAATGAAGTGAAGAAGGCGGAGGTGGTGGTGGATGCAGGGAAGAAGAGAGTGAAGTGAAGAAATGAGCTGAGCGGGGGAAGCAGGTGGAAATGGAACTTTGGTCAAATTGGTCTGAATATTTTGAAGAACGAGACATTTTGTCTACTTGTGATAAGACCTCAAGCAAATCGAGCATTAAACGAGTTATTTATGTTTATCGGTTCGAGTTCGTTATTAACGAATTTAAGTTCGAATTCAAACCTGAAATAAGATGCGAAAATGTATACGAGTCGAACTTAACCATTTTAAAATTCGGCTGGCAACTCGTTTAGATAATTTTAATAAAAATATATTATATATTTCGTTTTGGTAAAGAAGAAAGATAATAAAGACAATTATGGAATTACACATTTTCAATACATAGCGTATATAGCAAGATGACCTTCTTATTTGAATTTGAAATACGATGTAATAAAATGATTTAATAAATCATTGCGCTTCTTACATTGTAAAGTAATAGTTCGTCGACATAACTTGACGCAATTTTCATTATAGTTCATCGAAAAACAATTCTGTGTATTTCTAACATATGAATATGTTTATATCCATTCGAACTTTTATATCTATAGGTAAGACCTAAGTCAATATTTAATGTTGTTGTATTAGATTATATTGCAAGCCCCATACTGCCGCCTCAATTCTCTCTCCCCGTCCCTCCCTCTCTCAAGTCCCAACCGTCTCCTCCTCTTCTATCCTCGTCTCCTTCTATCTTTCTATCTTCATCTTATTATTTCCTAACAGAAATTGTGAAATTGCATTGAAGAGTAAAGCCGGATGGACGCACTGCCGGAGTGCAATAATAACGGCGGAGGAACGAATAATTTGCAGACGGTGCTGTTGTTTGATCACGCGGTCGCTTTTGTAGAGAAAGAAGATCTGAAAAAAGAAGCTAGTTTCGTTTGGTTTGTTTAACTTTTTCTTTTTCATGGTGACGGTTGACAACTGTGGACAAGCCATCATTATCTTTTCCTCCAATTATATTTCGAATTTTCTTTGACTTCTGCTAACAAGTTTCAAAAAAAGAAAAACCTATTGACACACTGACAAAAGTGCTCGGGTTTCTTTCTAAAGCGAAATATGTATGTTCTCATATAGGTATTTTAATATAAACAAAATGTACACTGCAAAATGTCGTTTAATAGATAGATGTCTAAATCAGGGACCAAACAATATTGTCCATACATGATTCCACCTGATGGTTTTAAAGAAAGACTAACTTTAAATACTCCTTACTTTTGTTCAACTTTATTGCTGTCATGTTTCTTTCTTCTCTTTTAATCCAGTAACCAAACAAAAATCATCGGATTTTTTGTATCTTTGTAGACAAAACAGGTAAAGATGCAAAGAGACTCTTTAGTCATGCCTACTAAAAAGAAAAAGAAACTACCAGTCTATTTCTGACTTTTCAACTAGTGTGTATTAATATAAAAAGTTACAATAGGCTGACAGATGAACTAATTTACAAATAACCAGAAATTTTATATTAGTTTAAAATTATGAATACTAGTTTAGAAAATATAGTCATGTCTAGAGTAATGACCAATAACATAATATATTTTTAGTATTATATTTATTCATAATGTCATTTTTTGAAGACAGTCAGCAAGACCATCTGGTGTAGCTCACATCTGCGTTTAAGTATGCATTCCTTTCAATTTGTGTTCCGCAACCAGGAACATTAATTCACAGTGAAATTTTGTTACAACCGGACGATATTTTATTTATATCTCCATTTTCGTTCTTAGCTTGCTACTTATACGATTAGTACAACAACAACAATCATACAACAACAACAACAATCATACCAAGTATATCTCACCGACAGTAAAAGCTATCGTTAGTGTCTGAAAGAATAAAAGACAGGCAAACAATATATATATCGCAAGAGATAGAGAGTTTGATTCTAGTAAGACTTATATACAGCTAGTAGATGATAAAATTATCTGAGTAAATAAAATATATCACAAGATTTTTCCACCATGGATTACAATCGTACAAGTATACAACATGTGGCTTACAACATCTAATCGTCCGAATGTATAGTTACTTCATGTAGACAAAACGGACGTGGCCGTGGGTGCTTTCCCAGTTGCCCATGTGAGCTCTACTGCTGCCTGCCCTACCTTCTACAGTATCTACCCAACTATAGACATTTTTATTTTAATTCAAAAAGTTATATCGAACTTTGATGTGTTTATGGTTTTAGTTTTAAGGAGATTTGAAAAAGACGTAAATCAGCTTTGTTCAGTAGTATCTTAAGTGAAAAGTCTTTAACGATGTCCATAAGTTATCAAATCCAAGTTCGTATACGAAACTGGCATGAGAACGTGACTCTAATATTAAACATTTCTCTTTTTATAGTCTTTCCCATATTCTTTTAGCTTTACAACATTGTACAACTCATAAATTCCTTAGACTGCGTGTTCGATATATGATGTCCAATAATTGATCTTCTTACAAACCCATTGGTATGCCCTGTTATAGTGTCCATACGGACAAAACATTGGTAAGTTGTAACCAACCCTATTTAGTTTTTTTTTAAAATTAACAATTAATATCGAAAAGAAAAACCAATATTTGAACAACTCAATGAAACTCCTAACGAACTAGAGAAATTGAATGGTGACATCTCACAAACTCTTAAATTTTGTTAACGAAGTAAAGAAATGTGTAAATGAGCTGTTGAGTTTTTCCTAATTAGGAATGTGTAAAAATAACACATAAGGACAAGGTATATGTATCATAATAGATGTGATTTTATGTCACAGTACTATCAAAATTGCAATACCGATGCATATTTTGTAACAGCATCAGAGTTTTTCTTCACTGAGGCGATCGGGTATAAAGTATATTATGTCTTTCTGATCTTCGTAAACGATGTCAAGCTGCCTTTTTGCAAATTATTATTATTATTTTTTAAAAAAAGATAACTCTCAATCCTAAGGATCTCATTGTTATGTTTTTATAGTTTTTAGTTTTATAAATAGTATAAATCGAAGAATATGTTTGTAGTGAACAACCTCAAAATATAGTATGCCTACAAATAACCTACAAATGTTTCAGAATTTAAAATATTTACACCTAAAAGATGAAGTCCACTCTCTTGATTGCAAAACATAGACTTCAGTTTTCACTACAAAACTTCCTTTTTATCCTTTTCCCTTTTTTCTTTCACTTCCCCTTTAAAAGCAAGGAAAGATGTGCTTTTGCTGACTCCAATGATAAACGGGCTTAGCCATAATGATGAGTTATGACTATCGCCCTAGTCATTGGCAAATTCTTGGGAAAATAAAGCATTGAAAAGTAAAGCGTAACTATTTTGATAATGTTGTTATTTTGTAATTTTAAGGTCACATGTTCGAGTCGTAGAACAACTTCTTTCACAAATTATAAGATCAGTCTCTGTACATCAAATTGCGAAGCGATCCGACTTTTTCTAGACTTTGCGTGAACGCAGAAGTCTAATACGTCGAGAATCTTTTCTCGATCCCATCATTGTTTTCTATGGTACTAAAGCAATTTCATTCAACTGATTACGGGTAGCATTACAACCAACTTTTAGCTTTGCAAAGCCATGTTTTACGGGTTTAGATATGATGAGACTAAAAGTGAGACAAAAATATAAGGTTGTGAAGACAAAAGCAGTTTTTAAAGAAGATGTGCTGCACCTTTTTACGGTTAGAGATGTATCTTGACTTTCTGTTTTATAAATGACAGAGAGCAAATTGGAATTTTCCCTGGGGCATATCAAGGCTTTACATGATTGTGGGATTGTTGAGCATTGGCTTGGCAGTGATGCCAGAAGTTGCTGACCTCTTCAATAGGCTTTGCCAAGAGGTTGTTTTTGACATAAATGAGAGCTATCCTTCACCATTATCAGAGCAAGTGAATATACACTATGAACATAAGTGGAATGCCTAGCGAGCAATTTTAACCCACATGTATTTCAATAATCCATGGCTATTATTTCCTTCATTGCTGCTGTGGTCTTGCTGCTCTTGACATTACCACAAACTTTCTATGCAATTTATGCTTACTATGTACCCAATTCTTGATCATACTTAAAAGTTATACAGTAAAGATTTATGATTATTTATTTATTTACTATTGATTGATCATTAACCTGAAACAAAAGCATAGTATTGTGCAAAGTTTAATCTGATCGGACTATCAAGTAATTAGTCTCACCATTTATGTGCTGAGAAACTACATGTATTTTGTAAACTTATTTTTTTTTTTTCCTTTTTTTCTTTCTTTTTTGATACGATAAGGAGACTCAAACTCTGTTACTCATTCCTTACCCTATATAGTTTTTTCCCCATATGTTCATTTCTAGCTTTTACAAAAATATTTTTTAACCTTAAGTAAAAAATCAGATACGGTTTATCACCTTATCATATTCTCATGTATTTCTTTTTGATGGTGAAATTATTCTAATTTATAATACTTATTCTGTCCTAAACATATTGTTATAATTGACTTTTAACATAATTTAATTTACACTAAATCAATTGTGACAATTTTTTTTGATAAAAAAGTTGTGGCTTCTAGCCTAATGTTTGAAATCCATTATATAATCTATAATCATCAAAAAAAAACATACATGTCGCACGAGTGTTTGAGCCATTTAAACATGTCAAATTTGTCTTTACACGTATGATTTTAAAGCCGTATATTAACATATTAAGAGTTTATTATAGATCATCATGTTGAAATATGTTATGTACCATATTCTACTAACTTTTAGTAATTTGCCACATTACATATAACTCAAGTTTTTCTAATTTTCTTCTTAAAAAAAGTTTTCCCAATTTTGGCACGCAAATAATGTGTTAAAAGAAGTTTGGCTCGCGGAGATCGATTCGTTATTTCCTTCTGCGGCAAGGTTAATCTCCCTCTCGAAAAGAGACCCACAATCACGTCAGGTGAACCGTTGCTGATCGGCTCCGCCACCGTTCTTTCCATCCTCTACAGAAAGTTCCTGCTATCTCTTTATTCATCTAAGTGTCCCCGGCAGGTGTTTATGTGTGCATTTAAGGTGGAGATATCC
This sequence comes from Eustoma russellianum, assembly GCA_036186865.1. NCBI lineage: Eukaryota > Viridiplantae > Streptophyta > Magnoliopsida > Gentianales > Gentianaceae > Eustoma > Eustoma russellianum. The sequence continues at coordinate 1,130,913 of AP025047.1, read as the reverse complement.
GGCAGTTACAAAACCACTAGAAGCATTTCACATCGTGATTTAGCGGCGCTATTTATCCTCGATTTAGAATAAGCGTGAGTACTTGATCCACATTTAACTTTTCTTTTATCTTATCTCAATTCACATCATTATTCATCAACAGATCCAGCTGCCGCTGCGTTTTTCTGCTTAAAACTTGGAAGTTAAGGAGTTCTTATTCATTTATTCGCAGTTTTGGATTTAACATAATTTTGTTTTGCGCAAGCGCTTTTCTGCCCTCCTACATGAAATTGAATGCATATCAACCGATTATATTGCTTAAAGAACTTAATATTAGAACTTATTCGACGAGTGAACAGAATTAACTCTTGAATGTCCTTAGGGCGTCAATGCACAATGTGTAAACAAGATAATGTATAACGATCTCATGTTTCGAAAATTTCAATTAGCTTGTTGATTAACTAACTATGTCAAATGTTGTTGTTAAAATAATAACAAAAAGAAGCCCAGTGTTTGTTTCTGATTTATCTTTAAGTCACGTAGGTAGAATAATCTGGGAAGTGTTGTTATTAATTTTTTTGAATCGAGGAAAGGATCAGTCGAAGTTACTTTTAGAAGTTGAGACACTTCCAGTATTGAAGAATACTCATCTCTTACATATTGAGTAGATTACTGAATTTGGAACACTACCAGCACAACCGAGGGCGCCCAACTTCTATATATCTTGTGGATACAGATTGAAGTTGCCTCCTTTACCAAATATATTAAGGTAGAATGAACATGAAGGACGTGTAGCCATGATCTTTAGATACTAGACCTTTCTTTCAACATCTTTTTCTGAATCAATGTCCTCCTCTTCTAGTTTGAAAAATTCTAAAGTACCTGGAATATGTCATGACAGCTAGTAAGAGTATTTCTGTTTTTTTTTTTAATTTTAAAAAAGAGAAACGGAGCTCACGAGCTCGGAGGTCTTTAGGTATCCAAGCCTTCAATAGGTCACAAGATGATGCGTCCTTGAGGCGTGCAAGAATTGATCTCCCCTTCTTTCAAACTTATCCTTCCAAGATTACCTTGTGTGTTTCCAAGAACTAGATCTAACCCTTTGGAATGTGTACAAAGTTGGTTAGATGATGAGCTAAAACCATTAAAAACCTCATTTGTTCGTTGATCAAGAATGGATTCGAGATCCACCATTGGATGTGACCAGATCTAAAACAGGGTGATTCGAACCACGACGTGCGCTTTCACGTTAATACAGAATCAAGAACATATAAGAAAATATCGCACACAAATTGGTGCCAAAGTTGGTGATTCTCTGAATTTTTATTTCACGTAAGTCTAAGTTCAAAAAGAAAAGAAAACTCAGCTGTTTATAGGTGTAGGGAGCGGCCACAAGGCCCTTGAAATCTTAACTTGCTCCTTAAGAAAGTAACAAAAAGGAAAATATCAAAAAAGAAAATGTACGATTATGGAATCTCATCACAAGAAAAGGTAACAACACGAACGAAAGAGGTGCTCTCCTGAGGTGTGTTCTTGCATTTTAGCCGTAGTTGATGCAATGAAAGTGCCGTTATAGACTGAGTTTGAATATTAGATGAAGTAGGCAATCTTCGTATAGGAAGTCTATATGGCTATTCCTTTATGCCATTATGCTATCCTCTATGCTTAATTTTTTTTAAATGGTTGCAGGATGTCTCCTGATTCTACTGATTCAGCAATCCCAGAGTCTAGCAAATCTTCTGGAGCTGAGCCTTCACCATCCTCTGTTCCAGAGTTTAAAGTTAGTTCCTCAAGTGACTCGTCATCCTTTTTGCCTACTTCAGCAATATCTTGGGCCAAAGGTCTAAAACTTCCACAACCTTTAGCATCAGCAAATGAGAACTCGGGGAATGAAAATGCTGCCAAGTCAGCATTTTCACGTTTCACGAGCGGATTTGGATTAAGTTTGCCTTCAAAAGTTTCTGTGTCAGATGAGAGGAATAGAGGCAACTTAGCAGGTGCAAAGTCGGGTGTGCTTGAATCATTTACTAAAGGATTAGTAGATACATCTGTGGGTGCTGTTAAGGCTGTACAAGTGAAGGCACGCCACATGGTTTCGCAAAATAAGCGAAGATACCAGGTAAATACCACATGACATGAAGGCTTCTCGCCAAATATATCTAATACTAGTAACTCATTTTTTTTTTAATTTTTTTTTTTGTATTTTTTTGGTGCAACTCAAATGTAATGCATCTTTCTTTTCTAATTGACTCTAGGAAGGAGGCTTTGATTTGGATATGACTTATATTACTGAGAACATAATTGCCATGGGGTTTCCAGGAGGTGATATGAGCTCTGGTTTTTTTGGATTTGTTGAGGTAAATGTGTATTGCAATGATGATGCTGTGGAGCTGAAGTTTACCAGTGCTACTAAATAAAGCTCTCATAAATGTGATGCAGGGGTTCTACAGGAATCACATGGAAGAAGTGATTAAATTTTTTGAAACTCACCACAAGGTAAATTCTTTAACTAATTGCTAATCTGTGGAGTTGAAGACACAAGGGTGTCTATGAAAGAAACTCATGAAGATGAAGGAGAAGATAAGGAGAAAGAGGAAGAATAGGGTGTTTAGTCTTTGCTTTCTGCTTCCTTCTAGTGATACTTGTGTCAAATCCTTGGTCCTAGTTGGTCAATTGGGTTGCATGTTTTCTGCACATGCTTATTGCACTATTTCACTCATCGTGCTCTTCAAGAACTGTTATTGTTTCTTACCACTTGAAACAAATTCTTTTGCACAGGGAAAATACAAGGTTTACAATCTATGTTCAGAGAGATTATACGATGCAGCTCTATTCGAGGGAAAGGTTTGTTCTTGTGTTGTTGAGTAGAATCTTTTTTCTACTTATTCATTATTGAAGTAATGCTTGGTCCATAAACCACCTGAGCTTAATGCGTCAATGGCTTTCGTTTCTTCTCAAGGTTTCACTAACTATATATTTCACCAGACTACTTGATATGATGAAGTAGGGAAATTAAAAAAGCTGAGGGATATGTAAACTATTGAGGTGGTGGGATTACCACCATCTGTTATATGTTTCATATTGGCTCATCAGAGATTGTCTCATACAGAAGTTGGGACAGTGTCTCCTCTGGAATCATTTATAGGAAATTCTAGTGGCAGGGGTTGCTTGCCAGTGGGAGATAAGGGGAACTGAAATCAATCAGCAGAACCTGGAATATCAGTTCTTTTGTGTCGAAAATGGATAACAGATATATACGCAAGAGAAAGAGTTTACCTTCATTAGCTTAGCCTATTAGCTCATTTTCTCTTTTTGTGCATGTAAAGTAACATGTTTTGCATACTTTATCTCGTCATTCTCATGCAGGTTGCGTCTTTTCCGTTCGATGACCACAATTGCCCCCCGATTAATCTCATAAAGCTGTTTTGTCAAAGTGCATACTCATGGTTGAAGGAGGACATTCTCAATGTTGTGGTTGTTCACTGTAAAGCTGGAAAAGCAAGGACAGGATTAATGATTTGTAGCCTTCTTTTGTTCTTAAAGGCAAGTTACAAAACCATTCGTACCATAATTGGTGGACAGTTGTTATTATTCTCGTCAAGTTTTCTTATATAATCTTGTGGTGCACTTTTTCCTGCCTTCATGCAGTTTTTTCCAACTGCCGAGGAATGCATTGATTACTATAACCAGAAGAGATGTGTAGATGCGAAGGGTCTCATCCGCCCTAGCCAGATTGTTAGTATAATACCTAAATATGGAAGTTGTTTATTGAAACACACGTATATCATAATCTTCTGGATGCCAATAACTGGTTTTTTCATTAGAGGTACGTAAAATATTTTGAGCGCATACAGAAGCAGTTTGAAGGTGAAACTCCGCCTGGTCGTAGGTACTTTGATCTTGTGAATTCCAGCATAATCCAACTGTTCTTATCTTTAAGTTACTAAACTTGTTTCTTTTTAGGTGCATGCTGAGGGGATTTCGGCTCCACAAATGCCCATACTGGATTAGACCATCCATTACAATATCTAATCATAATGGTAAGAATAATTTACATGGATTTATATTCAATGAAAGTATTTGAGTTTCCCAGATCCAATTACATAAGCCTTCTTGGTACACGCTTCATGATACTGTGTCCACAGTTGAAATTATTTGATTAGATGGAAGAACAGTAGATTGGCCATTCTCCTCTGATTTATGAGTTTCTATAGCTACCTAACATCAAATCTCATACTTTCTAACCGCAGGGGTTCTGTTTTCGACCAAAAAGCATCCTAAGACGAAGGATCTAATGGTAAGTTTTTTGTTGTAATTTTCGTAGCATTGTGAGTCAACTGTTTTTGAGTACTCAAATTTTGTTAAGAGGAACGCATATAATGGAGATGGATGCTTTCTGGAGTTAACTAGAGGTGGTCGAAATAACTGTTTGCACCGTCATTGTGCTTGTTGCTCTAAAAAGCTCAATAATAGAACTACAAAGTTTTTACATATGATTTACATTATTAATGTAAAACTGAACCTAATTTCTCAGATATTTAAGATTATACCTTTTGCAGCCGGAAGATTTTTGGCTTCGTTCAGCAAAGAAAGGAATAGTGATCTTTGCTTTGCCCGGGGAGCCTGGTCTAACTGAATTGATCGGGGACTTTAAAATACATTTTCATGATCGCCAGGGAGATTTCTATTGGTAAGTAAGCTCTCCGTGCCCATTAGTTTCATTAAGCAATTCTGCAGTTCCCAGTAGCATTGAATTTAGTTCTTCAGTTTCCTTCTGACCTATCCTTCATCGAGTCTTCCCTTCCCTTGCTAAAGTAATCCGTTGTTCAGTGGCTTCCTTCAGCCGAAGTCAAATGGCTTGCTGAATTTCCTTATCTAGTTATTTTTGCAATGGATCTTTGGCAGCCATGATGCAGCACTTTTTTTTTTTTGATCTCCAAGATTTATGTTTCAAAATTTTGGTGGCAATATTCCTTGCTATTCATTGAATTTTGTGACGTACTTGAACAAGTCTTTCTTCATATATGAACATGTCAACACTGCTTCATTTTCAATGTAAACGTCAACTCCTTTTGACAACCACAACATGATTGCTTTCAACTTGCTTTTTCAGTTGGTTAAACACAACAATGATGGAGAATAGGCTGATTCTGAATGCATCTGACCTGGATGATTTTGACAAGGTAAATAAGTGGATGCTTTCTTTTAAAATTACTAGTCTCCCGCAATTAGACATCCCCTCTTCCCCAATTAGACCTGGATGATTTATATCCGTGTGGCTTTGTTCTTCATCGTAAGCAATGTCTCAAGTGTGACGTTTCCATTTTGCAGAGGAAATTACCATCACCCGGTTTTCAGGTGGAGATTGTAATGATAGACTATGACGGTACAGTTCCACAGAAACCCAAAGCTGATAATGCTAACAAGAATCGTGATGAACCCGGAAATCCTTCATCCAGTGATGAAACATTGGTTAATCCAGACCAAGCTCGGGTCTCTGCTAAAGAAGAAAACGACGAGGATGTTTTCTCAGACAGTGAAGGTGAGGAAACAACGTCCACGAAAAGTATGGCTGGTGAATCTGGCACAAAAGGAAACCAAACAACTAGTTTAACCCATCAAACTGAGCAACTTTCTTTAAAGACTGCGGATTCTCCCTCCAACAATCTCCCAGCAGAGACTTCCAAAGTCAATATGATTTCCTCTCTGCCTAACCTTGCCTCGGGGGATATCAAGTCTATTGCAGCAGATGCTTCTGTTTTTTCATTTGGAGATGAGGAGGATTACGAAAGCGAATGATCATTCAGTGTCCATTTGATTCATGTCATGGATATCTCCATTTATAGATTTTGTTTGGGAGATCAGCTTCTCCCGGAACACTTGTAAGGTTTAAACTTGTGCTGTTTATTTGAGGCCTTGGTATGCTTAGATGATTAAATTCTTAATCTTAATCAAAATGTTAAGCATGCGTTCTCGAAAAGAACGACCTACAGTTTAGCTTGAAGCCGAAGATTGATTTGTAGTCCACCCACGTAACTGATAGCTGGGCTTTCTTTGTCATATGTAACCATGGAAGGATTATTGCTGTGTATTCAATTAAATTATGTTATAAAAGGATTACATGGTAGATAACGTGGCTCAGTTTTGCAAGTTATAAACTTGATTTAGAAGGTTTCAAGTACAAAATCATGTAATCTGTTACTCTTGCATTGCGGATTGTTTAATCTTCAAAAGATACATTACCCCATTGTCGTAGAGGTTCCTGCCTATGACGGGATATGGGGTCAGAATGTTCAACAGATACATAATGTTATTTCTGCATCTGCTCTAATGGTCGTCCACATTCAGCTGCAACATCCACCGTATACCAGACTCTTCAATTTCCCTGAAGGATAGAATAGTTCTTTAACCTACTAAAAACATTTGGCCTGGAGTGGCATTATGTATCTCCTCAAGAAATGAAACCAATCAAATAAAATATTGCATATTTCTACTACAAAATTTCATCCCTAGCACCCACAGCAGCATTAAAGCCCTTGCTTCCTTGCCAGGGCAACAATGATCTTATTTAGACTAGATATTTCCCGATCTCTCTGGGTCAGTTCTTGCTTCAATCTTTCGATTTCTTTTAAATGATCCTCACACTGCTCCGTTTCAGGCGACGCCTCTGCTGCCTGTGCAACCTTTTCGCCCTCTTTTCCCCTTTTCAGCTTCCTAGTTTCACCAAAGCCACCCTCATCTTGCAACGGCCTCTTCCTCGACATATGAGGCACAGAACCAGGACTCATTTTACACACACACAACCTACCACTTGTTCCCGAGTTCAGCTGAAAGGACACCATCTTTTGAGGTCGTCCATAAGAGTCCTACCAAAAGGTCGAGAAACAAAATTATTAGTCTATAACAATCCTAGCAGAAAACTCGAACAGGTCAACGTAGAAGTCACAACTATAGTAGTACAGTAAGGAACTTAATTGAACATAAATGTCACGGCAGTTAAATTCGATATAGTTAATATATCGCTTCAAGTTTACACTTATAGCACATAAAAGGAAATTGACTCACCACTTAGAACTGCTTTACTTCGCATAAATCATAAGTAGCTTAGAATGACTTGCCAATTTCGACTAAAATTTTTACTGGTTCACTCATTCAGCCATGAAGAACACAGCTAGATTAAAAACCTTGAGCCCCCAACACCTAAGAACTTTGGCGTCTCTATAATCCCCCTACTTGCTACCCCCCTTTGTTCTGAAACTCAAAGCAAATATTATCTCAGTTATTTTCCACATTCCGCTATCCAATGTTCATATCAAACCCCTCAAAGTCTCAAGTTTGTCTGGTCCTCCTCATCCAGACCAACAAAGGTACACAACCAGAGCCCTCCTTCAATGCCATACGCCTCTTGATGCAGGCCTAGCATGCTAACCCAGATTTCTCTCCATGGACAAACCCAACATTCTTATTTTAGTTTCAGCCTGACTTGCCATGGAGTTCCATATGGCAAAGATCTAGACACCTGTTCAGACAGATCGACTAATGCACCATGTATTTGGAGAAAACATGCTTTTACTTATACCTCCAAAATACTTCGAAAATTCTGGCGCCATAACATGATAACACTATCTACGTATTCATCTATACTGAAAGCAGTGTAGACCTGGTTCATCAATAAAAGCTGTAGCTACAAAACCCAAAATCACAGGTTACAGTTGTCGCACAGACCACTTATAGAGATATAAGATAAGGTTGTGCTCATTAGACCCAAGTGTTCCATACTTCCCCGGATCCTGCACAGGCAGGATGCTCCCTTGAACCAGGCTGTGCTTGTTTAGCAGTTTCAATAACACCTATATCATAAGCCAAACTCTCCAAGACTGATAGGGCCACCATGAGAACAGATAGAAAATGCTCTAAAAACCATGAAACTCTATACCTTATCCACGCTGCCTTCAAGAACTTCAAATGCTCTGTTAGCCTCTTCCAGACTTTCAAATATCGCAAAAGCAGAATATTTTTGCCCATGAGCTTTTCTACTGACCTGAAGCATGACCAAGTAAATGATTTACTAAACAGGTAATGCGTCTCAGATTCATTGCTCATATACTGGCAAATACATCAGCAAATTTAGAAACCAACTCAACATGCATGTCTTCATTACTATAAGCATGAAAACACACACGTACAAGGTAGTAAAAATACATCTGCAAAATCCTATAAACTTAAATTATCAGAACCTACAAATAACATTAAGTAGACATGAGATACTGGTCAAAAAACTGACCAAGAAAACAGGAGAAATGTGTTCAGACATAAGAGCCAAAGGCATCTATACTGATTTTCTTTTCCTATTTTTTGTAAGGTGGGTATAATTACTTTACCTTAACTTCAACACTAAACTCTCCTGGGATAATTTCGTGTAGATCATCAGTCTGAACATTGAATGGAATTTTATGCACTAGTAGCTTTGCCATATCCAGCTCATCTACCTGTTTCAAAAGAATATCATGAAAAACATTAGTAAGCCATTCAGGAGATACCATGAAGGATTTACACTTTAAAAATGCCAATCTTACATCTTTCATAGCAATCGGAAAGACGGTTTCCACTCGTTCAATTTTGGCCAGCACAAGTTTCATTGCTGCACAAGCATCATCTACACAACTATGTGGAGCTCCTTTTTCCCGGAGTTCATAACCCAGTACGCCCTGTAAATAGGGGGAAAACCACATTTATTACCTTACAGCATGTAGTGACTGACAATGTACAGCTGCTAAACATTACCAAACAGATGATGAGACTAAAATCTGGAAGAAAAGTAACACAACTACACTCAAAGCTAAAAAAGATGAGCAACCCATGCTCATGGTATCTGGTTCAGGTGCATATTGCATGAACTCGAAACGAGTAGAAACTCTCTTTAGTTTTGCACTTCCTTTTGTTAGAAATTCCCTTCCTTTAAGTAAAAGCACAATGTACTATTTCAAAAGCTATCACCTGAGGTAAGCTGGTTAAATTGTCTCTAACCCACCTTGCATAAGTTATTCAAGGAAAACCTCCTGCCAGAAGATCCATCCCCGTGCTTGAAGATATAAGAAGTGTCAATTACTCTTGAATGGTCTATCTTCAAAACTGCAGAAAGAAGAGACAAGATAACAAACTTTGAAGAATATATACAAAGAGTACCCACTTTTTATACGTAAAGAAACTTTATCAGCACAGCCATGAAAAACATAATCATACCGGCTGATTAACAATTATAAAAGATCACATCACGCTACAGCCTACCTCGAAGGTCATTATCCAAACCGTGCCCAACTAATATAGTACCATGTGATAACAGCTTCTTCATGGATCTCTAGCAACACAAAGAAATTTGGTAAATTTATACAACACGAAAATAAAGAGCAAAAAAACAAAACATATACCTGCACGTCTTTGAATGAACAAGTTACTCCATCCAAATCTTCTGCAGCAATCCCTGTGATCTCAGTTCTGTAATCTTTAATTGTTTTCTCAGGTTTTACAAAAGCATTAAGCTTAACCTGAATATTCCAACACAACATTCAGTCTTAAGGAAAAAATTCACTCACTGAGAAAGGTACAGTATTTTGATATGCCAAACATATACCTGTAAGCTGCGGTCCACGACACATACCCTAACCAACGCTTCAGTGCCATCCTCACATAGAACCATCTCGCAGTCAACAGCTACCATTTTGACAGGTGTTTTTGTCTTGAACTTTTTACGCTTTTTCATAACCAGCCAACCCTGTTACAACACCAACAGCAGTTAGATAACAGAGTGACACACAAGAAAATCTTTACATCAAAACCAGAAATGGAAAGTGGGAAGCAACACAGGGTGAGATACAATGCTTATAAGCAAATTACATAATCTTTAAGGGATAAAAAAGGATACTCCTAGATAAGGACAAGATTAACACCGACTTGCAAAGGCAACAAAAAAGAGTTTCCAGACAAAAGTATATGCAACATGAATAAGTAACACCAACCTCCTCATGTGAAGGGAAAGAATAATCAACTGGATACATAGGATGCTCAAGAGTTAAGCGAACCAGCTTCTGCACTGCCATGAAAGCATCTCCTCAATTACACCCAAAACAAGAGGGAAGAGAAAAAGCTTGGAATAAAAACCTTAAACACCCTCCAATACTAAAAAATCACAAAGGGGTAAAAAGGGAGTAAAACCTGCTCAGGTAGTTCATTATCTGGACAAGTTTTCTGAATCTGTTCACTTGCTTCACGGTTGGAGTGGCAACGTAAGACACTCTCAAACAACTGCAAAACACAGCTAAAAACTTCAAATTTCAAACTTCCACCACATTATAGAAACGTATGTGAGAGTCTTCCAAGCAGAGGGCAAATTTAATAATTTTTTCAGCAGAAGGGAAACAACATTTCTGGATAAAGGGTGGAAAAAGATGCTACCTTTACATCATTCTCTAAAGTAAACGTTTTCAAGAAAGCAAGCAAAGCATCGTTGGGCCGTCGAGATGGATCACTGATACTGGCTCCAATTTTCCTATCAAAAAAATCCAAGAAATCTTTCCACCTACCTTTGCTTCCCTTCATTCCTCGCTTTTGAGCCAGCTTCACCATCTCCACCAGAGCCTAAACCACATTATGAAGTGTTATGTTAAGCTGACTCGTTCACTGCAACCAAGTAAATAAGAGTGCCCAACACTTGGAAAAGGAAGTACTTACTTCTCTCTTGACAGCGGTTAGAAGTTCTTCCATTGAATTCATCTGCAATCACAGAGAGAACCGTTCGAGGGAGCACGGAGGAGTGGAAGACGAACCGGCGGGTAGCCAAGAAAACTTAGGGTTAAGACTCTGGTCAAAAAATTGAGTTTTATTACATAGATGCCGCGGAGGGTATTACTTAGAATACTCATCTTACTTGTAATGCATTTTTCAATATAAAATGATGGATTTGATATAATAAGTTTTAAACATAAATAGTAATTGATACAGTAGATGTCAAATACATAGAACATAAAACATTCAATATAATGTTCATTTTAATATTAAAATATTCTTCAATATAGAATAATTCATATATACACATAATGCAAATAGTTCACGTATATCTATTTCTTTTATATGGTAAAAAAACACATAAGAATGACACATAAGATACTACTTCAATAACTTCTGCAGAAAATATTTTGATTCGATAATAACTGTAAATTATAAACAAACACAACCATACTTTCACTGCACCGAATTTGACACGTTCATTTGTGAAAGGGTGACGCATTTTATGGATCTACTGGGATTCATACTATCAAAGTGGTATTTGAAAATATTAATCTTTTTTTTGTAAAACTAAAACTTGGGAGGTAAGTAGATAAAGCTGTGCACATAAGATCGTGAAACAATTCAGTTTCTTTCTGGACTCTATGCAAGGACACAAATACACGCTTCAGTTTCTTTCTAGACTCTACGAACAACACAAATACGAAAGTCTAGTATATCGGGAACGCCGATTTTAAAACTTTGCACGTAACTTTGACAAAAGTAAAGGTGGGACTTTAAAAGTACGCGTTGTAGGAGCTTTCACACATGCTATTTACCCTCTCCCAATGAAATACACTTCATTTTAGTGCCTTATGTAGACTTAATTAACTCAAACTTCCACCTTCATGATAGTTTTTATTCTTATAGTTTTCTTTAGATGTATTGTTATTGATGTAATCTTCTGTTATGTCAAGGCTTATGCAATTTACATTATTATATATTCTTTTTTGACTTTGAAATATGATAGAGTAAAACAAAATAATTAACAAAATTAGCTGCGATTCTTATAATGTGAAGTAACAGTTGATTGACACAACTTGACACAATTTTCATTATACGATCAACTTGACACAATTTTCATTATAGGTCATCGGAAAACATCTGTGTTTCTAACACATGTGTATGTTTGTGTACATCCGATCCCACATACCCTATCATAGGAGGGAGCCTGATAATGTTGTTGTGGTTCATGGTCAAATCTGAGACAGGCTGATTGTCATAACAAAAATTATAGTTGCAACATTGAAGAGATAAGAGACTCGTGTCACATTCATTTGATATTCTCCCAAGCCAATAGGATAAAACTAATGTTCGACAATACCAAATGCATCATCCGCATCCTACAAGCATTGGATCATCAGAAGTGTGTCCAGATGACCAAGTACATAAACACCTGATTCTTCCCAACATGTTCTTGACCACAAAAGATCAACATGACTGCTTAAGAACACGATACACAGTTCCACTTAATTAACCTTGAGTCAATAATCCCACTAAAACAGTAAGCAAAGGAAGACAACACAGCACAAAGCTGCGACAAAGTTGAGCATCAACCACAGAGACTACAGGAAACCATGTTGATAAAATCAACTGCAAATCAAATTCAAGCATCCAACTCTACGAATTGTCATCTGAACTACCATGGTCATTCAACCATCTCCCTAAAGTGGAGGCAATGCTCCTTCCTCCAAAAATCCCTAGCCATGCTTTCAAATTCGATGTGCGGCCTACATTGTATGTCAAAGGATCATTTGTAATAGCAGCGGCACCCCCAATATTAAAAATCCTACTGGCAACGGAAGGATTCTGTGCTCCGTCGTCATGATCACCGATATTGCTTGCACTTATGTCAATAACCCCAATGTCAACCTCCTCCACATCCAAGCTAACAATCAATGATGGTCTCCTAGACCTCAGCCAATCTGCAACCTCACCAGTAACATCCCTACATTTCTTAATTTTAATCTTTACCAAGTTAGGACAACCCCAAGCGAATGCTTCGATCCCTTGGTCTGTCACATCACATCCTTTGATACAAAGCTTCCTTAACGCTACACACTTCTCGGCTATGTAAGATATCTCTATATCCGTAACTGTCTCACTCCCACAAAGGGCTAATCTCTCAAGTTTCTTACAATTCAATGCCATTGCAGACATGCTCAGCAAACTTGGATTCACTCCAATAAGGACAAATTCTTGAAGATTCACACAATTCTTTGCAATTGCCATCACACCCTCATCACCTATCCTATTCGACCTCCATCCATCAATATGAATCTTCCTCAAAAGCTTGCAGGACTCTGCCACGGCAACAACACCAGCATTTGTACAATCCAAGGCCTTCACCAAATGCAAAATCTCCAATTCAGAGCATTTAGCAAGAGCAGCAAGTCCAATATCACTGACTTGCAGCCTCTCCAAGTGCAACTCAACCAAATGATTCTCCTTTCTATTGGAGACAGACTCCAAAAGCCTATCCCAATCCCCAAAACAACGTATCATCTTTAAAGTCCTCAAGTTTTCAGAGCCAACAATTAATGGCTCAAAACTCAGGCCGTTATAGAGTTCCTTCAAGCATACGGATTTCAGAGAAGAAGCTGCAGCGCCAGCGCCGACAGGTTCGGAAATGACACCATCATTTACTCCCCGGAGGCGCTTCACGGAGAGCTCCTCGAGGGTCGAGCAATGATCCAACAAAGCGTTCATGCCTTTACCTCCAAAGAGACAAGATCCACAGGAGAATTTCTTCAAACACTTACAGTTCTTACCGATAAACGCCATACCCAGATCAGTAACTTCACGGCAGCCCCTGAGCTTGAGCCGCGTGAGGTTCCGGCAACGGAGAGAGATCAATGCCAAAGCCTCGTCATTTATGCTAACCGATTTCCGATCGCATCGGAGAGAAAGCTTAGTAACAGAGTCAAACCGGGAAAATATCGCAGGTATATGCTGTTGAATATCAGCGATGGAGAGCAAAGCTAAACGGTGCCGGCTCTGACCTTCAACTAAAAGCCACCGGCGGCAGACAAGGGAGCAGCTTTTCCGGTCACCAGAGCTGAGAGATTGAAATATTATAACCAAGCATTCGTCCGGAATCTCGTTGATATAATCATAATCACTTCGAACAAAACCCTCACGAAGTTCAAAACTACTTTCGGAACCGAAATTAACGGCGTCGAATCTGCCAGAAGCTATTGAACTGACATAGCTGGAAGCTGGGCTTGAAGTTGGATGGATCGATAAAGACTGGCCCATTTTTTCTAGAAGAAACAAATGGAGATGCTGCTTCAACTATTCTATCAAAAGGAGGAACTCAATATAGCAAATTTCCTGAAAAGTAGCCCAACAGTGGAAAATTGTGAAGAGGAAAGTTCAGAGGTGGAATGGAACAGAATTTACATTTGGCTTTGAAGAGGAGAAGGGTTGGTGAAGAGAATATAATGTTGAAATTGGAGTCTGACCCGTCAAAAGGATCTGGGACCTGATTTTGAAGGGTTCTGGAGAAATTGAGGGTTCTTGGCGTCGTCACCGCCTGGTTGAATGGCCGGTGCCGTGTCCCGACGCCCAACGTGACAGAACTCGTCTTTTTATCCCTTTTTCCTTTGCAATACTACCGGGCCCTAAAATATCGGTTCAATTACTTGGTCAAACAAGTAATATATTATTGAAATTCCAATCATTATAGTATTCTATATATTATTTAATAAAATTTAGACATAAATAGTCTCAACACTATTTTATCAAATTCTTGTATCAAATCTTTCAACATTTGATCTTAATTTGATATTTAATCTATGTTAACCAACTGCGGCATTATTATTAAGACTAGAAAATATTATTAAACAGCATTTCGTTTCAAACATTTTTTTCACTTTTTATTAGTTCACTTACACTTTCCTAAAATAATAGTATTCTCCCATCAAAATAATAATAATAATAATAATAATCTTTTTGACCTAAAAATATTGTCACATTGGTCAAATATCAATTAAGACAAAATTTTAAATATTAGACACAATAGTTTGTCAAAGGACAATGATAAATACACGCTTATTTTGTAAATATACACTTTCTTATTTGATCAATGGCTCTTAATAAATAATAAGGTAAAATTAATGGTATAAAAATAATAAAGTTGCGTTTATTAAAAAAAGAAGAATGTGTATTTATGTTTAGCCTTTGCCAAAAATATTCTTTGCACTGTTTATAATCAAATTTCACCTCATTATAGATAAAATAATTTGAAAATTTGGTTTAAACAATATTTACCAAAATACGAGTTTGACAATATTTTTGGAACAAAAAAATACTATGGTAAATGCGGTTTTAAAACATAATTATTTTCCTTTCACTTTCTTTTTCATCATCTATAGTTCGTAAACCTCCTGTTCTACTGTAAGAAGTAAAACCTTTGGTCACGGTCAATACATACTAGTCGGTGAAGTCGCAGAATGTGCTAATAATATTCACATTTTTGTAGCACAACATATACTAGTCGGTGAAGTCGCGGAGTGTGCTAATAATATTCACATTTTTGTAGTACAACATATTGTCATGCATATTTCATTAACTCCTAACTCCTAAGCAAATATCGTAAGCAAACTTGTCTTTACTCTAGCAGATTAACATACACATATGATTGACGTTTAAATAAAAACATATAAGAACATCAGAAACCTTACTGCTTCATCGAATCCAAAACATTTTGTTGTCTGGTTCATACCAAAAAGTGTTCGGCTTCATCCTTTCCGGATATGATGACACAACAGCCATAACAACATTACTTCATTGTTTTAGAATATTCTGTTTATGAGGGGATATAGAAGGTTGGATGTACGCAATCATACTCATGTGTTAGAAATACACAGATGTTGTTTCCCGATGACCAGTAATGAAAAGTACGTCAAGATGTGTCGATTGACTGCTGCTTCACAATATAAGAAATGCAACCAATTTAGTAGGTCATTTTACTTTATGACATCTTATTTCAAAGTCAAAGAAAGAGTATGTTATTCAATCTATTAGAAATCGAACTACAAATCGATAAAACTGAATTTTCCTTCTCAATTTGTTCGCCTAATTGTTGGACACAAACGGAGTGTTTGTCTGATTACTGAATACGAACAAATTAGTCTGTACTTTTCTAATTTTTCTTTCGTTCTAAAATCAACTTAAACATGAAGGCATGTGTTTCTTGTTTAGTGTTTACATATAGTTAAGTAGGATTAAAGACACAGAGCCGAAGGTATGGTTTGGAAGGAAACAGATCACTGCATAAGTCTTTACTCAAACTAAAAAATCGTTGGACTCCTGATTTGTATCTTTCATAATGCTTTTTGGGGCTGAGACGGTAGGAGCCCAGAACGAGGAAGTTCCCATTTTGGTGCAAGGATTAATGACACAATTATTCATGCTATGTTTTTCAACAGTATTGCTTGTTTTTTATATTTTAACTACCTCAATATTTAAACATCCCATCTAGGAGATAGGATCCCCTAACCGCAAGGGGATACGGTGACGCGTGACCGCTCGACACGTGGCAGCAAGGGGGTGGTGAGACTAGATGCAGGTGACCTTTATCTAGCCTCACCACCCTTCCTTGTTGCCACGTGTCGCGCGGTCACAAAGGGAGTGAGGAAAGTTGGGGTGAGGAGATCCCAACCCCTCTAGATCATTCTAGACGTCATTGCATTTTTTACTTCAAATCCCATTCTCCCTTTTTTGTGTAAGAGAGAATAAAAAAATAAAAGAAAAAAAAACTTGGTTGTTGTTGCTTGATTACCCCTACTATGGTAATTAAGTAATACTACTATGTTCTTGTTAATTAAACATTTCTTCGGTAGTTATTTATTTTTATTTTATTAAACGTCGTTTTCTAAAGCACACACAGTAAGTGTGCGTTCTCTTATTTACTATAAGATAACTACATATTGTCTCCAAAAGTAGCTGAGTGTTGTTGGTTCGAATCTTGGTATTCGTATTATGTGTTTTTATATCATGTTGTCGATTCTTTATGCTAGAACGAGTTTTGGTTTATACATTTTGTGGACACCAATCTTAAACTTTTTATCTATTGAACGACTTGATTTATATCTTTCACAGAATTCTTTAGAAAAGAAATAATAATAATCCTCCAGACGGGGACATAATCTTTTCTAGGCAAGATAACTACGCCAGACGTAAACATCTCAATGGATCGTCTTGAGGCGTGGCCAAATGATTTATGATTTCGTAGTATTAGAATGATTGATTTTCGTAGAAAACGAAGATTAATTGCTTCAACCACTAAAACAACATTTAAAAATTCAAAAGCCAAGAACAAAAAACCAAAAAGACAAAAAAGGATATCTAGCTTGCAATCAAGTGTTTATCCGTAACAACAATGATGTGCTGGCAAAAATATTTATCCACGACCTAGTTTACGCTGAGATTCTGGAGTTTTCATGGACAATAACGAGTATCTAGTGACGTGTTGATATTCTTTTACATACAAATTTCTCATATTTTTTTCTCATCGCACGACACATATCTTCCATCCCCTTCATACGTACATTACTACCTACCTTCTTATCTAACCTCACCACCGCACGACATAGTTTACGCCGAGATTTTGGAGTTTTCCTAGACAATAATGAGTATCTAGTGATGGGTTGATATCCCTTTACATACAAATCTCTCACCCGCATTCCCATCGCACGACAGGAATCCTCTATCCCCTCTCATAAACACATTACTACCCACCCTCTCATCTAACTTCACCATCCCTGCTGTTACATGTCGTGCGGTGAGAAGGGGATGAGAGATTTGTGGGTGAGAGGACCCTCTAGTGAAGGTTTAAAATGAAGAATACAAGTCATGAATTCAACTATTGGACAATGATAATAATATTTGTGCGACTGTCATTCATTTTTTTTCTGGCCCATTCAATAATTATAGGCTTAGAAAAGATTTGCAGGCCGCCCTTATATCGTCACCACCGTTTGAACAGTTTCAACAGAAAAAATCAGGTTTTTATTTGGCTTCTTCTTGATGACCTAATCTAAGTCAATAAATGATTTTCCAAATTAATTTCACCAGAACTTAGCGAGTGGAAATTCGTCTATAGACGGTGTGTTCTGCCACTACGACCTGACAAACGCAAACCTGAATGAATCAAATATGGAAAATGCTCTTGTAGTATCCATTTGCTTTAGCTTCAAGTCACCAATTTTTCAGTGTAATTATTGAAATGATTTTCCATTTTTGTTTCTTTTCTCAAATAATTATTGTTTGCTGACTGTTTGGTTGGTGAAATTGAAATCAGTTTTATTTTTTTGAGGCAAAATTGAGCTTGGCTAAGACATTTATACTTTTAAACCGGTACCATAATAATGTAAGCCATTCCAACAGAATACAAATTATACAAAGACAAAGATTACTTACTTATTTTATATCTCATATTCTACCTTATCATATTAATTCAAGTCAATGTAAGTAAAACAAATTCAAAGTACATATAGGCATAGTTCTTGAACTCGGTTCAACTTTTCAACTTGGCTGAGTGTATGGGGCGGGTAAATTCCGTGGGATAGGATCCCCTCACCACAAGGAGGTGCGGTGACGCGTGACCGCGCGACACGTGGCAGCAAGGGGAGATGGTGAGGCTAGATGCAGGTGACCCTCATCTAGCCTCACCACTCTCCCTTGTTGCCACGTGTCGCGTGGTCACAAAGAGGGTGAGAAAAGTGGGGGTGAAGAGATCCCAACCCAAATTCCCTTGCCCCTAAAAGAACGTTTATGTATTTAGACCGACAAGACCTAGTAAAACCCGACAGTCGAAACAGAAAAACCATGATTCAAATGGGTTTGTTTTCACACCACTAGTCTTTCATCTAATGTTAAAACTTTAAAAAAGAAAGAAAATAAAAGGAAACTTTGATGATGAAGTTTTTGGTGGTCATGAGTTTGGTGCTATGTGGTAAAGACTTTGATCTTTTTAGGTGTAATTCTTATTTTCTTATGGTTTGCGTTGTAGTTTATAGATGGGTCTTTAATGTAATTCTTATTGCTTGTATTGAAATTTTTTATGCTTTCATATGTACTTCTAATTCATTCTTTTATCGGAATTACTTTACACTTTGTGCAAGAGTCTGTTTCCGCAGTTCGTATCCTTGACATCAAGATCACAAAGCAGCAACCTTACCAGTATTTTTTGTATAATATTGTTTGGATTTGTAGTAGAGAAAATTTTTAAATGTCATATATATACACGCATATATACGTTTTGATTATCTTTGAGTACCGGTTTATCAATATAAGTGACCATCCGGTTGAATCGATAGACCGTTGATCTAGTGTCTTTGCTGGGTTGACGCCTGGACCAGATTGAGTAACCATGCGTGTAGCATAATTCATAGCAAATATAAGAAAACTGATTAAAGAATGAACTAGAAGATGCTCTCCACATCAAATTGGAGAACCCCTAAAAAATTTTAAAATAGATAAATAAAATACCAAAGTGTGCATTTACGAGACCTGGTACCGAAAGAAAGCTTGGATTGTGTTTTATATGTGTTGTATATTAGAGGCCCTCTAAATCAGATCTTACCTTAACTGTAATTGATGCTAAAAGTCTAAAATATTTCGCATATATATATATATATATATATATATATATATATATAGATATATATATATATATATATATATATATATATCAACACTATACAACATATACCCAGTATATTTCACCAATAGCAAAAGCTATCGCTAGGGTATGGGGAGGTAGACAAACAATACCATCATCCTAAAAAATAGAGAGTTTGCTTCCAGTGAAATCCCAGCCTCTATATGATACATATATATACAACTGATAATGATAATTCTATTATAGACTATAGTTCATCGTCGCAAACTTTATCGGTAGTAAGATTTCAACTTGTTTTGGGCTAGAGATCTAAAGAACTTAAAAGTAGACTGGGCCTCGTTTGCATGGGCTTGGTAGGAGGTCTTTCACGATTGTGGGTTTCTATGAAGCCTTTGGGGAAAGTGGATAAAAATCGACGTCGGCCTTATGATGACTCATTGGTGTAATGGATGTACTCAGATCTAGAGGCGAGTCTCGTATAAGATACGAAAAAGCTTCCTAATACCATTTGTATATAAATTGAGGGACACACTTTATTGTTTATTGTCTCAACTCTCACGGTATAGCCTACAACACGTTTGAACCATCTATTGCTTCAATCATACCCTAATAGCGAAAACTTCTTAATTGTACATCTTTTACTCAAGAAAATTTGAGTTATCAATAACCAAAATCTCAACACTAGAATGGTGATTGCTTCTAAACCGTTGTCGTTAATTCCGATAAAAGAATGAGAAAGTAATTAAATCTAGATTCTCCCTTAACTAAAATAGTTAGGGCAAGTCTGAGTCGATCCTATGAAGAATGATAATTCCTATATGTTATATTCTTTTAAGATATCCACTTTGTACGGGTTTACTGTCCCAAAAAAGCCCTGTCCAACTCTGCACAAAATTTTTATCTAGTTATTGAATTTTTATGTTGCAATATTTATTCTTAAGTTTTTATGTAGTGCTTTTTTAGTCAATTACAAATTTACATGTATGCATGCATTTAAATATGTATATGTATACACACACAGAGTTACAAAATCATATATTGTTTATTATGAAATACATTGCGTGTTAGGCGCATCTCAGCTGGGGTTTACCGTCCCGAAAGGCCCTGTCCAAAAACTTGATCTAGTTCTTAAATTTTTATGTTGCAATATGTATTCTCAAGTTGTTGCTAAACAATTTCATCACGACAATACTTGTTAAAACAATGTTTATCATTCATTATTTAATCAAGTACCCAGTATGAATTGTATATAATAAAAAAAAAATATGCTTTTCATAAGTAAGTGTGTACATGAGTGTGTATATGTGTCTTTAAATGCGCGTATAAATGTATTTGACAAAAGAAAAAGCACTGGAATATTACAAAAGAAAAATGTAATAATTTATTAAAATTTTTGGACAAGGTTGGACGGGGCTTTTTCAGGACAGGAAACCCATCCCCACCTTGTGTGAGTTCTTTTTTTGGGGACCGGATCTCCTCATCTCCACATCTTTACCCTCTTGTCCATCGTCCACCACGTGACAGCAGGTGGTGGTGAGGCTAAATGTGGGTGACATTCATCTAACCTCACCACCCACTTTGCTGCCACGTGGCAGACGGTGTGCAAAGGGGTGAGGGTGTGGGAGTTAGAAGATCACATTTCCTTTTTCTGGGCTCTATCATCCTTGAAAATAAATTGCCATTACAAATAAAACTTTCAATGGTAAGAGAAGGGCATAGGAAAATTGTGAAAGCAATAAAGAAGCGACTGCAGAATTGATAGCTGAGCAATAACTACTAGATCGACATTACTAACTAGAGCTGAACAGAATTTCTAAAAGTCGAACCAATTGATCAGACCAAATCAAACCAATCTAGACGGTTTATATGTGAAATAAAACCAAATTGGTTCACTCAATTTGGTTTTGGTTTTGAAAAATAAAACCATAAAAACATGACCAGACCGATTTGTTTAATATATTTATTTAATTATAATGTATATAGTTATAATTTCTTTTATCCTCTATTTTTTCTAAGGCTAAAGTTTTATCTTCATATGTTTCGCTCTCTCCTCTCCTCCGTAATATAAAAATTTGTAAAGAAAAATGGATAAAAGTGTTTCTGGTACTCTATCCTTGTAAAATGCTATTAGGGTTTCTTCTATTATTAAGTTTGTTGAATACGTAGTAATAGACATTGTGTAGAAGCATGTTCATCTCTTGGGCTTCACAACATTAAGGTAATTAGTTGCTTGAGTATAAAAATCAACATGATATTTGTTTGATTAATGGAATGTGTTTGTAAGTTATTTTCGCATTTATTTGAAAACAACATACCCATATCATGTTTTTGAAAGAGATAAAAATGGATGAATATTAAGTATAATTTGAATCTTTTCCGTCGAATATTTTTGTCCCTTGCTAAAAATTTGATGTAATTTTAGAAACCGAGAAAAACCTAAATCATATCTAACCAAACTGGATCTTGAAAACAGTTTTGTCGTTAGTTCAATTCGGTTTTTATTTCTAAAAAATTCAAAATCATATAAAACTATTTAGTTATATAATAAAAAAAAGGATCGAGCTGGACCAAGTTCAGCCCTAGACACTAAGGGAGGGACTTGTTGATTGGTCAAATAGACACAATTATTTAAAATTTAAATTCGGATGCTCTACACTACCTATTACTTCTAGCATTGAAGGACCGCTACACACAGCGCAGGAAGCGAATGTTAGGCCAAAATAAATAGCGGAAGCAAATAAAGTTACCTCCGGCCATTGTCGTTTGTAGAAGCCTTCTTCCTGTTGATGTAGTCCTTAGGGTAGTCTTCTAGCCTTGTTCCTCTTGGCTTGAATGAGATGGTTTGATGGACAACCATAGGCTCTTATTTATAGGCTAGGCTAGGGACCCCCTAATCCTGTCTTGATTAGAGTTCGTACCATCACAAACTCTACTGTATGGTGATAATCCCTTATCACCAAGGAGTTGTAGTCAAATGCAAGTCTAGGAGATAAGATGACATGGTGATCCACACTATATGTGATTTAAATTAATAAATCACGGGATAAATCTTAAAGATAAACATTACGTCTAATATTTATCCAACATTCTCCCACTTGGATCAAATGTCAACACTAGACAACGCTACACAAGTGACTAAGTAACTTGGCCAATACAAAAATGTCACTCGAACAACTTGACTACCTCGATCGAAAATATAACACATACGAATCAAGGCGGTTGCGCTCTTAGATTAAACAACGAGCACTCCCTTCCAAGTATTACCATGCATTATACAAACAATCAAACAAAATGAATGATTTACTATAAATCATCTCAAAATGGGTCCTCGTCCATGGATCAAATAGATCCTACAACTTTAATTGCGCATATTCAAAGTCAACAAATGTCTAGACAAAATAAGATCAAAGTACAACAAATCAAGGAGAATTAAGAAGTCCCACATCAGCAGCATGATCCCTGGAAACTTTAACCGGTAATTCTTTAGTCATAGGATCAGCTACTATTGACTCCGTACTAATGTGTTCAATCTTTATTTCTCCTTGTTTGACATGATCTCTGACCTTCAAATACTTTATGTCGATATGCTTGCTGCGACTCCCACTCTTATTGTTTTTCGTAAAGAACACAGCAGCTGAATTGTCGCAGAAAATCTTTATGGGTCTATTAACAATATCGACAACCTTTAAGACCACTGATGAAGTATTTCATCCAAAAGAGCCTGTGACGTAGCTTCATAGCATGCAATGGTCTCAGCCTCCATTGACAATAGGTGACACACAATTCTGCATA